>BTHU01000012.1:131814035-132334035 GCA_036184795.1 Tokudaia tokunoshimensis | reverse complement strand
TCACCTGCTGTCCAACCATGGTCAGAACTCTCTTTCGTCTTCTCTATGATCTAGTTTAGTCACGTTTTCAGGAGAGCACCCAGTCAGACCTTTCTTCTTAACCTCCTGAGTTGAAGTTGCCACCTCAGGCAGTCCAGATTAATATCTACTGCCTTGTACCTAGTGGTCTCAATTCATCCGATCAGCTCACGTCTCTCAACAAGACCGCCACCATCTCTTCCTCAGACCTATCAGTCTGGCTCCTGTCATCAAAGCACAGGAGATACTCCGGACTGTCCATGTCAACTGTTCTCCACACAAGAGATACAGACTTGTTACCAGTTCACGCGCATGTGCCTGTGGTCTCGCTTTCTATGGTTTGTTATCTATGGTAAATGGTAGACCGGAAATGTTAAGTGGAAAGTTCCAGAAGTAAAAACAATTCGTAGCTCTAAAATTACACATTGGGTAAATGTGACACCCTCATGTGCCATCCTACCTTGTACTGCCCTTGACATGACTCAGCCCTCTGTCCAGTGTATCCAACTGTATGTGCTACACTGTCGGTCACTTAGCTGTCACAGCTCATATCTAGTACTTGCATTCAAGTAAGATTTATTTAACTTAATAAGTGACCCTCAAACCACAATGCTGGCAATTTAGATATGTGAAAGAAAAACTATAAAAATGCTTCTTTCAAGTAAGTGAAAGCTGAAAGTTCTTAATTTAATAAAAAATGAAAATACAATATGCTAAGACTGCTAAGATCTGTGGTAGGAACAAAGTTTAGCACAAAGTGCTACACTGTCCCTGGCTGAGGTATCGTCTGAGAGCACTGGAAGATTTCATCAGTAGATATGGGAGCTGTTGTATACAGACTAACACACACACACACACACACACACACACAAACACAACATGCCGAGACTAAGCCACCCACCTCACACATTCACGTGCTCACAGACATGCACAATATGCTCACACTAATTGACATGCACCACCCCAGTACACACATCGCTTACACATGTGCTTATAGAACATGCATACAACTTCTCATTCACAGTGCCCATATAGCTCACATGCTCACATTAACCCTCACACAACCTCTTTACCTGCTTTATACATGCATACATACATACCTTACACTATAGTTGTGCTAACCCCCCCAATCTCACATACATGCACATGCAGCTCACATCCACACCATGACTCATATGCTTTTCACATACATCCACATTGCTTCCACATCATACAAGCCCACATGCATTCTCCTGCTTGTCATATGTGTGCAAACTGCTATCAACTAAGGCTGGGGAGGGGGTCCTCAGCAACAGAGGAGAGCCCACAAGTCCATGATGCTAAAGCACCTTTTAGGGACACCGAGGCTCAGGATGGTCATGGAGGGATGCTTGTCTGGATCCCTGTGGTAGTCAGTGTAGCAGTATCGGGTCTGTCATAGTCGAGAGTCCCAAAAATAAAGTACCGGAGCCATCAAGGCTTGCCTTCCTCTCAAGATGGGAGTAAAACTGACGTTGATGAAGAAAGATCTTGGACACACCTTGCGGAGAATCCAATGTGAACACAATGTTACTTTCAGAGATGAGGCTGTCCTTGGCTCAGGGACAGTGGGATGATCTTAGGAAGGAGTGGATTGACTTCCCAGGAATTACAGATAAAGATTTCAAAGGAGAAATTAAAATTATGGCCTGTGTAAAGAGAGGTGCAATTTAACACAGGTGACAGGTATACTCAGCTGCTACTGTTTGCCTAAATCAAAGGCAAAGCCCCTCTGGCAGAAAGAGCTGGAGAGGTCTCCTGAAAACCTTGGCCACTGACTCAAAAAAGCACTTACTTCACTGGAAATGTCTCTGCTTATAATTTCCCAATAAACCCAGCATATTTAATGGCTTAAAAGATTAGAAAGGGGGAAATGTCATGAGAATTCTGGATTTTTGGTTTCTTTTAAAAGGACAGAAATGTTATTATAAGAATATGCTTCTGTTTTAATCCCAGGCATGGGGATGTGGGGCTGCTTTGGACTGTCCACGACAGCTGACTATGATTTGCCTCATGCCCTAGCACAGGTGTGGTTTTGCCAGATGTGGGTAGTTTCTTTAATTGTGTGGTGTTTGGAAGTGTGGGAATTATTCAGACGGTATATAAAGGCCATGATAAGTGGGGTTGGTGGTCGTTTGAGGAGGTTGGTTCAGGTTTGTTAGTACTCGTGCTCAAAGAAGAAACAAGAAAAAAAGAAATCAGATTCAGATTTCTCTCTCTCTCTCCCTCTCCCTCTCTCTCTTTCTCTCTCTCTCTCTCTCTCTCTCTCTCTCTCTCTCTCTCTCTCTCCTTTTTATCTCCTATCTAGTGATAGGAGGTGAAACCAGGGGGATGAAGGTTGTGAAAATGAAGAACCCACAAAGAAGGGAAAACCAGCAACAGTACTTCACATGCCTGCTCATGCAGCTAACAGACATACTCACAGATACACTTATATACACAAGTTTGAATGTATACTCATGCAGTTAACTTAGTCTTACAGTAACACACATGCATGTTCTTCAAATATCCCATGCACTGTTAATCCTTTGCACATGTGGAAACAGTTGGGCAGTAGCTGTGTCTGCTTAGTTGCTATTTCAGATTTCATTTTTTCCTCTCTCCCAGGAATCATGTGATTTGCACATTTCTATTCAAGTCTTATGGATGAGGAAACCAGTCTGCTATGAAATAAATGAAAACTTGCAAACTGATCAGCCCTGGGTCCTTGGTAAACATACACACAGACCACACATGTTTACCAGGGAAGATCTCTGCTTTGGCCGTACTCTCCAGCCAGCACCAGATGAGCACTGTGGAGTTCCGACAGAGGCCACAGGCTCCCTGGTCTCCATTGGATCCTACAAGCCTCCCCTTATGGACATACTTGTAGGTGTTATTTGAGACATAACTCAATAGTCACAGATGCCTGTGAATGAGACAGCAAGTTTCTCCCTGATCTTCTGTGTGATGTGCTTACAGGCTCTTACGAATGAGGGTCCTCTGATGTTCACGGTGACCAGAAGCATCAGCCATCTAAATGTGTCTTTCCTCAGCCTCATTGCCACTGCCCCATCTTTCTGTGTTTCTTTCTGGAACACACAGTGCAGAATTTGTCCTGTACTGTGATGTAGGTTTCATGTGAGAAAGTTCTAGTTTCAGATAGGGTCACATAGTTATAAGAAATGATGGTTTTGCTGGGAGATGACACCATGCTGGAAAGGTTCTGTGCTGTGCGCCTTTTGTGGCAGTGAGACCATACACTGCATGTTTGCTCATAGCACATGGTCTATATGTCCTATGTTGTCTGGCAGGTGAATGGCAGGTCCAATACTGATGAGAGATCAGGATTCCTGTTCCCACTCTGTTTCTGGCACATGCTGAATAATAACGCTTGATGGGGAAGGCAGGTAATCTCTCAGCTATTTCAATTTTTTGATTCTCAACTATCTACGGTTTTGATAAACTGAGTCTCCATTTGTTGTTGAATCAATTCAACCACAGACACAAATAGAAATTCCCAGGTGTACCGCCAGGAGCTATACTGCAGAGTCCTGACCACACCCAGCTCCTGGGTGGGTAGTGCTGGCTTTGCTCACGTTGCCTGGCCTTTCCAACTCTTGGTTCAGGAGACCAGGAAGGTAGAGTGTCTAGGAATCTTGGGGTGACTCTTAGGTTTCAAGTGGCTGCCATTTTGAGATATATGTCTCAAGAGCTGGAGACAGAACTTGTGGGAAACCATACATTTTTTTTTTTTTTGAGACAGGGTCTTGCTACATAATCTCAAGCTGGCCTTGAGCCTTCCAACAGTCATGCACTACTTAACACTCTGCACAGAAACCATAAAGTAGAGTGAAAAAGAAAGGATAACTGCGTTATAGGAAGCAAAGAAGGACTTACAGGAACATAGGAACTTAGTCACGCAGGAACGTTACTCTGACCAGCCTGGGGCAGATTCATCAGACTAAACTACTCTTGTTCCTAAGATCTTGCTTCATGATGGTTAGCCCTTGACTCTGGGAGAGGACTTTGGTAAGCATGGTAGTCATTTTCAAGATGAGATGACAAGTCCCTTGCTGTCCTTTCAGCTGTCAGTAAACTAGCTGCCAGGCATGGACTGAGGGCAAAGGGCCCATGCAGCCATACCTGGGGCCTACAACCTCCAGGGCTTCTCTACCCTCTGACCTCTGATGATACTGGCAGCTGGGAAGCCTTCGAAGTCTGCTCCAGATCCCAGGCCCACTCTGACTGCCTGGCTTTAAGTTTCTACATTTGGGGAAACATAAACAAGCTGTTTGTATTAGAACCACTTTAGGACCCTCCAGGGAAGAACCTCATCCCAGTTAATGAAAACCCCTGCATAGTGGACAGTGAGAATCCAGACCCTGGGTAGGACACTCCTGCAGGATTGCCACGTCCACTTAGCCCACAGTTCCCCAGCAGCACTTGGTCCTCTGCCCAGCACAGCCCTAAATCACCTGGTGGATTTCTTTTGGATTTGTCTGCTTCCCTTGCAGCTTTTATTTTTTCTGTTTTCTTTCTGTGTGTGTGTGTGTGTGTGTGTGTGTGTGTGTGTGTGTGTGTGTTTGCACTCACACACATGCAGGATGGGACACTTGTGGATGTCAAAGGACATCTTGCAGAGTCACTTCTTTACTTCCACCATGCAGATCCAGGGGATTGAACTCATGCTTAGTGAAAAACAAAAAAATACAAACGAACAAAATACCTTTACCACTGAGCCATTTTGCCTTCCCTGGCTTTCCCTGTTCTCTGTAATATCACTTGAATGCAGCAGGCCTTCCAAACTCCCTCAGGAGAGTATATTCTACCCTGCATGCTCATGGCTGCTTGCTCTTAAATACAGAAGCCACACTCTGTGCTCCTTATCACCCGTGGTCTTATCACCTGTCCACCCTCTTGACTTCAAGTGATTCTTCCTTTCCCTGCTGGCTGTCATGACTAGACCATGCCCCCACCCATTGGTACACAGTGTTTTCTGTAGTCATTCACCTTGAATCTCTTCATCTGGGTCCTCTGGGCCTGCACTGTAGCCCTATCCTCTAACCTCTCCCCCCAACCCCCCCCCCACACACCTTCTGCATGGCCTGTATGGTTGGCCACAGGGTTGAAGGATGAACAGCCAGCTACTTCTGTTATCATAACCACCCAAAGGTGCAGTAGATGAAGAGAGTAGCAACTGCCTGGACTGTAAGCCAAGAGGAGATTAACCATCTCTACACTCCTTTCTGAAATTGCCATCACTGGACATGCCTTGTGCATGCTCAAACTTTCGTAAAACCACGCGAAACATCCTCAGAAGCAGTTCTAGGTCTGGGCTCATTCTAAAAGTGGTTTACTGTTGTAAATTTAAGCTTCAGCCATGACAGTGCCACATGATTGATAATTCTCTCCGTGGGACTTACAGGTTCATAAACTAAAAAGCGTAACGTCATTACCCACAGGTGTGTGATTTCCTTGTCCGTTATATGGACATAGCATGGGTCATAATCACAACTCAATAACAACCCAAGCAAGGCTCAATGAAAGTCACCATCAGGCACTGGAAATGTTCTTCCATTTATTTCTCTGCCAGAGCTTAGCGACCAAACAGGCTTTAGATGGAGATTAATTGCCACCCAGGAACTGACACCCTTCCAGAATGATGTGGCAAGAGGCCACTTGGGGCGTTGCGCTAAGATCTGGCTCCTGTACAACAGAAGAGGAGTTCTAAGCTTCTATCCTGTGACCATGACAGGGGTGCTGGGTCAAAGGGCACCCTGGGGTCTCTGATGGGGGGCACACATTACAATCGACAATGATACCCAGTTCTGTACAGAAACTCCTAGTGGTTACATTGTCTGAAATGCCTGAAATAAAATGAAAAATTCTCTTTCTAAGAAAATTACCAATATGAGTTTGGCCTCTGAGAATCCTTTCAGGCTTTCTCCTCCACAAGGGACCAAGAATACCTCATACTGGATAGAAAGCTGAAGAGGGATTGAGAAACTATCTCCAGTGTCCATTTATAACCTGATTACTTGGAGATCCTGGGAGTGAAGAAACAGAAGCCTAGGGCCTCTGTTCTCTCCAAATGGGCATCCCTAGCAAGATCCTTTTTGACTAGCAGGTACCTCTATGTCCTGAAGTGTCTTCCTCCACATGCTCTGTAGGAGGCAGCTCAGCAGACAAAGTTTAGGATTTATGTACCTGATTCAGGGATAAGAAGTTCCTGTCTTTTTGGAAGCATGTCCTAAGTTTCAGGGGATCCAGAAGTCCTGGAGGATAGCAGTGTCCCTAATTGTCTGGGGTACACACCCACAGGCTTGATATTTTGGGAAGCTAGACTCCTTGGATAGATGATGAAAACCAGGGAAGGAAAAGTCAACACAAATAACGAAGAAATCTGGCAGGACTTTGCTTTAAAAAGGAATAGGGGTTCTTAAGAGAGAGTTTGCATTGTAGTTAACCAGATTCAGCTCTCAGTGAGGAACAAACTGGGGTGCTTGAGAGAGGACTGTGTGCAAGCCGTAGTGTCAGAGAGTTGTGTGCACAAATTGTAGGTAACCGAACCAGGCATGCTTCAACTGTGGCACCAGAGAGAAGCATTGCCAACTGTGGGGGTCGAGATAGCTATGTACAAAGGGTGCCAGAGAGAGGCATGCGCAGGGTGTGACTCCAGAGGAGAGGCTCAGTTACGTGTGGCATCCATCAAGAAGGTCCAGGTAGCTCTGGACACATATGTCCCTACCATTCAGAAGAAAGTGCTTGGTCCAGATATGGGGACAGAGGGGACAAGTGCAGCCTCCCAGCTGCTGACGGATGTGCCAGTGGCACAGGCCATGCTGTGGAGGGCTCACTAGAAGAAGGGAAGGGTTCCGGGTCAGAACATGGTAAGGCTGCTCAAAAGATAAAATCTGAAAATGGAGGCAGAGTGGTTTTTCCACCATGGAACAACTAAGTACTTCTGGGAGGACACGAGGGCCAGTACTTGTTCAGATCTTTGGATTCTTGTTTAATGAAGGAAGTCAGATACCTAGACTATTTTTGCAACATTTTTCAGTGCTGGAAAAAAAAACTCAATGTAGTTGTTTATCCTTAAGATGGCACACTGTAGCTTTAACCCTGCAGACCTCAGAACATGACCCAATTAAAATTAGGATCTTCAGATGAAACCAAACCTGGAGAGGTCATGAGGGTGACCCCCAACCCACAGCCTGTGCCCCTGTAATAGGCGATTATGGACACAGAGGAGGAGGCAGTGGAAACACACAGGGAGAAAGTAGCATGAGGTGTGGCCCGGAGACACATAGTCAAAGACAAAGGACACTCACTGGCTGTTATGATTCGTATATGCTCAGCCCAGAGAGCGGCACTGTTAGAAGGTGTGACCCTGTTGGAGTAGGTATGTCACTGTGGGTTTGGGTTATAAGACTCTCATACTAGCTGCCTGGAAGTCAGTCTCCTACTAGCAGCCTCCAGATGAAGATATAGAACTCTCAGCTCCTCCATGCCTGCCTGGATGACGCCATGTTCCTACCTTGATGATAATGGACTCTACCTCTGAAGCTGCAAGCCAGCCCCAATTAAATGTTGTCTTTATAAGAGTTGTCTTGGTCATGGTGTCTGTTCACAGCAGTAAAGCCCTAATTAAAACACTGGGAAAACCTCTCTCCCTTCCCTGGGCTCCTGGAAGAAGTTAAACCCTGTGCACTTTGACTTGAGGATCTGCCGATTAAGCTGTCAGGTATGTGCTACTGTCTCAAAGGCCATGGACGTTCACATACCATATAAGAACACACACCTATGGGTTTGCCTTGCTGGCCATGTGCATACACGTATATCTATGTGCTGAACTTGGCACAATGTATAAAGCTTAAACCACTTCACCTGCTGGCTCACTTGGGCTCTCTCTTCCTCCACCATGAATATGAAAGTCAACTTCTGTCCTTATCTGATTGTCACTTCTCCTCCTCCTACATGTGCCACAACAGCGTTACGTTCACAACAAAATGTGGAATAGAATGAAACGGAGGGCCAGCCCCATGGCACGCTCCTGCAAACAGTTACTAGCTTGTGCTATCCTTTCTCGTTAGTGAATTTCTTAACTAGTATCAAGTGGGAATTGTCCAGTTGGAATTTCTCCTTTAATGCTGCTTTATGCCAGTTCTCAATATTGGATATTGTAAAACAAGCAAGCAAACCAACCAACCCAGAGAAACCTCCACAAATTCCTTAAGGTTGACCCGCCTCTTTGATGTCCGTGGCAGTTCCGTGATTCCTCAGTAGACACCCTAGGAAAGAACGGTGGGAATCCTTCCCATCCGTATGGTCCTGTGTCCTAGCATTTTGCCAGGGGCTAAGTAGGGACAGTTGTTTGCAGTCCCCAGAATCTACCTTCTATCCCTTGCAAATATTTACCAAGTGCTGTCATTCTGACAGCAATTCTCGAATCTCTGAGGCATCCCTGACATGAGTGTTGTGATCTTGTTAAGCTGTGAGTCCTATCATGCAGTTTATCTGGACGGGCATTTCAGCCACAGAATGCAATAAAGTGTCTGCTTAGCAGTTCTTTCTCATTGACCATGACAGCCACATACTCATCCACCCTGCACAGTGAGTGCGCCCTGCTTACCACGTAGAAATAACACCTAGGTATCTGTGTTCTGATTGCTGCTGAGATGACATATCTGCCCACGTGGCCTGACTGTATTTTGCTCTAAGGAGAGGTAGATAAAAACTGGGATCCCATGTTTTGAGGCACATAGCTGAAAACAACCACCAGGCTTTCTGCACAGCTTATCTTCCATGATTGAGAAGTGAGAATCGTTCGCCTAGGTGGGCTTGGCTTGCCTGGCATCCAGAGTTCTACAGTTTTTTGTTTGTTTGTTTGTTTTTTTTTCATGAGTCACACTGTAACACTATGAACAACAACAGGAATACAGGACAATGACCTTTCAGCCTGCAGTCACTGCTAAGCGTAGCCGGTGCTGTTCATGATGCTAGGGTATTCAACTTACTCTTATCACTATTCAGTATGTTAAACTGCTATCCTTTGGTCAGTTATTGGCTCCACACTGGTGGCTGTGTATCCCGGCCATTACAATACAGTGGTTTCTTCCTCTTCCCACAGGACTGGCCATGACCCCAGAAAGGTGGTCTGTATGTCAAGGACCCCTTTCAAGGTGATGTGCATGGGGTGATTGGCCAAAGGGCCGCTTCAATAGAGAGAAAACTCCGGAGATTAGAAACTGAGATACATAATTTCTCTGAGAAAAATGTACCAGTTATTTTTATTCCTCAGAAAATCAATAACCTACAAGCCTGCTAGGATAAGTGGACTCAGAAGCAGAGACAGGGAGGTTGCTACACGGACACTTATCAGCTGGTGGCACATCTCCCTTAGGGAGACTCTAGCCTCCCACTATTTGTTTTTTTTGGGGGGTGTCTCCTGTAGCCTTCACTGAGCAGTTGCAGGAGAGTGGGTCTCACAGGAGCAGGTGGTACATTGAGTGCATGTAGTTCTCTTGGGAAGACCCGGCAGACCATCAAGATTTGAGATGCTGGGATGTCAGACACGGACTTTCCTCTCGTGGTGACAGTAAGTACCAGAGGGAAGGGAGAAGAAGAAGAGAAGGAAAAGAAGTCAAGATAAAGTCATCTGTACAGTGGGAGAAGCTGTCATGACCTGACAGAGCCACAGAGTCTGTGGCTGGGCAGCATGCCTCTTTAGGCGTCCTAAACTGACAAAGTGGCAGCCCTCTGCTAAGGTGCCAACATCACCCTGGAGCATGGTGTTATATCTCAGTCATCCTGATGGATGTCACCATTGATGCCACTGGCCCAACATAGCAGGCAGTAGCTATCCTACTGGGTGAATTGGCCTGGAGCAAGGCAACCAAGAGATGGGTTCTACTACCCGAGCGCAGCAGTGCAGGCTTGTGCCCTAACCTTCCTTTGGGGAGCTCTTGCCTGTGCAGTTACTCCTGTAAAGCAGAGGAAATAGGCAGCTCACAATGAAGAGCAACACTCTACAGGAGCCTGCCACAGGAATTCTGGCAGAAATAGTGCTCCAGAGAATAGCCACAGGGCCAGCATCCAGCACTGTGAGGTGGAGTTCCAGTAGACATAGCGCTCCAGGGAGCAGCCACAGACAGAGCCATTGTCCACCACTGTGGGAGTGGAACGCTCCTACACCGATGATCCCTCCCCCAACACAGGCTGAAAACCCTGCCTCCCAGAACACAGAAGGAAATGTGAGCAGAAGCAGGGTGCTGCTTGGGGTCTGCCTTCCTGTGAGCCTGCAAACCAGGTCAGTATTCTGGGTGCCCCAGGAGGAAAATGCATGCCTCGAACCGCCTCCTGAGAAACTGCAGTGCTAGAATGGACACCAGAGGTGCTGCTCCTGAGCCCCTGCTGCTGAGATGGTGACTATTCTGAGCATCCCAGCATCATCTTCATGATGGATGCATCTCTGCAAAAATAACTAGTCACTCCATAAGGAATATGTATTTAGTTCTGAGTCTCACCGGGGGTGGGGACAAGAGGAGGGCAAGGGCCTAACATCAGGTGAGGTGACAGCTGGTATGTATTCAGTGTTGGCTCCTTGATGGGGCATCAACCTAAGGATGACACCTTAATGCCACTACCACCACAACAGTGCATGGACATCACCATCAACCCTCCTGCATGGATGTCACCATCATTTCTTCATGGACATCACTACCACCAGTCTTGCATGGGTCCTTGGGCTCAGAAGGTTTAGCTGACTTACTCCATAAGGTCATTTGTTCAGTAAACACTCGGGGAAGCTTGACGTGGGCTCCTGGGTGAGAAGTTGGTACTCTCCCTCTTAGTCCCAGTTGTTTATCTACCTAGGAAAAATGCTTTTCTTGAAGCCTCCTCAGGGCTACAAGCTGCTCACGGGAGGTCCTTTCATGGAGACAGATCACTGTTTTAAGCCAGCCCAGTTCTCAGTGGTCCAATTCATCCTGCTGCTATAGCGCTGGCTACTCCCTGTTGGTGGACACAGGCCTGGGGTGGCTGGAGCTCAGCGGTGATACTGACTGCTGGCCACCTGCTCATGTCTCACTCACTGTAGCACCTGATGGATACTCTTCAAGAGCAAACTGTAGCTACTTATCCCTCAAAGACCAGGGGTCCTGACAGCAGAGGAACGTTAATTGCTTCTACTACTGTGTCACTTGAAGATGCTAAACATGGGGTTTCCTTCTAATCAGCTTCCTTCTAAGCCGCCATATTCCCATGCTGATGAGCCAACCAGCCCTGGGCTGTCTTCCTCAGAAAACCACATTGCATCTCTAGGAGGGAAATGCTTTGTCCTTGATTTTTCTGTGGGTGGCCTTGCCATGGTGACGTCTCTTTTTTTAACCTGCTATAAATTCCTTTTGTAATCTCTCCTAAGCCATCGTGTGGATGCTGGGGGGTGGGGGGTGGGGGGAGGTGGGCTACTGAGAATAAATAAATCTGCAATAAGTGTGAGATTTGGGAGATATGATAAAACGAGAATAATTTGAATGAACTTGGCAAATGAATTTGCAGCTCTTGAACTATCCGCTAATTTGACAAACAATGGCTTAGAGACGGACAAGCTATTTTTAAAGTAATTCATTTTCTCTGTTTTCATGTCACCTCAGTCAAGGGCTTAGTTAGGAAGGCATCTGCAAGCTAGACAGTTCTGGGCATGGGAGGGGTAGGCAGCCCAGGCTAGGCTGGAAGCTGGGTGATCGTTCTACGGTAGCTTCAGCAGGTTCATAGGAAAAATGCTTCTTCCCAAGGTCCCTCCCTGTCTTTGAATGAGTCCCCAGCAAGATACTATACTCTGAGAAATGTGAATATCCTGGACATTTTGGTCCTCAGTCCTGGATGCTCTAATTGGCCACTGTGATATGCACAGTCCTTGAAAATCCTCAGACCCCCCACCCCCACCCAAGTCTACCAGCGGCTAAGCTGTTTCGCTCTCTAGCCACACATAGCTGGGACCCCCAGAGTCCCTTCTGGTGGCCTAGGTATCCAATTTACAGTGACACCAACCCAAACTCAGCGCTGTGTAGTCACCACTGTCTGGCCCTCGTGGGAACATACTCACATGAATACCTCTCCTCGGCTTCTGCAACCTGCCACTGGTCAACCCCTGATCTGCTTAGCTTTGCAACAGAGCCTAACTTCAGGCTGACTTTGATGAGTCTGAGAGTCAAACACACTCTTAAGTCTCTTTACTATTTATCTCAGGTGCCATGAATGGTACAGTCCTGGTAGCCATGAAACCTAGCTTTTGCTTGACCTACTGCTAGTTGAGGTGCCCACAAAGCTGGCAGGGGGTTCAAGCCAGGCTTCCCGTGGCTCATCTCAACCTCTAATTCAGTAATGACGAGAGTATAGGTGGGGGATTTCCTGTCGGACCCTAGAAGCCCCCTCTTGCCAGGAGCACAGGAAAGCTCCCTTCTCACGGATGCAAGGCCCCTCTGCATGCATCTCGAATACCAATCACCCCTGTCTTTACCCTCTGTTCTTCTCAATGTGGAGGTGGGCATCTGTTCTGCTAGCTCTGAGAACTTCCTCTACAAGTCTGGTGTGAGCCAGGCAGCCATGTGGGATCTTTGTCTGGTGTGAATTCAGGAGCTTCAGCAACATGGTGGAAGATAGAGACCATCACAGCAACCAAAGGATATGTGGAAGTTAGGGTCCCTCTGAGAGAAGAGAGTTGCGGTCTTTGGAGGACAAGCAGAGGCACTCTGAGGAGAAGAATGCTCTGTGCATTCATGCTGTCTTCCCACATGTTTTGCCTTCTAGAAATTCCCTAATGTGTACATTCTCTTGAGTGTGCACTCCAGTTGGACCAAAAGATTTGTTTCGTGGAAGAGCACACATTAACTAATTAATTAGTTTAACATTTGATCATCAAACATTTATTGGGTTCTTATTATGTTCAAGGCACTGTAACAGCTACTATGTGACCATAAATATAACAAGACACTTCCTGATTATGAGGCTGTCATTGGTGGGGTAGATAACCAGCAACACAAATGACTCCCATGAGCTGGCCACGAGACAAGTTGCTATTAAGTGATGTATCTGGTTTCTTGGGGATTTAGAAGAAGGAACACATTGTGACTGGAAGGGCCAGAGGCTCAGTTGTATGTGCAGCTTCTTATTGGTCACACAGTCCTTGCAGGTGACCATCCCTGAGATGGTGCTGAACAAGCAAGTGGGGCAGACCTGAGTGGTAATGCCCTTGGGAATGGCTGAGTCAGCTCCCCCACCCCAGGTCTATGGTGAGAACAACTAGGTATTCTTATCCTACCATTTCCTTCCACAGTGGACAGCACTTCTAAGTAGGGTTGTGTGATGGATTGTGACCCCCTAAAAGGCAAGCAGAAACCCAACTCCTGGACATCAGCTTTTAACCTTTGGCAGGACCTGCTACAGATTCATTTGGTTAGAGGAAGCTGTTCTACAAAAGGCAGCCTGACCTGAGATGCCCTGGGACACTGTAAGATGGCAGCAGGAGAAGACACACAGGTCTCTGTGATGGCCCATGGAACAATGAGGCAGAGACTGGAGTCATTTCGCTCAAGCCAAGGGACACTGAGGATGGCTGCAAACCTTACGAAGTTGGAAGAGACAGGAATGGTCCTTGGCACGTCTAGGTCCCACTCACATTCTAGTTTAGACTCCACACTCCCAGAGAACGAGACATAAATGTTCTGTGACTTTAGGTTTGGGGGACTTTGTTATAGCCTCCACAGAGGGCTCACACAGGAAGGAAGTTGGTCTCTACAATACGTCTACCTTCTACATAATTTGGGGAGGCAAATATTTGAAGTCAGCTGAAAATCCAGTGAGAGATAAATTCTCAAACTGGACATCATTGAAATTCCTGAATGAAAATGAGCTATTTAGTTATCTAGTATTTAAACCTTATTGTTTGACTTCTAAGAGGCTACCCTTCTTCCCCTCTCCCCCACGCTTGAAATGTTTGCAAGAGAAGAGTAAGAATGAGAAAAAAAAACTTTCAAAGTTCAGAAACTATTATGATCAATGCTTCTACACAACCTTGACTCAGTTTTATCCAATAAAGTTAGTCAAGGTCATCAATGCTTTCTAGAAAAGGTAGTTTGTCCTCAGCTGCTTTTTAAACTGGTGAGTATTTCTCAGGAGGGTCTAAGTTTGCAGGGTAATAGCCTCTTCAGGATGACTTTTCAGAAGCAGTTGCCCCTCTCCTCAGGCAAGGAAAGGGTCACAGAGACTGAAAACCAGCCAGCATGTTTCAGTTCTAGCTCTCTCTGGTGCTCTCTGCTGCCCCCTATTTACTAACAAAATGGATGTGATTTGTCCCTGGCCACCCTCCCTCCCCCTCTGCACCCCTAAGCATACAATCTTCCCTAGAGAGGGTCCTGAGACCCCTCAACTTAACTAATTAATTAGTTTAACATCTGATCACCATTTAATAGGTTCTTATTAAGGCACTGTAACAGCTACTGTGTGGCCATATAAATAATAAGACACTTCCTGTTTTTGAGGCTCGCATTGGTAGGGTGGATGGCCGGCAACACAAATGACTCCCATGAGCTGGACATGAGACAGGTACTGATGTCAACTGAGACCACTGCTGAGTTTTCATAAATGATGAGCATGTTCCTCTCAGAGGTCTTAACTTCAGGGCCTGTGGTCAAACATTAATGGGCCATACCAGATATTCATGGTTCTCTTCAAGGGTTTATAGTGATCCCTGGGCTTAGGTGACCACATGACTTCCTCGGGAAGTTGAAGAAGGGATATGTGGGATATGTGTCAATGGCTTCTCTCAAAGCCAGAATGAGAGTCTTTCCTTCTTTCTTGTCTGTAGAACCTGCTCCAGATGGAGATTTCAGGGTGAGGGAAGGAATCCAACTTGAGCTTCCACTGTGGCTGCGAGACTGTACCTCTGACCTGGGGCTATGATATACCACAGTCACTCTCCAACTCCTAACAGATTCAGAAATGCTCTCCAATAGTAGCAGAGAAGCTTCCTGACTATCCTCTGCACCTCATGAATGCTGGAGGCTTCTTGGCTGCACAGAAAGCAAGTCTTTGGGATGCTCAGTTTGCCTGCCAACCAGTGATGGGCACCATGTCCCTCTTCTCCTGACATGCCCACAGATGTTTCTGTGTAGGCCTGCTTCTATCCCAACCTGAGGTTGTCCCATGGAGTATTGCAGCATTTCAGGTCCTACATGGGAGGGAGTACTGTGAGGTGTGGTCCCCCTGTCCCAACCTGCCTGAAAGCAACTTGCATCTCCCAGCTTCATGGTCCCTGTTCTCAACCCAATGAGCTCTTCTTCCAGAGTTGTCCATGCTATGGCCAGGGAAAGGCACCTCTCCTGTCTCAAACCAGCTATGGTTGAGCCTTCTGAGGCTCACACTGCTGCCAGCCCCATGGAAGGTCTTCACACTAAGGTTTTCACACTCAGAGATCTATTGCAAAGCACCCGAGAGTACAGCTACTCTGTCAAAATGACTTGCATTAGAGCTTGTTCTGGACTGAGCATTTAAGATAGGTATTCCCAAACCAATTTTTAAAGTAATAAGAGTTTAAGATGGCCAGGATCTGAAATGTGTTTACTAACAAAGCTCACTTACAAATAGCAGTCTGACACCCTTCATTTTATTCCTTCCTTTATAAACTCTGCAGCTAAAGCATGAACTTTTAAATGGAATGGGTGAGAATACTCAGGGGCAGATCAGTAAAGTATCTTTTGTTTATCAGTGGAGATGCAGTACCTACTTAAAGTCCCATTTCCACTTTAATATGTATTTAGTTCCCAAACTAAACATGATATATTATTAGTGAGTTTACTTTTCATGGATCACATTTTCTTACATAATTAATCTATAGTAAATTAAAAAGCATACATCACATGTTAAACTGAAAAGAGTCAATATTTGACTTTATATTATCAATATTTTAAAGATCATGTTAAATGAATTTTATAACTTAAAAAAAATGGTGCTGGTCTGAAATTCACTTAAATTTTACTTTAAAATGACCATTTCCCCCATATACTATAAAAAATTCAACTGACCTTAAAAAATCCATGGGAAAAGGGCATTATCTTCAATAAATGAGTTCCTCACTCAGAAAACGATTTCAGACCCTCATCTAATGCTATGTGCAAAAGGTAACTCAAGGTAGAGCCACTACTGAGTGGCAGAGAGAACACTATTGACTTCAGAGAAAATGCTGAAGTCTTCCCTGCATCAGATCTGGTAATGATTTCCTTGATATAACACTGAAAACAGGCAAAGAAAGAAAAATTAGATAAATTTGATTCCATCAAACTTAATAAAAGAAACAAACCTTTCATGGACACTATCAAGGGACTATCATCTACAGTATACAGGGGGCTTTTTACATACACACATGCATACACACACCCACATACATGCACACACTTACACATGTATACATGCACCTCAGTTCAAAGTGGGCAAATGACTTGAAAGACTGTTTCTTAGAGAGAGAGAGAGAGAGAGAGAGAGAGAGAGAGAGAGAGAGAGAGAGAGAGAGAGAGATTGATGCATGCCAGCAAGCACACCAAGAAGATGCCCAGCATTGCTGATACGGGAAGACAGTCAGTCAGGGAGCGGTGAGAACCCACTTGCTCACTTGCTGGGGATGGCAACTGGGGAACTCAAACCATTACAAGTGCTGGCAGACAGGTGGGGAATTGAGCCTTGGGTGCTGATGGAAATGCGAATGACAGCCAGGGTCCTCAGGTCAGTGTGGGTCACTAAAGGATGCAGTGGTTCCTCTTCTGGAACTGAAAACAGGGACCCCGATAGATGTCAGTGCATGTATGTCCATAGAAGCACAGTTCCCAACAGTTAAAGGGGGAACCCAACCAAGGCTTCCTCCTAAAATGGGTGGATGGATGTAGTCCATCTACATCCTAAAATGCTTATGTGTTTAAGGAAGGAGATTCTGGCACATTCCACAACAGAGTAGGCCCTGAAGATGCTGTGCTTGGTCACTAAAGGATGGATACTATACAATCCCACTTTCAGGAAGTTCCTGAGTGTCTTACTCAGGGTTTCTATTCCTGCACAAACATCATGACCAAGAAGCAAGTTGGGGAGGAAAGGGTTTATTCAGCTGACACTTCCACATTGCTGTTCATCACTAAAGGAAGTCAGGACTGGAACTCAAGCAGGTCAGGAAGCAGGAGCTGATGCAGAGGCCATGGAGGGATGTTCCTTACTGGCTTGCTTCCCCTGGCTTGCTCATCCTGCTCTCTTATAGAACCCAAGATGCCAGCCCAGGGATGGCTCCACCCACAATGGACCCACCCCCCTGATCACTAATTGAGAAAATACCCACAGCTGAATCTCATGGAGGCACTTCCCCAACTGAAGCTCCTTTCTCTGTGATAACGCCAGCCTGTGTCAAGTTGACACACAAAACCAGTCAGTACGCTGAGAGTATCGCATTCACAGAGAGAAAGAAAATGATGGGCATCAGAGCTTGGAAGGGGCCTCGGAAATAACCATTTAATGGGAGAGTAACTGCTAATTCTGTCCTCACAGAATCCTAGTTTGGGAAGTCAAGAAAGTTCTAGAGATAGACAGTAGGGAGGACCATATAACGTAGATGAACCGCATAGCATGACAAGCTTGTAGTGGCTGGTGGTAAATTTTGCTGGGATTGTGAATTACCAGGAAAAGGGCTTGAGAGATGGGACAGAGTTTACGATGAGCAAGTGAGAGCCTGTGAGTTCGGAGTTTGGCCCTGCAAATCTAGAGTCCTTGCTTTGGTAACTCTGACATTCATTCCCTTGCTCAGAAGCCCTTCTTCCTCCTTTACCAGCCTAGTGCCACCGTCTTAGCTACATGAACTGTGGCCCCAGCTCACCCTGTGGACCCTGGATGGGCCCTGTCTATCCCTGGAGGATTACATGCACCCACAGGCATGCAGGGGGCACCCTGCAGTGAGTGGAGCTGCTCAGCCAGCACAGGAATCCAGTGGTCCACATGCGGTGGTGTACCAAGATTCACAGAGATGTCTCTAAGGACCTTCCTGGGAGCCTTGACTCCCAGGTGCTTGTGAATTGGGTTGCTCTGGGCGGGGAGGCTTCTGTGACTGGCAGGCAGAAGCCAGGGGCCCTTTGTTGAGAAGAAGCCAGCAGCTCTGAAGCATCTGCTCCTCCAGGGCTCAGGGCAGAGGTGCTTATGTTCTTCAGGACGGAGGCACATGGTGCCTTTCGGTTCAGAAGACAAAACAGCTTTAAAGTTCAAGACTCATTCAAATTGGATTTTAGAAACACAAAATCTCAAACATTTGTACCCAACCAAGGGATTATACTCTTATTCTCAGAAAGGCTTTTGAAGAGGTAGGAAAGAAAGGTAGCTCAAATTTTAAATTGGGTCCTCAAAACTTGCTTGTCTGCGGCTCTTTCCTCGGCCTGTCTGCCTATTATCAAAAGGTAAAATGTCTCAGACTATTGAAAAAGGATTTGCATAAATTGCTTTCACCTGCTTCTTATATGAGGTTAATGAAATTGGAACAAATAGGGATGGATTTCCCACCCAGGCCAGCCCTGCACACCCTGGAACAGACACTCAGACCCACTGAGCTCAGGTTTGAGTCCTCAGCTCCCACCCAGAGAGCTTCTTGCCTGCCAGGGATGTGGGAGGGAGACTCAGACAACAGTGCTCAGAAAAGGCTGATGTCTGTAGACGGCACATTCTGCTGTCCCTGGCCTTATGAATCCAGACAATGATGCTAGGACATAAGAGCCAATGGGCAAGACCCGGAAAACATGGAAAGCCGTTAATGAGCCAACATTACTCTGGACAGAAACTGTGTTGTGTTACAGACTATTGTATGGGATCTCTCTTTGATCTCCTTATGTAGAGAAAGAAGAGAGCAGTACCACTAACTACCTCAGTAGTTGGTTAGGAATTAGGGGAGGCCCAGTTAGACTCTGCTGTTTCCTGAACCCCTGGCCTGGAGGGGCTGTGCCCACTGCGAGGCTCGGTCTTGAATCCATTCTTGTTTTTCCAGGGTTGACCTTTTTTAAAGGAAGTTTTTGCTGTGGCTTATAGGGAACTTCAAGCTTAAAGAATTTCATCCAAATAGGTAGGATTTGGGTAGTTCTACTCCTTAGAAGAGATGGTTTCCGGTGGTGGTGGTTGTTGTTGTTGGTGGTGGGGTTGTTTTCTACCTACCTGGCCCTTGGAGGCTGGAAGGTAAGAAGAAAATAGAAGCAGGCCTCCAAGGACTCGCAAGTTTGGAGGGGACACCAGCAGAGCCACTGGAAAGCATTTCCTCTCTAGGGCAGAGGGTGGTAGGTAGTGAGTAGCAGAGGCCATGCTACCCTGTTGGGGGCACGAGAGCAGGTGAAGTGCGAAGGGAGGCCTGTGATAATCATTAGCCATCTTGTCTGAACCATTAAACTTGAAAACTTGGGACTTGGTGGCCAGCCTCCTCTTGTGGGTGCTCTGAGTTTGGACAGGTGTAAAGTGTGAGATGGTGACATTAGAGTTTGGTGGTGAGGCCACTGCTGCTGTAGATACAGTGGAAGCTAAGCATGGGTCCACTTCTCTTTTCACCTGTCGGGATGGCAAAAAGAACTTTTACTTCTCCAGGACCACTTCATGGTAAGGGTGTGACTTCTGGACTATGCAGAAGTTGCTGCGGGGAGGGGGGGGGTGTCCCTGTTTCTCCAGTAGCAACATCTACAGGGTAGCTGTTGCCACATGGTTGGCATGCTCTGCTCTGTGTTCATTTCCTTGACGCAGGGTGCTAGGCATCCTCTATCTTAGGCCCTGGCTTTGGTTGGGCTCCATCCCACAAAGTCCAGCACCCCTTTGAAGCACAGCATAGCTAGCCAGGAGAGGAAGGCTGGGAACCTGTCCCTGTGTCCTCCCTCTCCCTCTCCCTTCTTCCCTCCCTCCTCCCTCCCCCTCTGCATTTTCTCACTTCTCTATACTCCTAAATCAGCCCCATCATCATAGTAAGAATCTCACGTCTACTCCAAAGATAATGTGACAGTACACAGGGTGGCTCCTCCCTTCTCTGACCTCTGGGAGGGGACAGATCTCTCTGTCTAGACTACTGGGTATGTCTTCTCATTTATCCTCTCTGCTGCGGAGCAGCCCTCCCTTGTTTTTCTGCATCCCCTGCACCTTTCTCTGTTATCACACTGGATCAAGGGACAGAGCAAAGCTTGGAACTCAGTGGCAAAATGGTCTTTACTCTCTTGAACCTGGGACCCTGGGCTGACACTGTGTGGCTCCTCTCCCATTTTATCCTTAGGGGACATGATGGACATGTCCTCAATGAGTACCTGAGGTCACAGAGGAGCATCAAGCTCTATGTGCAGTGATCAGGTCATAACCAATAAAACAGGAAAGTGGTTATACTACACTATCGTGAAAATTACTTAAAATTTACTAATGGTCTAGATGGAATCCTCTGCTTAGCAGTTTTGGACCACAGCTGATGGTAGGTAACTGAGCACTGGGAATATGAGAGGGTAGGTACCTGGGACATCACTGAAAAGCACACCGTAGTCCAGTGCCTGATATGTCTAGGAAGGCTGAGGGTGTCCTTTGCACTGGGCTGTTGGCTGGACACAGTTCTCCTGTGCCGCCCAGGTCTGCTTTTGGTCTTATTTGCTGTTCCAAAAGTAAACAATTTCTGAACTCCCTGCTCCAATTATAGAGCCCTATTTCCAATATTCCAATTCTCCTTTCTGTCACCTACTGCTCTACGTCCCTCCAGTTGTGAGGACTCATGGTGCTTTGAGAGGGTCTTTCCTTCTTTCTTGGGTGAGTCTTGTCCTGGGATACCTTCTCTTAGGTTTGCCCATCTGTCTATCTGCCTGTCACTGTGTTGTGGCAGGCTAGCTGTAGTTCTTTTGTTTGAAGTGAAGAGCAGAGCTCCCCACCTTACCTCCTGGTCTCTAGCCCTCTCTATTCCCCTGGGAACAGCAGTCCTCAGTAGTTTTTCCTGATGTGCTTCTCCCTTGAGGCCTGTCTAGTGGAATTCCCTAGCATCGTGTCTTGGGGACCCTGTATCTAAGGCCCCCTCTCTCCATCCACATGAGATGTCTCAGTTACCAGTTCCCTCCTGTGAACCTATTTTATAACATGGCCATTACCTAGGCCTGGTCTCTGCAGTACCTCCTGCCCGAAGCTATTGCATACCTTGATCTGTTGTCAAATAATCTTTTAGCATCATTCATGATCCTTCTCCCATGTTCTATCAAGATTACCTCAAGCTTCTCAAGAGGTCAAGGTTACTTTCTGACCTTTGATGCTACACATTTGGGATAGGACTTCCTTGTTGTATCTGCCTGTTGGGTGGGGATTGTGGACCAAGTGCAGAAGGATTCAGTCATTGCTCACTAGCAAAGGAATAAACAATGTGCTTTCCATGGGGCCTCATTCCCCAGGTCTGTATCTCCCGTGTGCTTCGACCACAGCAATGGGCACACAGCCATGTTTCATGAACGCTCGTCCCGGGGAAGCACAACCCTCCTTCTAAAACAAGAACCACGCACACCCTCGGCAGCAGATGTACTTTGTAAGCTTGGTATGCATCCGGGTTTGTAAGAGACAGAAAGGGGAAGGCCAGCTTTCAACATCTCCCATCCCCAGAGATGTGCAAATATTTTAGCAACATCCCAATGACTAAACAGTGATTCAGCCAAGATGCCAGAATAAATAGAATTATCTATTCTTAACTATGCTCCCTTCTTACTAAGATATTACAGGCTATACTTATTCCTGGAACGATGCCCTTTCCTTGGGCTTTTAAATGATAATGTAAGCTGCCTCCATGGCTGAAGCCCTAGGCCATGAGATCATACCTTCATGAACGAAGAATAAGGGCCAACAGGTTAGCCATCAGAGGCCATCCAAACTAGGACCTGGTATTTGACCCCAGATTTGTCCACATTCCCACCTTTCATGGTGTGGGTGTGTACAAACCTTGGTGATTATTTAGCATCTGCTGCTCTGGCCTGCTGTGAAGGAGTCACCTCCCTATGAGAGTGGAACCTATGATGTTGTAGGCAGCTCAGTGTTCATGATGCACTGGGGCCTCCAGAGTGTACACTATTAAGGCCCCCAGGGATCATTGAACCCACTCTACTGAATACTGACAAGTCCATGTGCCTAGGTTGCTTTAAAAATGACTTTCTTCTGACCCTACTTCCCACGGTTTAGCTGGACTAGAGATGGGAGGAGCAGCTTTCACTGACTTTAACTAGAAAGCCCATCACATTACACCTTGGAACTAAACTGAGACCACACTGGTAAAATGTGACAGATTTACCTATGTGTTTGGAACTAGCTGAGTCTTACTGTGTGGTGGGCACACGGTCACTGGAGCCAATGGACTAACACGGGTGTGATTTACCAGGGATCTGAATCTTGTCTGGCTCATACACAGTCACAAGAGATCTGGATTTAAAAGTAAGGCTTCAAAACTCCCCCTCAGAAATGGCTTGGTTGCCCAAGATTCAGAGAGCACTTCGAAGCAATCAGTAGAATAAGACTATATGGAAGTCTATTTTAAAGTGTGAGGTATTGAACAGTCCTAACATACTTTCAACTGAAGACTTGACCTAACTCTTGGGCTGAATTCCCAACTCAGGGATGTGTGTGTGTGTGTGTGTGTGTGTGTGTTTTGTTTCAGTTTTAGGCATTTTTATTTTTTTATTTTTTTATTTTTATGGGAGATGTACAGCATTGTTGGCCAAAGAGCTCTTTTGTTCAACTGCTTACCCTGCAAACAACTGCAGAGTGCTTTCTCAGTGGCTAGCTGTTCTCAGGGGGCTGATGGCACATTTGACAATGGATCATAGGACTCAGGGGCACTGAGTCTCTTGTAGTATTGGAAATGGAATCATCAGCATGAGGCTGTGTCTGGGGAAGCTTTCCTGCATCTCTCCAGCCCTCTCAGAGCTGAAGGAGATGGTGATAGTGTTCTAGCTTTTGGCTCGCCAGACGGTTCTCCAAAAGAGGAACTTAGGACGGCCATTGTAGAATCTTGAGCCCTAAGCCATGGGTGTAGTGCTGTGGGAATGATCTGCACATTCCAGCTCTGCCAAGGTGGGTCGCAGCTCTGCATTCCAGCATGTGTGAATGCCAGGTGTCTCTGGGAAGTAACAGATCACAGACTGGTACCCATCAGGAAACATCTTCCTTCTTGATTCCGGCACCCCTCCTTTTCTATCACTGCTCAGAGGGATGTAGACCTCAGTGAAGTTGGAGAGTTCCAAGCGAAATCTAGAAGGCCTCAGTTCTTGTTGAAAACACCTCGTGGGAGTTACAGGTTAAACCACTTCCTGTGTCTAATCTGTATTTTTTTTCTTTTTATTAGGTATTTTATTTATTTACATTTCAAATGTTATCCCGTTTCCTGGTTTCCCCTCCAAAAACACCCTATCCCATTCCCCCTCCCCCTACTCACCAACCCACGCACTCCCTCTTTCCTGTCCTGGCATTCCCCTATACTGGGGCAGCCAGCCTTCTCAGGACCAAAGGCCTCTCCTCCCTTTGGTGACCAACAAGGCCATCCTCTGCTTGGACTTCATTTGGTCTGTGAATTGTATCTTGGGTATTCCAAGCTTTTGGGCTAATATCCACTTATCAGTGAGTGCATACCGTGTGTGTGTGTGTGTGTGTGTGTGTGTGTGTGTTTTGTTTGTTTGTTTTTTTTGTGATTGGGTTACCTCACTCAGGATACTTTCTAGTTCCATTGATTTGCCTAAGAATTTCATGAATTCATTGATTTTAATAGCTGAGTAGTATTCCATTGTGTAAATAAACCACATTTTCTGTATCCATTCCTCTGTTGAGGGACATCTGGGTTCTTTCCAGCTTCTGGCAACCTGTATTTTGAAGCCACAACATACAAACTTATAAAGCATTTCAAGGTTCAGTGAGGGAGAAATCTAAGCCATGACCACATATGACAGATACTTTCATAAAATATATATGAGTTACCAGTGACAGGGTATACAGAGAGGGACTTGGGGGACACCACAAAGAGAAGCTGGTATTCAAAAACCAAAGCCTTGGAGTTAGCTCTGAGACACCCGGATTAGGGGTTTCAGGTTCAGTAGGTGTAAATATGAAGTGTGTTGAATCCCTGTTAGAGGAGTCCCATTCCATCTGGGTGATTTATTCGAAGTGCAAGGCAGAGGTGGCTTGGAATACAGCATTGGTAGGGAAGATGGCAGGGTATCTTTACCAACTCCTGG
Organism: Tokudaia tokunoshimensis; assembly: GCA_036184795.1. Taxonomy (NCBI): domain Eukaryota; kingdom Metazoa; phylum Chordata; class Mammalia; order Rodentia; family Muridae; genus Tokudaia; species Tokudaia tokunoshimensis. The sequence continues at coordinate 132,309,745 of BTHU01000012.1, read as the reverse complement.
GGTCCTGTTTATGCACAGGGTGCTGTGTACATGCCTTGCATGTGGTTCTATTCATTCCAGAAGAAGACAGAACAGGACGTATAATTGACCAGGGTCAGCTGGAAACATTAGTTCTGCAGTCAGGTGATAGTTTTCCTCTACAGATGTACTCCTCCTGCCCTGGTGTGATGACTTGACATTTGTAAAGGGTAGAATAAGTTTACTCCTGGCCAGTGCCCTTTGCAGAGGCTCCATGATGCTCCCAGGGCAGTGTGTTTCCTTTGTAAGAGAAAACCCTAGTAGGGTCACCCCAGTATCATAGAAAAATATGATCAGCCAAGTTTCTGGGTCAGCTGTACCTTATTTCATTTGCTCATTAAAAAGTTAATTTCACAATTTCTTGTGAAGCCTTTGTACACATACTGAATTGTTCACTGACTTTATCTAAGTATATCTACTTCTCTAGAGAGACTGGCCAGATGCTTCTGTGGATGGGGCAAGAAGCCTGAGCTGTACTCTCCTGGCCAGGCAATAGTGTCACATGACCTATTACCATCACGGCTGTGTGTGTGTGTGTGTGTGTGTGTGTGTGTGTTCCATGAATAATCTCTGAGGCACCTCAGGTAGGCTTGTTTCAGTGCAGGGTTAGGGAGCTTGTATGTCCTTGGGTATGCTGGGCACATAGGCCAATGGGACATGCAGACATGGTTCCTTGAAGTCCAGGTGGAACCTGGCTTTATGTGCAGTCTCAGGGATGGGGAATGGGTAGCATTTCTGCTAATGCCAGTTCCCTGATGTCTCTGTGTCTGAGCTGAGACTTAGGAACCACACGTAGAATGTAAAAGTTAATATTGTCAACTTTGACAGGACCTACAATCACATAGGAGACAAAGCTCTAGCGCGTCTTCGAGGGATGATTTACATCAGATTAATTGGGGTTGGAAGACAAATCTTAATTGTGGGCAACACTATTTCACATGTTGGGGTGCTGGACTGAATGAAAAGGAGACAGAGAGTCTAGCATCAGCATCCATCTCTTTCTGCTTCCTGACTGCTGAAGCAAGGTGAGTAGCTGCCTTGAGCTCCTGCTGTGTAATCGCCCCATCATGACAGACTCTACCCTTGAACTAAGAAGCAGCCACACCTCCCAAAACCAAAGAAACCCAAAAAACGTCCTCCCTCACTCCCTTCTCCCCTTCCTTCTCTTCCCTTGCCCCTCCCTCCCCTCTCCCTCCCCTCTACCCTTTCCCCTCCCCTCTCCCTCTTCTTCCCTCCCACCTTCCTTCCCTCTCTCCCTCCTTCCCTCCTTCCTTCCCTTCCTTCCTTCCTTCTTTCCTTCCTTCCTTCCTTCTTTCCTTCCGCTTCATTTTTCTGATATATTGTCATAGCAACAAGCCATGTGACTGACAAATACAGGTAGGAGTCAATTCTCCCTTATCAGGGGCTCTGCATGGTTGCTCAAGAGTGGGGTCAGTCTGTGGGGAAACTGGAGCATTTGTGTGTCTTAGGTGTAAATAGGCACAGTTTTCAGGGCAGAAGCATCTGAGTACCGCACCCCTTTTAGAATGTCTGCATATAACCTGGCAGTAACTGCAAGATGCAGTGCCCTATCCTAAAGATGTCCCACAACCCAGAAAATGTATTTAAGGCAAGTGTGGGGATTGATTCAGGAGGTCTATACAGGGGCACCCCCCTCCTGAAACACAGGGACACACACAGAACCTAGCTGCTGTAGCTCCTCCACACCCTTCTTAGTGTTCTAAAGAGCCTTGATGTTCTGGTGACTTTCTTTTTAAACTTTTAAAATCATTATTTTGTGTGTATGGGTGTTTTACAGTATGTACACCCATGTACCCCATGCCTGCCTGGTGTCTGAAGAGCTGAGAAGAGTATGTTAGATCCTCTGGAACTGGAATTCTAGACAGTTGTGAGCTGTCCCTTGGGTGGTGAGAGTCAGAATCTTTGGAAGAGTACCTAGTGTTCTTAACCACAGAGCCATCTCTCTAGCCCTGATGGAAGTTCTTCTGAACTTTATTTCAACACAAATGCTTTCCCTTTTTAAACACTGTGGGGCTCTCTTGGTAGTATATCATTAAGAAAAAAAAAATCTATTGGAACAAGGGCCTCACATCCACTAGCTGAACAGACAGACTCTGGTTGTGCCCAGCTTCTTTTAGTCTTGGATGGTGCCAGAGAGATGGATTCCAGGAGGCCAACATTTAGGCGGGCTGTGCTTGAACACTACAGTTTTGGCATCCGAGTAGACAATGGGAGAGAAAGGAAAAGGGGCTCTAAGAACTTCCAGGAAGTAAGGAAATGCGGGATGCGGGATGTGCGGCCTGGGGCTGTACAGATAGATGCCACAGTGCTTTCAGCTTCAGGTTGGCAGCTCCTCTAGTCTATAACCAAACCCCAGGGGGTGAAAAGCACAGAAGGAATGCTTCCTGGTCTTGCCCCAGATTGTTTGGGGTCCTTTCATACCAGGCAGCGAATGCCTGGGATGCCTGCTTTTAAATACAACCATTGGGTGTCTGATCTCTGAGGCTTGGCAATGCCACAGAAGTTCTTGAGGCAAAAAACACAGCTCTGTGCTGCTTCAGATATGCTTTCCGTGCGCTCACGTGTGCTTCTGATCTCAGTGATGCGGTGTACACTCAGAAGTCAAGAGGAGACGGGACATACAGCTAGCTGTCCACATGACCTAGAGAATCCTGGTGGATGGGAAGGAGCTGAGGTTGGCAAATGCAGCTGAATAGGAAGAATAGACCCTGGAACTGTGATTTTCAAGTTTTGAATTAGGTGAGTTTTCTTGGCTCTGCAATGGGAATGACGTCCTGACCAGTACAGCATTGAGCACTCTCACAACCCCCAATCCTTGTAAGAGGCCAGTTTACTGTCACTATTCAAACTATTCTTCAGGAAACAAAGCCAGAGCACCTCAAGTTACCCAGGGTCACATGTGGAGCCTTCAGTGTGGGGGAGCGCACCAGTTCCAGGGCCTTGACCTCATTTCAATCTTCATTCCCACGAACCCCAAACTACCCTTATCTGGGCACGAACATAAAGAACAGTGGTTGTAGGGGGTCTGCAGTAAGAACAGGATGCACTGCCCACTGGATTCTCATAGGTCTGAAATCTGATGCCCTGTGCAGTCAAGGGGAGGCAGCTTTGCTTGAATTCGAAACATTATATTGATGTTCCAGGTATAAGCTCAGGATGGCATGGGCGTTTACATTTATCACAGCTTTTGTTACTTTAAAAAATAACTTCTGGCCAGGCGGTGGTGGCGCATGCCTTTAATCCCAGCACTTGGGAGGCAGAGGCAGGAGGATTTCTGAGTTCGAGGCCAGCCTGGTCTACAGAGTGAGTTCCAGGACAGCCAGGGCTACACAGAGAAACCCTGTCTCGAAAAACAAAAACAAAAAAAAATAAATAACTTCTGGATGGTCTTTTCCTCAGACTCTGCTCCACCTTTTGTCTCTGTATCTCCTTCTGTGGGTATTTTTTCCCCTTTCTACAAAGGACCATACTTTGTTCTTCCTCCTTCTTGGGCATCATTGATATGTGAATTGTGTCTTGGGTATTCCAAGCTTCTGGGCTAATATCTACTTATCAGTGAGTGCATACCATGTATGTTCTTTTGTGATTGGGTTACCTCACTCAAGATGATATTTTCCAGTTCCACCCATTTGTCTAAGAATTTCATGAATTCATTGTTTTTAATGGCTGATTAGTACTCCATTGTGTATATATACCACATTTTCTGTATCCATTCCTCCACTGAGGGACATCTGGGTTCTTTCCAGCTTCTGGCTATTATAAATAGGGCTTCTATGAACATAGTGGAGCATGTGTCCTTATTACATGCTGGAGAATTCTCTGGGTATATGTCCAGGAGTGGTATAGCAGAGTCCTCTGGTAGCATTATGCCCAGTTTTCTGAGGAACTGCCAAACTGATTTTGAGAGTGGTTGTACCAGCTTGCAATTCCACCAGCAGTGGAGGAGTGTTCCTTTTTCTCCACAACCTCTCCAGTACCTGCTGTCTCCTGCGTTTTTTATCTTAGCTATTCTGACCGGTGTGAGGTAAAATCTCAGGGATCCATCCTATATACAGTTACAAAACCCAGACACTATTGTGGATGCCCACAAGTGCTGGCTGACCAGAGTCGGAGGCACTCCTAGTGCATGACAAAGACAGAGGGGGACACTCTCAGCCAGCCATTGAACTGAGCACAGGTTCCCCAATGGGGGAGCTAGAGAAAGGACCCAAGGAGCTGAAGGGGTTTGCAGTGCCACAGGAGGAACAACAATATGAGTCACCAGTACTCCCAGAGCTCCCAGGGACAAAACCATCAACCAAAGAGTTCACATGGAGTTACCCATGGCTCCAGACACATAGGCAGCAGAGGATGGTCTTGTTAGACACCAAAGGGAGGAGAGGCCCTTTGTCCTGGAAAGACTTGATGTAGTAGTGTAGAGGAATACCAGGACAGGGAAGCAGGGGAGGGTTGATTGGGGAAGGGGAGATGGCTTATGGGATTTTCAGGGGAGGGGGGAACCAGGAAAGGGGACAACATTTGAAATGTAAATAAAGAATATATCTAATTAAAAAAATAACTTCTGCCTTGTTTAAATGTATTGTACTGAGCATTTCTGATTGCTAACTAGGCCGCAGGAGTGTGTTTCCGGCCCTATGCTCTGCCATTGAAGCCATGTGGCTCACGTTACACTAGTTATCTTCAAGGTGTTAGATTACCTGTATTGGTTACTTTTCTGTTGCTGTGATAAAGTGTCACGACCAAGACAACCTATTGATGGAAGACTTTGTTTAGGCCAGCAGTTCTCAACTTGTGGGCCATGAGCCCTTTGGGAACTGATCAACCCTTTTACAGACCGTATCTGCGTATCAGATAGCTACATTAAAATTCATAACAATAGCAAAATTACAATTATTAAGTAGCAAGGAAAATAATTTTATGTTTGGGAGTCACCATGACACAAAGAACTGTATTGAAGGGCCGTGGCATTAGGAAGGTTGAGAACCACAGGTCTATGCTTATCCCAAGGATAAAGAGTCCATCACAGCAGGGGGCAGGCACTTAGAAGGAACAGTGAGCTAAGAGCTCACATTTCAAACACAAGCAAGCAAAAATGGACAACTTGAACCGCAAGTTCTGTGAGATTTTTAATCTCTGCCCCCCAATGAGTGACACACTTTCTGCAGCAAGGTCACAGCTCCTAAACTCCCCCAACAGTATCACCAATGGAAACTAAGTGTTCAAATGTATGAGATGGGAGTAACTTTCTACCAGCACACTATGAGTAAAAGCATTTTAAGAATATATCTATTTTAAAATACTCTCTAGGGCACTGGGATTTCACAATGAAAGCTATCAGGTCATTGGCTAGAAATTCAGCTGTAGAAAAGCCCAACTCATTCAGGCCCCTCCAGCCTGTCTGTCACCTGGCCACAACACACATAATATAAGGTAGATAAAAAATGGAACTCAGCTACAGAGTCCTTGTCCTTGTCTTGCTGAGCTGGGCCTGGCACAGGGGCCTGGCATGTCTTCTGAACAGTGTCCAAAGTCACTCCAACTGTTAGAAAGTTGTTATCCCCTTCTCTGCCCCTAGGCTGCTGGTATAGCCAAAGGACTACACCCATGGGCTGCTTGACTTTCTTTCTGGAGCAAATTTATCTTATCTTCAGTGTGCAGTGTCTGGAGATTTTTCAGGAGAAAGTTCAGATAGAAATATCTGATCACAGGATTCTAGGGTACAATCTGAGCTCCCTGCTCATTGTTTTGAAAGTTTCTGTCCATAGAATGATCAAGGGGTCAAAATGTCACATGAAAACACACCTATCTTGATCTTTCTGTAAGGGAGACAGAAATACAATCCTCCCCTTGCCAAAGAGGTAAAGCAATTGAGTAAACCACCTTGCAGAAGTTGGAGACTGAAAGACATTGAAAGAGAAGCCAGTGGCTTAGAAACAGATCATATACTCTGTTGGTTTCTAATTCACACCCCGGCCTCATACACTAGCCATTCAGCCCAGGCTCTGTGGTACTCAGTCAGTCCTTGAGGCTTCCTAAATGAAGTTTTTCTGGAATGCCTTTATCATGGCATGATCTCATTCAGCAAGGACCAGCTGAAAAATCATGGATGGAGAACAAATACTGGTATGTCTTAAAAAGAGGAGATTAAAAGGCTCTCTTACCATGGCTAGCTGTTTCTTGCCAGCCTAGAAGACAGCCCTGAGGTGAAACCATGTATGCACCTCCCTCCTCCACCAGCTACAACCCAGAACCCACTTGCTAAGTTCACACCTCTACCCTTTCTCTGTGCCCTTGCTTGTTCTATCAATATACCATCCCAAAAGTCATTTTGATGGAGCTGCCTTGCAGTGATCTAAGAGTACTTGAGTATGGACACACTTGCAGGCCCATGTGAGACCTGATCTCACAGAGCAATGTTGAAATGAGAAAACCTCTCAGGGATGGAGTCTTGTGGGAGGAAACGGAGGGCATTACTCTCAGGAGGGATTGGCATACTCCTGAGTCTCTGGCTTCCTATTGCATGTACCATGTGGATTGTTTTTAAAAATGCGTATTGGCATTTTGCCTGCATGGATGTAGGTGTGCCATGCTAGCGCCTGAAGCTAGTGGAGGCCCAAAGTGGGCACTGGGATCACAGATGGTGGTGAGTCACCATGTGGGTGCTGGGAATTAAACTGGGATCTTCTGTAAGAGCAGTCAGTGCTCTTTACCTTGGAGCCATCACTCAGCATGATCACTGAGATGTCACATCCAGGGGGCTCACCAAATGTTGTCGTCATTGTTGGGTTTTCTTCAGCCACAGTAATAAGTGAATGATTCCCTTTTTTGGTAAAATATCTAGCCTCAGACATTTTATCATAGCAACAGAAAATGGCCAGAGACCCTTTTCTTGCATTTCTCTTGACAGTTGGTGCTCTGAGCAGAGAAGGACAAGAGTCATTCATGAAGCTTAAGTATAATCAAATAATCTCCTCTCTGGGATATCCATCTCAATGCTTGCATATAGAGTTCTTGTAGGAGAAAGAGATACACCTGCATGGTCAGACTACAATTACTGTGAGGAGAAGAAGACAGCAGAGAGCTACCTGTCCCGAGGTCCTCTGGGCTCTGTAGAAATCCTATCTTCTGATCTTGAAGTCATATATCTCTAAGCTTCCCTCAAGTCCACTTATCTGCTTACGGTTTTTGGAAGACTGGGTGTAAAATGTATATTTATTTTTTGTTGTTCTTTTTTTTTAATGTCTACTTTAATGTTGTCTTTTTTTCTTACAAACGGTAACCAGTTCTCTTACTCCTCTTCCCAGTTTGCAGACCAATCCCTTCAAATGTTTCTACCAATGGTTCCTCCCTCAGTTTCCCAACAGTCTACTTAAACAGTCCCTTCTCCCAGTTTTCCCAATGCCAGCAGCTCCAAATTGTAACAAATAGTCTAGCCTGTCTGCTCAGCTCAGCTTCTCCTGCCTCAATGATCTCCTATTTTCAATCTCCTCCCTTCCCTTTCCCTCCCCTTGCCTCTCCTCTCTTCTCCTCCCTTCTTCCCTCCTCTCCTCTCCTCTCTTCTCCTCTCCTCTCCTCTCCTTTCCTCTCCTCTCCCCTCCCCTCTTCTCCTCCCCTCCCCTCTTCTCCTCCCCTCCCCTCATCCCCTCCCCTCCCCTCATCCCTTCCCCTCCCCCCTCTCCTCTCCTCTCCTCTCCTCTCCTCTCCTCTCCTCTCCTCTCCTCCCCTCCCCTCCCCTTTCCTCCCCTCTTCTCTCTCCTCCCCTCCCCTCTCCTCTTTTCCTCTCCTCTCCTCTCCTCTCCTCTCTTTTCCTCTCCTCTCCTCTCCTCTCCTCCCCTCCCCTCTCCTCTTTTCCTCTCCTCTCCTCTCCTCTCCTCTCCTCTCCTCTCCTCTCCTCTCCTCTCCTCTCCTCTCCTCTCCTCTCCTCTCCTCTCCCCTCCCCTCCCCTCCCCTCCTCTCCTCTCCTCTCCTCTCCTCTCCTCTCCCCTCCTCTCCCCTCCTCTCCTCCCCTCCCCTCTCCTCTTTTCCTCTCCTCTCCTCTCCTCTCCCCTCCCCTCCCCTCCCCTCTTCTCCTCCCCTCCCCTCATCCTCTCCCCTCCCCTCATCCCCTTCCCTCCCTTCTCTCCTCTCCTTTCCTCTCCTCTCCTCTCCTCTCCTCTCCTCTAGCCCTAGTTGCTCTTCTTTCTTTTTGCTCCAACTGTCTTCTCTGACCCCACTCTTCTGCCCCCCAGACCCTACTCCGATCCTACTCCAATCCCACTCCCTTTCCCAGCCTCTGTTGGCTTTTTTATCCTTTCCAGTTCCCAGAAGTCCAAGAGGCAACTAACACTGAAGGTCATAGGGTCAAGCAGTTCTCTTAAAGGGCCAGTTGACTAGTAACTGGGGCTCCTTAAAGGGCCAGGCACACAAAACAAAATTACACTACAACTGGGCTCCTGAGGATGGCGCCTGTGTTCTCCCTCAGCCTGTGGAGGACTAGTGAGAGATGAGCACCCTTGCTGACAGTCTTTCTGTGTGGGCATTCTGATGTATTGGCCAGTACTTAAATTCTAAATGTTCTTTCTCCTCAGATGTTGCTCTTCAAGGTTATTGACTATAGTTAAGGTTTGAAGTCGAGGGTTTGTCCTACCTGTGGTGGGTAGAATATGCTTGGCTCAGGGAATGGAAGTATTAGGCAGTGTGGCCTTGTTGGAGTGTGTCACTACGGGGGTGGGCTTTGAGAGCTTTCCCCTAGTTGCCTGAGGATGCCAGCCTGCTCCTGACTTCATTTGGATGAAGATGTAGAACTCTCAGCTCCTCCAGTGCCACGGCTGCTTGGATACTGCCACGCTTTCTGCCATGATAATAATGGACTGAACCTCTGAACCCGTGAGCCACCCCAGTTAAATGCCATTCTTTATAAGAGTTGCTTTGGTCATGGTGTCTCTTCACAACATAGAAACCCTAACTAAGATGGCCCTTTACTTCTTTCCCCATGTTGACCAACCTGAGCCATCACAAGGCTAACACAGTTGTGAAAGGAGGGTGGAAATGCAACTGTTGTTTCCTTTCTCACAGCTTATTACAGATGGTGCTTTGGATGCTTCAGAGAGGGAGAAGGGAATGCAGCTCTCAGGGTGATCAGGCAGAAACGACTCCCATTTCCATGTGAGTTTTGCTTTAGAGGTAGCTTTGGGGGTTACTCCTGACTGTGGCTTTGATCTATATTTGCTAAATGCTGGGTAACTGACTGACATGGATGTCAGGGCCAAACCCACATGCTGCATTTTGAAGATCATGGCACCCACAAGTCTTGGTGGGCCTCAAGTGGTTGAAATTCAGAAAATGGGGGCTATAGTGGAACACTCACATGAGTGTCCTAGGGATTGGGGACTCAGGAACTCCTGTGCTCTGGAGTCAATTATGACAATGTACAACCCATTCCAGAAATAATGAGAGGCTATCAATCAGCATGTCTAGGGTCCTACTTCAACATTAAAAACTCACAATAGGCCTTTGTTTAAGTCACCAAATGGAATTATGGCATAGTGACTGTCCATAGCCTCGGTTCCAGACAGGAGTCTAGGTGTGCTTGTGAAGTATACAGCAGGAAGCTGCAGTTTTTATATTTAAACTCGTGAGACATCTATTGCTATTAGCATGCACAATGAAGAAAGACAGAACCGATGCCTATGTAAAGCCTTCTGTCTACTCTACAGGAACCCAGAGCAATTATCACTTCCCCTGTCATTTAGACACTTGAAGGTGGAGCCAATAGAAGACAACCACAGTGGCTGTAAGACTTTCTTAGGGATGGCCCAGGACAAATGCTTTCAGGTGATTGATTTGGCTCCTTCCTGGCTTCCAGTGTTTTTGAGAGGCCCTGAGGGCCCTGCCTCACTTTGCCCTGCATCCATACTTGCACCCCTACAGGCACAGGCCCCAACTCTGGTCAGGTATTTCTTGTAGTCCTTAGTCATATGTGGGAAATGCCTCTGGGTCCCTGTGTCACTGAGTCTTGGGTATGAGATGGCCACAAGGCTCACTTTTGCCAAAAGAGAGGGAAATAAGACTCTGGCATGGGAGAGTACTATAAGGACCTACCCTGTAATGTCACAAGAGAATAGAAAGAGCCAGAGAGAGTGGGTAACCTAGGTTAGACTTGCTAGCCTGTTGACAGGCCACTAGGCTTCTGGTACCAAGCAGAGGCATTTCTTTATGTGTTCTATAGTACCCAGGGTGACATGGCCCAGTCTGCTTGGTAAGAAATCTCCTTGTCCAACTGGTTGTTTGTCAGAATTAAAACCTCATAGTAACAATGTGGAGCAGCAGCTAGGGCAGGCCACTGCAGAGGCACACAGAGACAAGACCCCACCCCCACCTCTTTAGAGCACAGGGGATGGAGGGCAGGGCAGCAGAGGACACAGGTATCAGAGAGTGCCCCCTATCCCCTCCCCCCCCCACTCCCCACTCCCGTCCCACTGAACTGCTATAGATGTACAGAGATGTATAGCGGTATAGCAGCTCATGGGAGTCAGACTCAGAGCTGCATCCAATGCCCTACAACCAGGGACAGCCCCTTCCTAGTGAGGGCCCAATACCTCAAATATCATGTGCTGGACATAACCTCGTGGCCATCAGTCATGTAGGGCCACGCCCTAGGCCCCTAATCATGTGTTGGACATAACCTCATGGCCATCAGTCATGTAGGGCCACGCCCTAGGCCCCTAGTGTTCTGGCTGGACTCCACTCTCACAGTCACCTGGCTATAGCCAGGTTTTCCCCACCCCACAGTTACCTGGCAACAGCCAGGTAGCCTGGCCCACTATAAAAGGGGCTGCGTGACCCCTGCTTTCTCTCTCTTGTCCTCTTTTCTTGTCTCTTGCCCCTCTGCTCCCTCTCTCTTCATTCCCTTTCCACATGGCCATGGCCTGCTCTAACCTCTCTATCTCTTCTTTCCCTCTTTACTTTTCTATCTCTTTTCTTCCCCCCCTACTTTTCTATAATAAAACTTTAAAACCATGGGCTGTCTCTTCTTATCAAAAGCCGCTGTGCCCGAGCAACGGAACAGGCCTAGGTCAGGCCGCCAGACCAGACCAAGGACTCCATCCCCCTAGCTGGGTCGCCTCCCACCTCCCACCACTAGCTGGGCCCACACCAAAACAGGCCTGCGGGCACACCCCACCTAGCCAGGTCTCCCTCTGTAGGTAAGCGGGCCTGCTCCAGAATGGCCCGGCATTCATGTATCTTATCTGGCATTTACTGGAATGTCTTTGATTTACTTCTAAAATCCATGATGCTCAGCTTATCTCCTATTGTTCCTGGCTCTCTTCTCTACTGCTATAACAAAATACCTGAATCTGGGTAACTTGTAGTGTAAGGAGTTTTGTCTGGATCATAATGTGGTGACTGCAGATATAAGTCACAGTGCTGGCCCCCAGTGAAGGCTCCTCCAGGCTGCATGGTATTGCAGCCGAGGAATGAAGAGTAACTGCCTGGGGCAGAAGGCACCAGAGACCTGGACCAGAGCTGGACAAGCCAGCCTTGCTATTTCATTACAACTCACCTCCACAGGAGCTTCCCAGGCCTCCAGCAGCCCTGTGCCTTCATAACCTCCCACCAGCCTCTATCTCTTAAAGGTTCCATCTTTTAATGCTGCCATCAGGAGATCAAGTTCTGAGAGACTCTATTAAAACACTACAGCAAACCTAGATGATGGTGACATACCCAGGAAACATGTTGACGGGGCACGATGGTAGCACCCTTAGCCTGCTCCAGTCAGCCAGAAGGAAGTGGTCTAGTTTACTCTGAGATATTTGCAACAAGCAGAGTTTAGGTTCTGATAGCACCATGTACCACAGCACAGGGGAAGAAATTGCCTAGATCGGGCCAGGCAGGGGTATCTGCTGTGTTCCTGGAGAGCACTTTGGGCTTTCTCTTGAGCAGGCATGTGCTTTTGGGACCCATCTCATACCAATGTGGAAAGAGAAGCCAGACCACAGGATTCTCAGAACATTCCCAGTATTCTCTGGTCCACATCTTCCAGATGTAGCTGGCTGGGGGTGGGGTTGGGTTGGGGTAGCTTATATTTGACTGACTATGAGGGACCGAAGGGAGAAGGTATCCAAATGCCCAATAATGGGCTGAGGCTTCATGCACAGCAGTAATACCAAAGAATTGATTTCTTTCTCTCTTACAAATTGCAAATGGAGACATCCTGACATGCAAAGGAAAGCCCAGGGATTGGGGTGCACCGAACAATATCCAGACTAAAGAGATGGGCTAAATTCTAGTTTATGTGAGCGGCACAAGGTGAGGATGGGGTCAGAGAGGCAGAGAAGGCAACAAGAGGAAAATCCATATAGTGACTACCCTGATGGCAGCAGCAGGTTTATTTTTGAATGAAAGCACCATGCATTTAAATTAAATGTCAGATATAATTTAGCATCCAGGCATCAGGAGGCTGAGGGTGTGCATAGAAAGCCGACAGCTCCTTGGAGTGGTTAATTGCTGCCCCCCTCCCCCCAGTGCCCCACGGAGGGATCCCATTCAGGAGGGAAGCCTGCACCTCCCTTCATGGGAAGGTCCTCACCAAGGTGAGGATCAGAGGCAGCTGCTGGAACACTCAAGGTCGGTTCTTGGAGGCCTCTTTGCCCCTAGCAGCAGCTTAATTGAGGTTGCTCCCTGCTGACTAGGGGTGGAAGCTGACCTCACTTCAGGAACTTAATCAAGGTGCATGGAGCTGGCTGCACGGGCTGATGGATCCCAGTCCTTTGTTCTGATATCACCCAAGACAGAAGGCACCATTTCCTGTGGCGTGAGAGAACATGGCCAAGGCATTGCTTCTAAAGGAGAAATAGGAGAGAAAAGTGGAAGAAAGGGAGAACAGGGAAGAATTGGTGCAAGCTCCTCTGCTCTGAGGTGAATAGATACCCTGATAGACGTAGGGTTCTGCAGTAAAGTGGGGCTCAAAGTCACACCAGGAAGCACAGCCTCGCATGATCTGCAATCCAAAGAGGTTGAGATGTGCCAGGCTCTAGGCTGCTGCATAACTTGGGCTCCTTGGCACCCCTGCAAGGGTCCCCTTGCTCCTTCAGCAGTTCTCACAGCACACATTGGGATGGCTTCTATGACAGTGGCCATCTCAAGAAAGAGGAGGAGGCTGACTGTCCCTAACAAGAGCTACAGTGGAAGATGGAGGCCCTGTCCTGCTCAACCAAATGGAAATTCATCCAAATCTAATGGTGTGCTGTAGATAGAGGCTTGGCCAGTCTCTAACAGGTGTAGATCTCAGGAAGGCTGGACTCAGAGTATGTGTTTGCTACAGCTATGTTTCCTGTAGTTCCTATGCAGGACCAGATGCAGAAGAGCCAGGAGAGTTATCCTCTTTTTTTAGGATATTTGTTTTTTAAAACTAGGTCTTGCTATGTAGCCCAGGCTGTCCTGGAACCCATGATTCTCTTGCTTTAACTGGGATTATAGACACATAATACAGTTTGTAACCCTTGTGCATATCTCAGCATCCCACTAATCTTTTTTATTTTTAGATTTTATTTATTTATTTTATGTATATGAGTATACTATAGCTGTCTTCAGACACACCAGAAGAGGGCATCAGATCCCATTACAGATGTTTGTGAGTCACCCTGTGGTTGCTGGGAATTGAACTCAGGACCTCTGGAAGAAGAGTCAGTGCTCTTAACTGCTGAGCCATCTTTCCGGCCCCTCCCTCTGATCTTTACTAGGTCTCTGATCCCATGCATGGGTAGTCTCACTTGTCTAGTTCCTTGTCTTCTTCCTGTAGCTTCGTCCCCCCACCTCGGTGCTGATGGGACCTATTGCTACCAAGTCTGAGACAAGGGACAACAAGAGGTAACAGTGGCTTCTTAATTCAGACCCTGTGACAAACAACTCCTATTAGGGAGCCCCAGCAGTTGACAGAAGACTCAAGTGTGGCTTCTGCTGTGGCTGACCTGGCTGATGTCAAGCCTAGTTATGTGAGTGGGTGGCCTGGTTTCTGTGTGACTCTCTCTCCTGCCTAACCAGGAAGGCCACAGTCCTGGCAAGCACCTCTGTTATTCAATTCTGCCCAGTATATGGGACCATTAAACCTCTGTAAATCTTTTATTTGCAGAAATAGCAAACTGTTTGCTGTTGAAGTCAGGACTACGCCAGCTACACAGCTGCACCAGTCACCGGGAGAGTGCTCAAATGCTAGTATCCTTGCTGTGCTGTTGTGGGAGTGGTCATCCTTACGTCAGGCAATAGGTCGTGGTCATCCTTACGTCAGGCGATAGGTCGAATACGTTCCTCTGTGGGCCCCACAGACAGAGCACATGACTGAGAGTGCTCTTACAAGACCCGCAGAGCAAGTATCTAACGACATATGAATATAGAATGTCTAGTGCATAGTAATTAATTTTTCTCCTCACGGATTTTCCCTCACCACTAGAACACAGCACTGTTTTTCTAAAAATCTACTATAAGTAAAATTGGAATCCAGATTAAATTCAGAATCTGGGATAGCATTGCAGTTACCCTGGCTTTTGGTGTCTCCGACTGAGCCCAACCCTGTAGGCAGCCTTTTGTCTGCACCCTCAGATGAATAGTACTGTCCCTGAAGGGAATATCTTTACAAGTGTCAGCACACTTGATCTTCTGCATGTTTAGGCCTCAGTGCTTTCTAAATCTGTACCACGTGATCGTTGATGCCATTGTACATGGGCTGTCTCGCAGTATGTCATGGTTCACTTCTTTTATCCTCACTGATACGAGACTCAAACTCTCTCTGGGAAGTGCCTTGTCTGGGACCACCTCTGCAGGCTACATGCTAAGCCCGAGTGGGTCTACTTCAGCCAGTGTTTCTCTCTGGCTAAGCTGCCCTTCTTGGACCTGGGTATGGCTGACTGACTTGCTACCCCAGCAAAGGAAGACATCTAGGGAGTCAGAGTGCTGTGCCTGGGATCCAGCAGCAGTCAAGATGAAGCGCTCAGCCTGAAGTTGTTAAGCTTGGTAATGAAACTGAACATGTTCTGGGCCATGTACATGTCTGCAACATGTACAAGGATGCAGCCTGGAAGAGCCATTCCAGACGACTCTGTGGAACATGAATCCTGAGGAAGTAGCAAAAGCCTGGGAGCTGAGGCCCCTGGCATCCCTGCTCACTCCCCTTCCTATTATGTCTGGATGCCATTACTATGCCAACATTGCGTCGGATATGTACCCACTTAAAGGTGCTCTGCCACCAGGCTGCAGACCTACAGGACTGGCAGGGAAGGTGACTCAAACAACAGTACTTTAGAGAGAAATCTGAGGGGTGTCACGGAAGAGATCATTAACACTGATCATTGTCATGGCTGTGACGGTGACCTCAGTGACATGGCTTTGACCAGTGCCCCTGTGAACTAGTACTGCCCAACTCTCTCTGTTAAAGAACCTTCCACAGACTCAAAAGTGGGTCTTGCCAATGTCCCCAGAGGGAAATGAAGTGTGGGAAGGCAGTGACTCAGGGTCTGAAGGCTGTGCTCAGGGGATCCATGTACTTACTTGCTGAAGGCGATGTCCCCATGAGAGAACATAGAGTGTTGTTCTCCACGAGAACTGTGTGTGCTGTGTAGCGTCAGCTATTTCTTTCAGGTGAGAATTAGAAAACCCAGTTCTATTGTGATGACATGAAGGGTGTGCGGAGAAGTCAGCATCAAGCTTGCTTCTGTGTAAGTTTAGATGATTTTTTTTTAAAAAAAAATCTTTAAAAGCTACAAGAATTGAGATTTTAGGGCATAAGAATTGGCAAAAACAAATTACTCAGGAACATGGGATATTGCCAAAGGCCAAAGAAATGAAAGAAGCAGAGAATCTAGGCACAGCTTCTGATGGCGTATGCTATTGGGAGGTGTCACTCAGAACTAAGGACTCCCGAGAATGTGACAGGGCTACTTCCTTGGTAAGACAGAGACTCTTCTTTTAGCATGACAGACTCTTGTCTCAAGTGTGACAAATGAGGTTCTTCTTTGTGTGTGACAGATGCTGCCCTGAGTGTGACAGAGACGATTCCTCAAGTGTAATAGACACTTTTTCTTAAGTGTGACAATACCTTCAGGTGTGAGAGACCACTTTCTTCAAAAACACTAGAGAGCCTTCCTTGAGTGTGCAGCCCCTCTCTGGGGCAACGATCACTTCTTTGAGTATGTTCTTATGTGAGGGAGCTCCTTTGTTGGAGAAGCTCATCACCTATGGAGCCTCATGCTCACAGAATTGTCTCCATGGGTGAGTCTGTGGAGCTGAATCATCTGCTATGCCTTGGTCACGAGCCACGAAACAAGCGTGGATTGCAAGCATCTACTTTGTGGGCATTTGGTCCATGGGGAGCCTGCTTCTTGACCTTGGTTGACGTTCCTCTCCTGCAAGTTCCATTATTCACCTTGGGCTCGTTCTTTTGCCTCCTGTGAGGTCCCTGTAAACTGTACCCCTTGCTTAGAAACTTAGGAGTTTGGGTTCCAACACCCCCTTACTTCCATTATGCAGTTTGATTGCAAACTAAATTCTGCCTAAAATCTTAGTGGTCTTCTTTGGCCAAGTTCTCCCTCATTAGCAAGTTTCTTATTTGAATGGTAATGAATTAGGAGACTCTTCTGACTGGTGATATGACAGAGGAGAATCTCAGAGTGGGAAATGCTATATAGAGCCCACAGGGATACACACTGTGATTGGAAGGGAGCCTAGGTAGTTTCTTCCTTGTAATACAGCTAGCTCCCATCCTCGCACTGGGAGAAGGAAGACATTCTGCCTCATAGAAGTTGAGAGGCTGACTGGAGAGATGGCTCAGCGGTTAAGAGCACTGACTGCTCTTCCGAAGGTCCTGAGTTCAAATCCCAGCAACCACATGGTGGCTCACAACCATCCATAATGAGATCCGACGCCCTCTTCTGGTGTGTCTGAAGACAGTTACAGTGTACTTACATATAATAAGTAAATCTTAAAAAGAAAAAAAAGAAGTTGAGGGGCTGCATCAAGGCCACCAGAGCCCTCAAGTCACACAGGAGTTTGAGTCTGATGTTCCCCACCTTTGCCTCTTGGGTGGCTCTCCCTCCAGATGGGTGTACACCTGAACTGCACTGGTACACTTACCCTCTTTGTTAGAGCGGCCAGAGCATTCAGCTTGATCTCTTCTGACTCTGGCTCCCCCATGCTCAGTTTCTTCATGGCTTAGTGAGGCTTTCATCACAGCTTCATGAGATGGAGGCATGTAGGTGTCTCCATGAAAGAACATGCTGCCGGATGGGATGACTGTTATTAAACAACCAGACACACAAAGCCTGGGTGAGGGTGTGCCAAATATGATTCATCTTGGAAAACAGCTTGGTGGTCTCTAGGAAAATTAAATGGGGAATTACCATGCATTTCCACAATTCCACCTCTGTTGACAGCAGAGATTCAGAGAGATACCTGCACACTGGCATCATGGCAGTACCACTCATAAGATATGAGTGGCAAAGTGAACCAAGTACTCAGTGGCAGGGGGAGAGATGAACCACACTCAGCCTTAGAAAGTGGGGTGATGGTTTGAATGTGAAATGTAAGATTCATGAATAGGCTCATGTATTTGAATACTTAGAACTGTTTTTAAAGGTTGTGAAACCTTCAGGAGGTGAGCTTTGCTGGAAGAGATGAGCTATCAGGGGAAAATCTTGAAGTTTGATAGCCTGGCTGTACTCCTCAGCTGCTTCCTGGCTGGGGATGTATTGTGGCCAGCTGCTCCACAATCCTATTATGCCTTCCCCACCATAATGGGCTACATACAATCTTTAACCTGCTTCTCAAATAGTAGGAGCAACTTATACATCCTATTACAGGAATAACTTGGGTGTATGTCACACTCAGTGAGAACCAGCCACATAAAGGATTATCTATTCTGCTCTTTCCCCTGTAAAACACAGACTTCTGGAGTCTAGCATACTATGTCTCTGGGAGGGAAACAAGGCTACTCCACTGGGCCGAGTCTATCCTGTTCTCTGCAAATGAGGAATGTCCTCAGTCCTGTATGGGAAGTATCTTGTGTCTTTCCTGCTGTCCCTTGGCTTATCACTAGCTGTGGAAGAAGGACCCCAGCATGCATGAATGTGGGCATATTTCTCAGAGCTGCATCCCTCCCACAAGTCTCCTTAGCACCCAGCTCAGTCCCTCAGCTCCTTGTATCTATATTATGAGCACCACTGACTGGTTGATGGTCTGGCTTGAGCACAGTCTTGCTCAGGTACCTCAGAGTCATTGTCTTTTGTATGCAAAGAAGCCCTAGTTGGACCCTGTCTCTCTCAGAGGGTGAGGCTTGGGGCCCTGTTTTCCATGTAGACAACACAGACTTCTGACACTCTGTGGTCTCCCTATTCTCTCACGCCCCCTTCCCCCCCCCCAAGCTGCTCCCTAAAGAATGCCTGGCTGAGGTACAAACACACAATCCAGGTGGTGACCATTGAAATAAGACGGCGTAGAGAGGATAGAAGAGAATTCCAAAGTCCTTGGACAGTCCATGAGTGCCATCCAGGAGAGCAGAGCTCGGTGACATCTGTGACTGATACCAAGCAAGCACAACTATCTCTGGGTGCTGGCATCATGGTCATCCCATGACCATATATGGATCAGCCTATTGTGCTGACCATAGGACAGAGAAAAGTCTTCCTGGGCTAATGCCCAGCTGGAGGTGCTCGTGCAGATAGCATCTGCTTCAGGGGCTCAGTTTTGCCCCAGTGATCCCAAGAGGTTATGAAGGCTGTGAGTCCTGCTATCACCCTCCTTTCCAAAGGAAGAAAGAAGAGGCTTCAAGGGTAAAGCTGAGTATTCCAGTCCTCACAGCAGTTGGCCTGAGGTTGGAGACACCAATATCACAAAAGTTCAAGGACTTAACAGAGCTGTGAAGATAACCTTGTGGCTTGATAGCTCTGCTAAGGCCTTCTGTGGGAACAGTGGACCTGGCTGGTTCTTCCATCTCTCCTTCCCTTGCTCCTGTGGCTCCTGATACCAGAGACCCTGATCCTGGGCTTGTGCTTGGATTTCCTGAATGAGCTCCAGGAGGATGAGGTCTTATCTGATCACCCACTTGGAGGCACCTGTCCTTGTACTGGACACCATAGGCCCTTCATGTACCATGAAGTGTCCTGTAGTGGTCAGCACAGGTATCCTTGTGCCTCATCCCACTGAATGTAAGTTGTCTTTTGGCACATCCCTTGGGATTCAAATCCTGGTATCTCTGTGTAGACGGGGCATTCTGTGTGATTTTCTGAGCTTTCCTATCACTGTGGGACAGGGCTCCTAGTGTCTCTGACAATACCTCTCTGTCTACACCTCACCTATAGCCTGTATACCTCATACAGCTCCAGGATATTGGCAGATATAGGTAGCTGAAAAGATCCTCACAGCAACCTCTAAGATGACAGGCATTTGAATGTACCTATTTGCTTAGAAGGAAACTGTGTCTCTATGAGGTAAATGGAATGGAGGTCAGAAGAGTAGGGAAGGGCAGAACAGCCTTCCTTCAGTCATGCTGTTCTGGTGTGGACAGGTTGTTGTGGTTCATGGTTGCTGTATTGTCTTTCTATCCTTTATGTGTATGAATGCGGGTGTGTGTGTGTTCACCAGTAGTGGCTGTGACAAGTGGCCCCACAGCCTAGTTCAGGGAATGAATACGGTAGCTTCTGGCCTGAGTAGTGAATTCCAGCTCTATGCTCTTGACTGTTGGTTGTTTATTTGGGTCAAAAGAAAGGATGGAGGCTCCAGAGCTTAGCTGAGGGGTAGCAAGGACTTGGCAGTATTGGGGTAGACTACACCATTGGTACTTCTTTGCTTTCCACATAGGCTGAGCAATAGAATTACTACCTGAACTAAAAATCCTGTAACAGGCTCATTGATGCTATTCTCCCAAGCCTAAAAATCCTAGAAAGGCTAGCTCTCCCTGAATTGTAACACTACAGATGATCAAAAGGTTCAGCTAACGAGGCTGCAGTCTAACTGATAGCCCTGTGTTTGTAGATCTCTGTGATGACCCTGAAATTCCTGAATTTAAGACACAGATCTCAGGAGGCAGAGTCAGAAAAAAAAATGACCAGCAAGTCCCCGAAACAATAAATAAGCCATTGGCCATAACTCTGGGTGCTTCTCTGCATTAACCTGCGCAACCTGGGTATGTTTGCAGTAGCACAGTACATCGCAAAAACACTTTATGACTGAGTTCAGCGATGACTCCTGTGGTGACAGGATGTGGCCTGGACACCTATGGCCCTGTATCCTATTTAAAGGTGTCTCTTGTTGTCGAAGCCCTGTCTTTATGAAGACATAGGAGAGACAGAGCTCTCTAGCTCACAGAGAGGCATGGAGTAGGTGACAGATGTGGCGTACTCTTCCAAGCCCTCTACCCTAGCCTCAGATGATCTATGAAGACATAAAAGCACTTAAAAAATAACCTCAGTACATAATTCTGCCAGGAAAAAAAAAAGAAAAAGAAAACCCACTCTGATTTGACTTGGCCGTGTTCGTTCTGCAGGGTAGGGGGAGTAGTGTCTGTGTGAATTGCCGTGTCCGTTCTGTGACTCACGAGCAGAGACTGGAGTCAGCTCGGACACTCCAGCTCTATGCCACCTTCGAGGGTTTAAGCAGAGCAGAGTCTCTCTGGAAGGAATCACTCAGCTGACTCAGCTGCGTGTCTTAGTCAGCTGTGTCTTCGTCTCTCTACCCCATCGATCAACACACAATTACCGTCACCATGGTACGTGTCGCCGGGCGTCAGGTTACATGTGCCAAGCCGCATAAAAAAATGGCTGTAATGTTGGCATAATTTTTCATTATCGTCTTCATTAACCACAGCGAGTGGGAGGAAGAGTTTACCCGCACCCTGCCATCTCCATGACAACGCCTCCAAAGCCTGTCTGCCCAGTGTCCACCAGAGAGCAGGGCTGAATGTCCTCATTATTCTGCCTCTTGCTGGCCCTGCCCTGCCAAGGGGGAGACCGACGTACGGCCGGTGATTTATCCCTCCCCCCGTTCTTCCTGACAGCCTGGCATGGTGTCAGGGCGTAAGGCACTGGTCTGATTTCACAGTTTAATTACTGCTAATCTGAGGGGAGCAGAGCTAATGATCTGCTAGCAATTCCTCAGCAGTAGCAACACTCCCTGTTTTTGTCCCCGTACACCCTTCTCTGCACCCCTTCCTCCACACCGGGCCTGGTTTAAGGGAGCTGTTGGTGTTGATTTTTCAGTGCAACAGGATGACTAAGAAAATACAGAAACTTGAACATTATAAAATCTTATCAGAGCACAACCCAGAAGCAAAGAGAACCTCATACACGTCTGGGAATTTTGCCAACAAGCCCCATGATGGTCACACAATAAAGTTCCTGGTGGACCTGATCTCCAGTCTGTGCCTCATCTCTGGTCCTTCGAGAATATGCACGAAGCTCTGCTCCAGACTCTGCCTCTCCATGCTTTCCCCACCTTCCTCACCTGCTCAGGGCATGTTGATGTTTTACCCTAAGTGTCTATTCATCTGTGTCCAATCATTTCAGCTGGCATCCTCTCTCTCCTTGGCTAACCTTTCTGGCCCTGCTTTTACTACCAATGCCCACCCCCCCACCCCCCAGATGACTTGGAGTTCCTTGAGATGCACAGTATCATGTGAAGCCTCCCATGGTTTGCCACAGAGACTACACTTGGGTCCTGATCATGTGTCTAGTTCCTGTGATTAGCATTCCAGTGAATTCCATGGTTTTGGGGGGTCTCCTCTGACTCTATGATGTCCCTTCTGTGTCCAACACTGCTTTGCTTCCTTCTACCAGGCCCCACATCCTTCTGGTGGTCTTGACAAGATCAGTTTCCCTTCTATCTCAGAGGACAAGAAAATGTTGTTCAAACCAAGGACAAATCTCCTCATGAGGTACCAGGAAGGCTGAGCTCAGATGCTACCAGGAATGGGGTGCATAAAGTAGAGGTCCAACATTTCTGATCTGCTGAATGGTGCAAAAAAAAAGCACACCTTATATGTCACTGATTAAACATCTGATAAATTACTCCAGGCATGATGGGTGAGTGCCAGCACCTTATATTTACTCATTTATTAGCTTATCTATTCCCAAGGTTAATTTATACCTCATCTCAGTCTACAAAGGATAGCTTAAAACACTCTATCTGATAGACTGGAAAAGCATATAAATGAAGAAAAACAATTAAGGTCCATGGGAAGTATTGATAAGAATAAGAAAGAGAAAAGCCCCAGAGGAAGGTGGCAGCCACTCAGAGGCTGCCGAGACAGAGCAACTCACGTGAACCTGAGCCTCCAGGAGCCAAAGCAGAACAGAGAATCAAACCATCACAGTGCTCATAGCACCTCTAGGAGAAAGACTGTGTTTCTGATGTGATTCCATGGACAGGTTGTTCAACATAGTCTGCCATGGTTGTAGGCTCTCATTGGTGGCTTCTTCAACACCAGTCAAATGGATAAGAACTTCACCACTCTGGGGGCATCCATGATAATGAGTAACACAGAGAAACTTCCCCACTCTGGATGTTTCAGGGGAAGTTTTCTGCCTGCTGGGGTCTAATACAGACTACACAGCTATGTTTTGGAATCTTGTTCTCTGGTAAGTTCTACAGTGACTCAGAAAACCAAGCAAGTTTTTAGTACTGTCACATGTGACATGCGATTTAGACATGAAAATCTGGTGTCTTTGACTTATCTAGTGGATTTAATTTCAGAGACATATTAGAGCCTTTCCTAGCCATAAGCCAAACTCATACAGACAGGATATAACGGGGGTCTTTGTGCATTTCATGCAACAGTCACAGAAGGTATATGTCACCATAGTGAGCTACTCATTAAGTACTCGTAGTAGTCATGCATGCAGAAAGCCAGGTTTTCAGTCAGATGTTTTCTGTATTGACCATTTTGGCAGATCCCTACTCTCTTCAAGTCTAGCTGAGGCCTTTACTATTATCAGGCCTTGCATGCTCATAGAAATCGAGATTGGGAATACAAGAAGCCTTTGTCTTTCCATTTCCCTTCAGCAGCACCGTGAGGCACAATAGTCCTCTCCTCTCAGGGACAGCCTTTTGAGCAAGGATATGAAGTATCTCCCAGCGTAAGGGGTGGGAACAAATGTTCGTTCCCCACCTGCATCCAATTACAAGGCCATGACCAGACCTCATGCCCCTCTGTATACTCATCTTGGCTTCTGCTCCCTGTAGCTTTGCCTCCTCGGGTTACCCTAGTGTCTCTGGCCTCAGAGAAATGTGTCTTGTTGGTGGAGCCTGTGCATCTTATCATGGATTAGACAGAACAATGTATCTGTGGTAGTTACTTCAATAACTGGATTTATCTGGGTTGAAGCTAACTGGTGAGTGAATCAATGGATTCATATTCTGAGTGTGAAATGGGTACTGAACCGACTTCCCACCTACATCTCACCTTATCTCAGAAACATAATGAAAATAAAGCTATTGATGTGATTTAGCAATCATTTATTTACTTATTTATTTTTGCTGTGCTGGGGATTGAACCAGAGATAACATGAATCACACTGGGCACGTGTCCTACCACTAAGTTACATCCCTAGCCCCACACATATTTCAAAGAGAGGAGATAAAAATCAATAAGATTGATTAGTATAAATCAGAGCCTATAACAAATTGGTACACAAACTCCACAAAATCTTTGACACTCACCATACTCTGTACTATAACCCCCCATTAAAGGCATAGGGAACATAGTACCAGGAGTCACAACAATCAATTAAATGGGGAAGAAAGTAATTCTTCTGAAAATCAGTTATTCCTATAATATAAACTTGAACATTCTGGGTCCTCATGGAGATGTGTCAGAACAGAATACACAGAATAAGAAAGGAAAATGAATGCAAGGTATCACTGGCTTTGTTTCAAATCACAGTTGTCTTTGAAGCTCTGGCAAGTTGGTGTGGCCTGGAAATGCATGACCTCCTGCCTGGGCAACACAGGTCAGGGAGAATTCAGAGGAAAACAGGAACCACCATTGCTTAACCTGATGCCTTTAGAACCTGCCCAGTGTTTGAGACAGGACTAAGACCCTCACACAATGCAGTGTGAACTGAAGCGTGACCTGGGTGGGGAGGGCCGGGGCTTGGACAGAATGCTATAGTTGTGGAGTTGGGAAAAGAGAGTGCCTTGGATGCTCCCCAAGACTTGATATGAATTGGAGTCTCAGCTGGATCTGACCAACAGTATCTGCCAACATAATCTGAGGTGTGGAGACTCCCGTGGAGAGGCAGGAGGACAAGTTGGAGTTCTTGGAAAAGACTGAGGGAATGGTCTTTTTCCTGCAGGTGACAGAGCCCTGAGCTGTTCTGTAATCATGAAGGCAAGCTGGGGGTAACATCAGTTCTGTTCTACTTTAGCTACTACCAGCCATGCCTGATAGTCCTTGATCCCAGAGACATACATCATGGAAACGTGAGGCTCCTAAGAGGGCTCAATCAGTCACTTAAGTCACAGAACACATCCTTTGCAGCACTTGGGGCTGGGGTCATCTAGCTCCTCTACCTTTCAGTTCTCACTGTCACAAGACAATGATTCTGCAGAGGAAGAGCTGGAGACAGAGGCAGAACTCTTACTCCCAGTGTAACTGACTGAGACTGCTGGCTGGATGTAGCTGGGACATGGTATAGACTTTCTCCATTCTTCACTCAGACGTAATGGGGACAGGGAGGACATGGACCATAGGATGGGGCACTCAGGGAGGGATTTGGATGCATCCTTTTATGATGGCCTCCATTTACAGGACAGGTTGTGCACTGGACCCAAGGGCTTTTTGTCATGATGCTGCATATCAGGTCTGTTGGAACTGGGGAACTCAGGGAATGTGAGACTTACAAAGATCTTTCATTATGTGTGTCCAGCTACTGAGAAGTGTAGGGCTGGAATGACTGTCAGGCTTCTAGCTTTAGCCATGGACCTACTGTATCTTCAGTACAGGGGGCAGAGATGAAGAGGGGCCCAGACCAACTACTTAAAGAGGTGATTTCTAGGTCCTTACAAAGCAAGGGACATACAAGCATTGACCTTGCAGGCTGTTAGCTGTGGAGGCCTCTGGGGCATCTCCTCAGAAGGACAATGATGGGTCCAGGGCAGTGGCACTGTTGTCTCACTGGTTGCCTCCCGAGTGAAGAGTGAGTTAGGGGTCTAATCAACAAAGAGGCCATTGGCTGCCGTCCAATAGGCTCCCTGGGATGCAATTCCTTAGCCAATCATCTCTCCACTCTCTGATGAACCCTGGACTGCTAACACACAATGGAACAGTTGTCTTTTATGTCCAATATGAAGAAATAAGAGATAAAAGAAAAGTCATGGGTCTAGGAAGGCTCAAAAACACCATGCCACCCACAAACATTGGGTAAAGGAGATATAAATTTTGAGTTCATAGGCCTACCCTGAGTTTCACGGATCTGGGGATTTCCCAACCCTGGACAGAGGTTTCCTAGATGCCAGATTGGCTGTGTTAGACTATTTCCATCTCTCTTGCATTGTAAAGAGTAGATGTGGGTAGACACATCTGTCTGTGTTGCCTGCCTGAAGGCTGCAGGGCTAGATCTTTGCTTGTTCCCAGAGAGAAAGTCCTAGTAGAAATCAAAGGAACAGCCTCCTTCTCATCTCCTGAGCTCTGAGAACCCCAGGCTGGCTCAGTCCATATGCTGTTTTCCTCAGCAATGGGCTCAATGCCATATGCTGCATTTTCTCTGAGCGTTCTTGTCATTCCAACAACCAACCAAATTTTCTTAATCAGTAGCTAATTCTAATTTCATGCTTACTAAGCATAGAAGTCAGCTAGGACAAGTGACATTTGGACTGGATCAACACTTTAAACAAGAATAAGATAAAACTCAGGCTTGAAATCAGTAGAAATGCCTTCCAGGCCAAGGGGTGGCTTTCTTCCCACCTTCCCTCTCCCTGGCCTACACATATTCAAGGGCTAGGCACTGCTAATTTTAGTTCCATCACTAGAGACTCATTCCTTTGAGTGCTCCTCTGTACTCCATGATCCCTGACATGTTCAACACATGATTGATGCCCATGTTGTAAGCTATGTATGGGATGACCTTTTGATGCCCATTTGAACAGGATGCCTGTAGAAGCCCTGGACAAACAGGCCATAAAATAGGATGAGTGGGTAGTGAATTCCCCACCCTGGAGAACCTGAACCCTGTGAGCACTAGGTAAGAGCTCCTTTCCTGGTATACAGGTAGTGGGAAGCACCTCTGAGCATCCATTTTTACTGGAAATGAGGAACTGTCATGGAGGGGGGGTAAAATAAGTGTGTGATGGAGTGCCTATGATATACAGTTGACTTCAGTGAGCAGTTATTCCCTTCCTCCTGGGGTCTACTCGATGACCACAGGACATAGGGTCACAGAGCTTCCATCCCAAATACCACCCTCAGTTCCGACCTCATTCTCTTTCTCTCAGCTTCGCATTGGACAGTCACCCAGACCTCTACACTTCTAGCCAGCGCTGATGATACCACTGACTTGTGCTCCTTCCTTGAGTGTTTATCATGTGGGAGATGGGTAGGATGGGGTCCAATTAGGAAAACCCAATGTGCTCCATGGTGCCTGCATTTTCTTTTCCTATAGCTGTAATAAAACACTATGACCAAAGCAACTTATAAAATAAATTGTTACAGTTTCAGAGAGTGCACAAGAGTGGAGCAAAGGCACGGTGGCAGGAACAGCTAAGAGCTCACGTCTCCAACTTCAACCAGGAGGTAGAGACTATACTGCAGATAGTGAGTCTTTGGAAACCTGAAAGCCTACCCTCAAGGGGACACCCCCTCCAGCAAGTCTATACCTCCTAATCTTTCCCAAACAGTCCCTCTAATGGGGACTAAGTATCCAAACACATGAGCCTTTGAGACTGTCATTTAAGCCATCACAAGTCCAGAGGATAGACAGTAGCAGGTTGGCCAGGAGGGAAGCACACCAAGGATCATAGGGACAGGTTTCGAAGGTGTGGATAATAGTCCTTTCTTCTTGACACCACCTGGGACAAACTGGGGGCAACATAGAACTCATAGAAGAAGCAATAGATGCCAGAGCACGGATGCTGTTTTCTTTCAGACCTAAGAGGAGAAGCCGTTCAAATAAACATAGTGATGGTTCCAAACCTCTATGCCCCGGAGTGAAAACAAGAGAACATGGGGCTGCTTTGAGAGAGATAAGGACCCCCAGGGCAAGGCACCACCACAGAAAGCTCATCCAGCAGAGGCCTTTGTGTCTTTGGGAGAGGATGTGTGGGGTCCCCCTGTGGAGATCAATCAGGACTAGACAGGCAGGAACCCCCAAGCGCTCACCCCAATCCATTCCTCTCTCTCTCTCTCTCTCTCTCTCTCTCTCTCTCTCTCTCTCTCTGCACCTCATTCACGCTGGCTCGGACACTTTCCTACAGCTTTCTTCAGCAGAAAATTTAAATCACAGAAAACAACTCTATTTGACTAGAAGGTGTTTTTGTTTGAAATCTATTTCCGTTGGTGAACCAGCAGTTACAGAGAAGCAGGTGTCTTGAAAACATGGGAGAATTATTTTAACAGACACTTAGAATTCTTGCCAAGAAATCTAGACTGCTGGAGGAGGGCAGGTACCAGTCTCTCTTCCTCTTCCTCTCCCTCTCCCTCTCCCGTGTGTGTGTGTGTGTGTGTGTGTGTGTGTGTGTGTGTGTGTGTATGACCTCATGCACATGTGCACATATGAAAGGCAGAGGCTAACACTAGGTATCTTTTCCAATAGCTCCCCACCTTATATTTTTGAGGCAAAAATCTCTCACTGAACCCAGAGGTTGTCAATTTAGCTAAATTGCCTGCCAGTAAACTTCAGGGCTCCTTCTGTTTCCACTTTCCAAGCACTGGAGTAGAAGGCATGTACATCACACCCAGCTTTTACATGAGTGCTGAAGATTGGTCCTCACGCTTATGTAGCAAATAGATCACCAACAGAGTCATCTCCTCAGTCTTACTGGTACTAGAGTTTTACAACTTCTGCACACAGTACCAAGTGTGGAGTGAAGACAACAGCCTCCTAATGAGGTTCATGAGGGACTGCTGTCTTCTCCCCTCTTTCTAGGCATCTCTCCCCTGTGGCTGGCTGCCAGCTCTAGGTCCAATCTACCATGAAGATCCCTTTATCCAAGTCTTCCGCCACTTCCCCTCCTGGCTTTCATTCGACTTTCCCCTCAGAAGCCTGCCCTACTCTCCAGCCCTCTAGGCAGGAAGCCTATGCCCTTGTGACCTACAAGTAAGAGCAAGTCTTAGAGGTGTTGTACCAATGGAGATGAAAGTAACTGTCTCTATGTCCCATTTAGTTCCTTTCTCTGCGTTCCTTTGTAACCCAAGACCCCACACCTCTGACACACATTGCCAGGCGTGTGAAGCACAGACCTGATTCTGCTCAGTGAACAACGTTATGTGGGATCAACAGACACTTCCAGGATTTATGTAACTCTGACTCTGAAGAAATGCAACTGGGACTCAAGTGCCTGCATAGGCTGATGCTCAGCCTCAGTCCCTGTGAGGAAGTCGGCACTATACAGGTTGTACTGTGTGACGTGGTGGATTGGCTCTGAAATGGGTGTATCAAGGTGACTGACCTTAATAGCCCTCCAAGGCACCAAGACTCAGAGAGAATGGGGACTCCAGGGTAGAATAGTTCGACCAGTTTCCACTCTCCCAGCAGCACGGCCATATGTATAAACATTTAACATCGACTAAACAAACATTAAACTGCCTGCATGTCAAACACAGTTCTAGGAGCTTCTACCTGAAACAGCACTATTTGTCATCTATGGCATTGTTTGTGGGCTTCCCGTTTGTGGGTGACCTGAGCATGCCAGGACGGTGTCTGTTTAATTGGATCCTTCTCTTCTGAGTTCTTGGGCATGGAGATGTTTTTCCTGGTCTAGTTAGCATCAGTACCCTAGACTGTTAGATTCATTTTTCAATAATAAGGAGGGAATGGAAACACACAAATTAGCCATGCCAAAGGTGCAAAATAAGATTCAGCAGCAGTGTGGGAACAAACTGCTGGGCCAAGTGTCCCAGAGGCCCATGTGCTGGTCTCCAATGCAACAGTGTGTAGGTGGGACCCCCTCCCCCAGGGGTGACTACAGTCTGTGTTCTCAGGGATGGTTCTTTACTGAGTGGGGCTGCTTATCCAGAGGCAAGTTGGCTCCAAGCAGGTTTGGTCCCTTGTGTTCTCCGTTCTCCTGTGGTTGGCCACAGGATGATGCAGTGAGGTCCTAACTAGGGGCTAGTGACAGGTTCTTGTCTTTGGAACCATGCACAGTATAAACTTCTATGGAGTTTAGATGATAAAAAATATTGCTTCTTGTTAATGGCAGCAGGAAGCTTTCTTCCAAAGAGACTCCCCCATTCTCCTATCTCCTCTCTTTAGCCCACAGATGACAAATTCATGAGCAGAAATGCTGTTCCTGCTTCTCAGAGCAGAATCAAATCTGGACAAGTCTTGGAGGAGCTCACTGTATCTGCACACCCAAGTTATAACCTGGGGTTACTGCACAATACAGTCCTTCCTTGTGTGGCTTCCAGTGATGGTGAAAACACTTGCCTGTGTATGCAAGTTGGTTAGCTATGGAAACGTTTGACCTTCTTCAGACACAGTGGTCCTCAGGTGCTACACATGTGACAAAACCCCAAGGTTACCTGCTCTAGTTCTCATCCCCAACTCCACACAGTCCCCAGTAACTTCTCATGTCATTTGGGAAGGGGCTGAGTCTCTGGGTAGAATACCATCACCTGTATTAGCAGATGTGTGCTCAGGAATGCTGACTGCCTGGGAGTTCAGACATTCTGTGTGACATCACTCCTGAGTAATTTCTGTTTCTCTTCTGACTAGAGTAGAATGGATCACTTTTAGGGACCTGTAGGTTCCTGTGGTGACTTCCTCTCACTGTTCTTCACTTACAAAGAGCACAGAAACATTCTGAACTCTCATCATCTTAGACCAGCTGCTCCATCTTATTCCCATAAAACCCATAATGTGAAGGATGTGGATATTTAATGAGAGCCTCTCTATGTCTCAGAGATCCTTCTGGTTTTCTGCCCTCAAGACAGGTCCATCCTTCAGACTGGACCACTCAATGCTACAAAGTAGGATCTGGACCTTCATCTGACCCACAGGCCTTCACATCCTTTTTTGGCCAGTTGATGACCAACAACTTACCATTGCCATTATTCAGTGTGAGCAGAATGCTTGAAGGTTGGACTTTGTTTCAGCTTTTCTCCTGTATAGCCCTGAGAGCTCTAAGCCTCCTTACAAGCAGCAAGACACTCACTGTGTACAGGCCGCTTCAAGGTCAAGCCTTCTCTGGTCATCATCCCACCATGCCCAGCATCCTACTCCTCACAGAGGAGCCCTTCAGCTTTGCTGCCAGCCCTCTGAGGATGTCTTTGTACCTCTGATGCCCTTCAGCTGAACACCCTCACACCTGAGGCCTCTCCTATGGTACCTCATTGTAGCACCTTCTCCAAGGCAGCCTCTTGCCACTCTAAGTCCTCTTACTGCCTTTATAACAACCCTATAGATAAGCTTCTCATTCCTACATCTAGATTTGCTTCTTTATTGGATGTACCACATAAGTGTTAGTTTGACTATTAGATAATCAAGGCAGACTAGCAACTGAGTTACTGTCCTCACGCATCAAAGCTATCGAGGTCAAGTCTCTCCGAGTGACACCCTTTCAGAACAGCTCATATGTTTTCCCTGATGTTAGAGGACAGCAGAGCAGTGGGATCAAACCTGGCCGTGTTGCTAAGTGGCAACAAATGAGGCAGATTTGTTCTAACCTAAGAGGTTTCTGCTCTTTTTAAAGTGCCAGAGTCCTCATCCTCTGGTCAAGGCACAGGCATGGACCTCTGAGATAGGTGGTAGCTGGTGCAGAAGACACATTACTGAATCCAGTAGCCTCTGCATCTCCCTCCCTGGTGTCCCTGACCTTACTTAAATCTCTGGTTTTGTTGCTTTTTGTCAAGTCTTCTGGCTCAATAGCACCAGCATCCTTAGCGACTTCTGTCTCTACTAACTTCACACCTCTCCGGCCTCATGGTTGGCTCCATATCACCTGTTATTGCTGCTGGCCATGAAAATTATGACTTCTTTCTAAGTGGGAGGTGGACCCAAAAACCCCACAGCTGGGGCTGTGAAGCTGACAGTCAGCTCAGAAAGGCTTGGGGATCTTTCTTTAGTCAGCCACCTTTCTCTAGGCTTGTCACTAATGGTGATGGGTTTCTGCAAATGGAAAAACATACTGTTCTGTGTGACACTCATTTTCCCCCCATTCTGTCCAGAGCACAGGCTGAGGCTGGCCTTCTCTACAACTCAGGTTTATTCTGCTTATTTACCCATACTCTGCAAAGGACACAAATATACTCCAGTGAGCAGAAACTGAGGGAGGGTTCCCAGTGTGAGCCATGTGCCCAACAATTACTGCTTCTTGCAAGAACCAGACTCAAGAGGTAAGCCCCTGGGCAAGGCTGTAATCAAGCTGAGTGATCCGTATGCCGAGGCAAGGATTGAAGGTGCGAGGTTTGGCATAAGCTATCTTCAAGGGCCAGATCTAGGAGGCATTTACAGGGATGAGTTAGCATAATTTTAACAGAGCTGGGAGGAAACCCAGAAGGGGACTACAGTCTCCACAACCACAAGCAGGGTCCAAAAATGTTCAGTGGACCACTCAGGTGGGAGAGCTGCTCAGGGTTGGGTTGGATGGGAAGGCAAGCTATAGGCTGTATTCTCCACAGACTAAACAGACATAGCAGCGCTGATCTTACATAAAAGAATATCCACCCCCATCTAGTACTCCAGCTATTCTCATGTGTCCCCAAAAGAGAACGACTAGCACATAGAGAGAGCTTTTAGTAGAAGACTGCCAAGAGATGATGTCCTAGCTCATCCACCCCCTTCAGCACAAAGACAACAAGTTCAGAGAGATATCAGAGGGCATGAGACAGTGTACTCACTTCTCAATGGAGAAGAGGTAGGTGCTTGCACAACTGTATGGCCACAACAGCATGGTGACAGCACAGAGATATGCTGCTCTTTCTCTTGTCACTGTGTCACTGTGAAACACCGTAACGGATGCTTCCCATGAGATAGGTGCACATGGCCCGAGGACATCAGTCTATCAACACCAACAAGGGCCCATCCCAGGAATACTAGAGAATGATTACGGCATGCTGGCTTGGCTTAAGAGGAGTTGACAGCCACAACCCTGAACATCATGTTGTGTTTGCTTAATCTAGTGTAAAACAATCTTATTACGAACACTCCACAGTATCCATTGAGCATACACTAAACTGACAGGCACACTTATAAAATGCTCTGCAAAGAATATCAGGGTCCAAACCAACTTTCTGGGAAGCAGAGTTGAAGTATGAAGGCATGCTCTTAGGATGGCTATGCCATCCTAAGATAACACATGTTGGTGTTATAGGACAGCTTTTCATACTTGTGTGCCCATGATGTGGGAAGATTGTGGACACTAGCATGTCTGTGGTGTGTTATGGCTGTGTACACTAGCATGTCTGTGGTGTGAGATGTCTGTGCACACTAGCATGTCTGTAGTGTAGGATGTCTGTGCACACTGGTATGTCTGAGGTGTGGAATGACTGTGCATACTAACATGTCTGTAGTGTACAATGTCTGCACACTAGCATGTCTGTGGTGTGGGATGTCTTTGAACACTAGCATGTTTGTAGTGTAGAATGACTGTGGACACTACCATGTCTATGGTGTGGGATGTCTGTGCACACTAGAATGTCTATGTACAGAATGACTGTGCACACTAGCATGTCTATGGTGTAGAATGACTGTGTACACTAGCATGTCTATGGAGTGGGATGATTGTGGAAGTGTCCATGTCTTTAGTGTACAACAGCTGTCCACACGAGCATGTCTGTGGTATGGGATAACTGTGCACACTAGCATGTCTCTAGTTTTGGATGGCTGTGCACACTAGCATGTCTGTAGTATACAATGGCTGTGCACACTAGCATGTCTGTAGTGTGGGGTAGCTGTCTGTGGTGTGGGATGGTTGTGCACACTAGCATGTCTGTGATGTGGAATAGCTGTGCACACTAGTATGTCTGTGGTATGGGATGGTATGTTATGGGCTTTTGTGCTTCAATAGCCTGGCATGTGAAATGGTTGCATGTACCTGTCTCTGTGGTCTAGGCTCTGGTCCTCTTCCCTGTAACTTTGAGATGGTGGTGCTTTCTCAATGGATTTGAGATGGGAAAGGACATCGATGCCTTGGCAGAGCTTTCTCTCAAAGCTACCCGTATCTTGTTCTTGCTCCAGGTCCTCTGGTGTGGGCATCACTCTGTGGGTTCAGGTAGACCCAAGAGGATTGTTTTCCCCTAGAACTACACTGGAAGGAAGAGAGTTTCCTCTGTTCAGTAGAGCCTTGGGGAGTAGAAATTCAGCAGCTTTTGGACATGCTGCCCAAATATTTGCCAGGTTTGCCTCTGGGTGGAGACCCATGTTCCATCAGAGGGGCAAGTGAACAGGTTATGGGTTATGATGCATATTCATATTTTTGGTCTTGAGATCTGACTTACGGATGGGGTCCAGGGTTACTCAGCACCATGGGAGGTGCTTGCTACACTTTCTGTGGCATCAGCCATTGAGCAAGCTCATTAGCCTATAAGCTCGGAGCACATACAGAAGAGACATGTGGACAGAGTCCAATGGTTCTGAGAAGGTCCCAGGAGGCCTAGGGCATGTTCCCTAGTGAAACATGATAGTGTCCGGTAACATTATGCAGGTCCTTCTGCAGCTTTGCAGTTCACTCACTGGCCATCCTAAGTGGTAGCAGATGCATCTGGTATGATGATAATATGAGTGGGTACCATGACAGTCACACTTGCTCCACGGAGGGGATTAAGCCTGCAGTACTGGATAAACTAAACAAATGCAGCTTGATTGGAGAATCTTCTCGATGGCATCAAGGACAGTTTCAGGTTCATACCATACATTTAGTTCTCTATTTCCATCACCCTCAAGATCATCACCTGCAAAAGCTCAAAAAGCAGCTGACCTCTGAAATGGGCACAGCCGAGCTACCCTGATATGGTACAGACAGACAGTCCCTGGGGTGTTAGCAGTCAGAGGAAACCGACCTTCATAGCAGGTCTTTTCCAGAACTGTGCAAAGAGAAGAAAGGAACACGAATTGTGGGTGACTCTAAGTTCAAAGCGATTGCATAGATGATAGATTGGGGGTAACTCAGACTCATTCAGACTAATTGGGGATTGTTTCACAGAGAAAACCCCTGCTGGAGGCCAAATTAGCTCTGGCCAGGAAGCACAACTTAGCTGACTGAACTGGTAGAAGATGCCTGGTCCTGCCTATGTCTACATTCTTATTTATGACAGCAACTGTAGTAGTGAGTTCTATTCATGTTTGAATAAATGAGGCTATACATGTATCATATATCACCATAGCACAACGCCAGGAGATTTTGATCAACCATTTAAAAAGTGGCCATCTTGTTGCTGCACAGTGGGTCGAGCAGAAGTCAAAAGGCTGAGCGAGTGCTTGGAGAATATTCCTCAGCCTGCCTGAATATGGTCATTCCTTGACCATATTCCTTGAATATGGTCATTTCCATATTCCCAAGAAAGCCAGCTTTTAAATGCAAACCATGGGTTCCTTAAACCTTCTCTGGCAGAAACATCACTAACTAAGGTTGTGGTAAATGCCTGCATGGCATGCTCCCAGTCGCAGAAGCATGCTGGGCAGTGCCACCAACACAGTATGACATCAGCCATGGTATGTGCTTCTTGGCTTTTATATTTGCTAACTTGTCTCATTGATTGAATGTTGGTCCTACGTTATGTAAATAGCATGTTGTTGAAAAAACTAAACGACTTATAAAGTTTACGAATAAGGGTGAATTACTGAGCAGATTGCAGCCTAGTGGGCTTTGTTTGTTTTTGTTTCCCATTTACAGGGTCAAGAGGGTGAATTATCAGGGCAGTGCTCAATAGGCAGAACTGGCTCTGAGCATTTTGCCAACATGGTGAGTGGGTCACCCACAGCTGAGGGCACAGAGCAGTATCTGTGGGACAGGTGATGAGGATGTGGGTCCTAGAGAGAAGAGATGCCCATACATGGTCATGCATGCCTCACATGCTACAACAGAGGAACACCTCATTATCAGTCAGTCAAAGTCATCTCAGAGGAGAGGGAAGACAGCATTTGAAACTTCAGAGTACACCTAGAACCCTCTTTCAGTGGAGGTTTTATTGGTTTTGATCCCTGGTGGCTGCTCAACACAGGGAAGACCATAGTTAGTACTAGCCATGTGGGACTCATCATGACTCTTGGGTGTGTGCACCCTCAGACACTGTCCTTGGTGTGTATGTACCCTCTGAAACACTACCCTGCCACAGGAACACGGAGCCATCACAGGCTCTCCACCGCTGTCCTGGGGACCAGCTTCCTCTAAGGATATCTGAGCAGGATCTTCCAGTGTGCCAGTCACCCACACCCCCAGAGCTTCTCCCAAGAAGGCTGCAGAGGATAGAGAACAGGGTAGCTCTGCCTGCAGGGCACAGGGCACCAAACCCTGGTGGAAATCGGGACAGGTCGACCTGGCTTCTTGAGGGCAACATTTGAAGGTTTGATAGCTGCGAAGACAGCCGGCTCTAATAGGTGTTATGACAGGGAGCCACTCCCTGTCAATTACATAGACCTCCAGGGGGCAGGGCAGGATGTGAGAACACTAAGGGTGAGAGCCTCTTACCCCGACTCAAGCTCCGAAGAACCTGACCCGCTCTCTCCCTATTTCCCCACACTGTACTTTTTCCCAGGAGCACAGCAAAGGTATCAAAGGAGGGGCTATGAGCAAGGAGACCTGAGACTCCACCATCCACATTATCACACATAGCCATCACATGTTCTATCTAGAGAGAGGTCCAAATTTAAAGCTTAAATTACAGTTTAACTGAGTGCAAATCTCTTCCATGCCACTCCATATAGGACCGTGAAAGGCAGCCTGGTTTATGGTTGAGCTAAGGCGTGAAACCCTGGTGACCCTGCAGGGGATAACCCTGCAAGGGATGGTAGGCATTGTGCCATGCTCCTGGACACCAGGCTCCTGACACAAGGCCGCTTCCCTCCATAATTCTGTGGCCATCAGTCATGTAAGGGCAACACCCCAAGCCCCTTCACAGATAGAGGACCACAGATCACATAGCCTCAAGCCAGATCTCCATTCTAATGAGGTAACTAAAGGCCTGGAGGCTTAGAGAATAAACTCCCCTTCCCAGATACTCCTCCCTGATAAAGGTATTTAACCTCAGTTCCTACCCAAGAAAGTGGGCACTGTAGGGGAGCATTTGGAGCAGGTTTTCACCTGAAGAGCTATTCTAATCTGCTGCAGGAGGCCTCTCAGCCTTCCCAGCCATGATCTCCACCAAGCCAAGCTGCCTGCTAAACAAGCCAAGGACTCTCCTCCTCTTGGGACCCAGCTGGAACTCTCCCCTCTTTTCCCCTTCGGCCCAGGCTAAATCCAGCCTGCAGGCCCCGAATCCGTTCTCAGTTCTTCTGCGGCTCCCAGTCGTGCCTGGGTGCCTAAAAGTCTGAGAACCTGATGGCCCTGGTCTCTGTGCAGGCCCAGGATCCCTGAGCTGGCTCTAGCTGTCCCCGGGGACCTCAGACTGTGCTCTCCCACTCCTGTGAGATATCCAGCGGCTTCACATAGCCTGACACCCGGCAGCTCAGTCAAAACTCCCACGTTCCATTCCGCCCCCACTAGTGGCCTGAGCCCAGTGGTGGAGTGGACACGGGACACCCCATTTAACCCAACAACTCTACAGTTGAAAACTCCCATCTATATGTGGTGTCTGCAGGGTCAGGGAAGTCTACCTCTATCTCATTCTGAGGGTTTAAGCTACTGTGATAGGATAACATCTGTATATGTAAAATTATAATATTGTTTGTGGAATATATAGTTTGTTTCTAGAACCCAACCTGGCTGAGCATTACAGCGCTAACATAGAACTCCACTAGCATGAGTTCAGCACAGAGCTCTGAAGGGTGCTGGAAGCCAAGTTTCTTCTCTGTTGGTTTTAATCAGAAATAGGATAGAACGTAAGCCTCACTGGGGCGCAAACTCAGCTATAGATGTCTGGGAGTACATTCATTAGACAAGGGCAGATGTCTATGAGGAGGTGACGCAACTCTGATTCAAGGGTCCTAAGTAGGTGGAGAAGACCACAAAGACTTGGAATCAAAAAACTTTTGATTGTAAGTCATACAAGAATGTATGAATGTATGATTGTAACCATACAAGAATGCATGGTTGTAATGAGATTCCAGTGAAAATCCTGGCAATGTGGCATGGTGTGTGCAAAGGTGCACCTGTGGTATTTGCATAAGCAGTGATATTTGGTGTGTGTGTGTGTGTGTGTAGCTGTATGGTTTATATACAGTGATTATCTGTGTGAGGGTATATGGTACGATGTGATATGCGGTGTGTGCACAGTGATGTATGCACATGTATAATACATAGTATAGCTGTGTGAAGTGTTTGTGTACTGGTATGTGTACACATGTTGTGCATGATGTGTGTTTATGTAATGCCATCCATGAGGTATGAATGCACAGTTGTGTATGTTGAGTGTGTATACTAATGCATGTACATGGTAGTGAGTGATATATGTTAGATAAGCATGGTGTGATCCACGTGACTGTGTAGACTGTGTGGGTAGTGAAGCACACAAGTATATTTTTGTGGTTGTGTGTAGTAATCTGTATGGTGTAGGGACATGCACATGTGTGTACAGTAATGTATGTGTGTAATGGAGCATGCGTGGTGTGTGCATAAGCAGTGATATATATTGCACGTGTGGATGTGTGTAGCTGCCATATCTACGAGTGTGGGTGTATGACTCTAGTTAAGTTGGTTCAGAAGATCATCTGGACTGAGGCCCTGAAAGAATCGTTGTTTTGGAACATTCAAGTTTGGACATTTGGATAAAGGGATGACTGCTCCGAGCTGAAGCACAGCAAGCAGCACACAGCTGGTGCTGTGGACACGGGATAAATGCTCTCGCCAGACAGATGAGCAACTAGTCCAGGAGCGGAGCCTGCAGTATCCAGGACTTAGGATTTAGTGTGAGAAAAGTAGCATGCCAAAACAGAATAAATCACCCAATAAATACAACTGGGAAATGAGGCATCTTCTCAAAAGACAGATAGTAAAAGCTTAAAAGTTCGAGAACACTTATTCTCTCCAGACTGCACATATGAAATGGCACAGTCCATCCAGAAGGTAATTTGGCAATAAAAATGCACATATTCTATGAGCAAAAAAATCCCATTTCTAATTTACAAAAATTATGGCATAAATGCATATATGTGTATAAGAATAACTGTAGTGTTGTGTGCAAGGCAGCAAGCAAACAACCAGAAAACAACTTACTATGGGGACTTGAAGCACCCCAGGCAAGGACGAGGCGTGGCAGCACGTCTGTACATGGATAGCCAGATCCCGTTGTCAGCCATTGTGCATTTTTAGCAAATCGTGGTTGGTATATGACACTGAAACGGGACAAAATGGAATGGGACACAGTGACTGGAAGCCACACGTCCACTGTGTGAGGTACACTCAGGCTTGGGGTCAGAAAGAACACCAAGGCCCTAGATGTGTCCGTGTGCACTCATGGGCTGTTCTGGGCCTGGAACTTAGCTATGTGAGACCCTCAGCAACTCATATGTCATTCAGTGTGGATGCTTTTCTTTCAGGTTTGTGCTTTTCTGTCTTTCTTATGAAGTAAAGGTTTATAGAAGGCAGGACAATGGGTGGTCACAAGTGGGTGGCCGAGGCCTTGGGTAATGATCAGCGACCCTGAAAGCTGGTTCAGATGATGGCTTCCTTGTGTCACAAGCAGTTGCTTCCTGCCCCACTGGCTCCACTCAGGACGACAAGATGAAGAACAGAGACTCACGGGATTTCCCCATTTGTTTTGTAATCAGTTTACAATCTACTGGGGGTTTCTTCCCCGTCCAGTGTCACCATGGTGACAGGAAGAGCTTAACCTGGAGCCTGGTACCTCAGCAGCTTCTCATCCTCCAGCCCAGACCCAGGACTCTTCCGGCATTGATTAGGGTTGCCTTCCTTTAAGACGCCTTTGGAAAGTCCTCATGGAATGAGAAATAAAATATGATCTTCTATCAGCTACTTCATACTGTGAGATCTCTGCCTGGACTCGGCTTCTATCAAGGGGACCGAGAGCCTTGCAGCGATGGTATTTTGCAAGCACTTGGCCACTTATTATTCATGGGCATTGTATTTTAAGGCCTAGGTGGTAATTTAAAGTGAATGATCCATGAACACTCCACTTTAACATGAGAGCATGACTGGGATGGATCAATCTGTGTCACGCTCTCCTGGCTGCAGATACTTTGCCTAAATCCCGTCTCTTTTCTGAACGTGGAGGCCAAGGACCTCGTTCTGGGTTTAATCAACAGTGATGAGTTTAAATAAACGAGATAAAATGAGATTTCTATGTATAAAATAGGGATCTTCCCCCAAGCATCATGGAGCACCTCTGAGACAGATACCCCATGCACGCATTGTTCCAGGGAGGCTGCAGACTGCACTGTGCTCAGCTGGCGTGCCAGCTGCAAGCCTTTACCATCACATCTGTCCAGCAAATGCTTTTATGAAAAGAATGTTACGGGTGCGTAAGCGCTGGAAAGTTTTGGAGGCCTGTGAGCTCAACTGTTTTAGGTCCCGTGCCTGTAGACATCTACCTCAAGGTCAGGGTGGCCATTCTGCATGGAGGTCTCCATATCTCTGACCACAGTTATATTGCCACTGCAATCCTCTGATCCTAGAAGCTCAGTAACTTACCACTCTCCAGATTATAAACAGAACCATAGAGATGTGGATAGGTACCCCCATCTTCTTCCAGGATGAGATCCTGGACTTGGGGATGTAGCCATTTACCTGTTTGCCTGCAGGCACCAGGAACTGAGCTGTGCCCTATACTACCCCCAGTGCAGGTTCTTTCAGTGACACTCACAGGAGATGCTCACCACCTTAAGGCTGGGTGTGGCCGCTCTTCACATTTCTCAAAATTTTGTGCATTTAAGTACTTGAAATTCTATGTTCAGCCACTGTCAAGCCTGAAAGATCCCTTATCCCTTCTGGGTTTGCTCAGAGATCACTCAAACTGACTTATATTCATCAAGAAACATGGCTCCAAGCGATGACAGTTCGAGCTATTGATAACAAAATTTCACTTTTAAGGAGATTCCCAATCTGAGGTAGTTTTCAGAGGAATGCGCTTATGGCAAATACCATAAGCTCTGGGAGATCCAAAGCAGCCCGAAAAGATTCAGATGGAGGCAGTATCTGCCTGGTCCTTGGAGAGCACTCTCCGTGTCTGTAGCGCCGTAGTTAGGAGAAAGTGTGACACACATGCAGCCTCATGGAACAAGGAGGTCCTGACTCTGTTCTGGGCAGTTCCAATCCTGAGTGTAGGTCTCTCAGAGAATACTGGTATGTGCCATCTATGTCCAGAAACACAAGAGCCCATGAGCATCTTCAGGGTATCAATGCACTCACAGAATTGTTGATCACAGTAAAGGAGCTGGGGTGAAGGCCTGACA
This sequence comes from Tokudaia tokunoshimensis, assembly GCA_036184795.1. Taxonomy (NCBI): domain Eukaryota; kingdom Metazoa; phylum Chordata; class Mammalia; order Rodentia; family Muridae; genus Tokudaia; species Tokudaia tokunoshimensis. Next base: position 132,269,030 of record BTHU01000012.1, on the reverse strand, counting down.
CTTGGGGTCCCTCCTGTGAGTCCCCAGTGGCCTGAACCAGCCAACCTGAGTCCTGAGGCCCTGAGCCAAAATTTGTTTGTGTCTCACACCGGCCCCTTGTGCTTTTCAGAGCCACCCTGCATCTGTGGGATCCCAGGCCCTCAACCCAGTTTGCTGCCATTCATTGATCTCTCTTCACCTGAGCCCCGATGGAAGCAGAAAGCCCCCTTCTGGAAAGCACTGCCTACTGAGATCTATTTTGCTTTTGAGTGGGGTCCAGAGAAAGGAATCACAGTTTTCAAGACCTAGACAGGAAATGAGTTGTGCAGTATGTCCTGTGGGAGGTTCTAGACAGAGGATACATGAGCTCTGAGTGGGGGTAGGACGTGACAAGAAGCCCATCAATCAGTGTACCAGCGTCTCTCCAATGAATTCTGGGGACTCATGGCTTGGCAATTATGTAGAACTGAGCATGAATCCACAGCACTCCTCAAAGGGCAGTGATCTCCCACACAGGAAGATACACAGAACCACTGGGGGCTTGGCTGTCCTTCAGGGCCCAATGCCATGGAGGTAGGACTTTAATCTGTAGTGACACCATTTTCTCAGGCACAAATTAATCTGAGAATAATAATAATTTCTCCTGGCCTCATCTCTTATGTGGGGCTTCCAGGGGTCCCTCTGAGGTCAGGAGGTAGTTATGAACCTGACTGACTCACTCTAGTTAACACACATATCAAACAACCCAGGTACTTGGTTGGTTCCCCGGGAACCACAGGGACTAACCCCTTCTCTATTAGGGACACTTAAAATTTCATCCTGTTTTCTATTTTTTTTTTAACTTTTAGGATATAAACATCCAGTTGATAGCTTGGTCTTCCCAATGCTGTTTATGAAGTATCAGAATATATCTTGTCTTAGATGGGACAGATAGAGGTTATTTCACACTAAAAGTGATGCTAAATCCAGGTATGCCACCAACAGCCATGTTTCCTTTAAGGAGAGTATCCCAGTGTCTCTCAGGTAGAGAATATGCATGAAGATAGAGCTATGGTTTGTACTGGGCAGGTAATCCAGAGTTTATCAGTTGTCCACTGGAGAGTTGCTGCTGTCCCCTGGAGAAAAAAATAGCTTACCTGTAACACTGACTTTGGATAAAACAGGACATAGATTCCTGTTCCTGACCCCTGGAGTAAGGAACCTGGGCATGACTGGATATAGTAAAAACACAAATTTTAGCTAGCATGCACATAAACATTATCTTTGAGAAAATGAAGAGTCATTTTTCTCTTTTAGGGGAGGGAGAGTTGACACAGCTTACAGCTCCAGGTTTTCATCTGTTGTTGGAAGTCAAGGCAGGAACTTGACGTAGCTGGTTACATCCACAGTCAAGAGGGAAGGAGGAATGATACATGCTCATCTCCTCTACTCTAAGCAATATACTTAGATACATACGATTGTGTGCACAGACACGACAGGAAAGGGGAAGGGAAACTGTCTAGGAAAACAAAGGGACTTAATGAGCGCTGGACAAGTAGGGGAAGAGTAAATACTTCTGTTGTTTGATATGTGTGTCAGGGTGTTCTGTGAATGTTGCCTGGTTTACTGCCAAGTCAGACTTAAAGGGAGTTCACAGAAGCGGCTACTGTGAGGGAAGATAGGGTGATGTGAGGCTATGCAGGGCACAGAGGAGAACTCCAACTTAACTTCATGAGAGGGGACATTCAGCCTCCGGGCTGCGTGTTTCCAAGTGGCTCTGTGCCCTTGCACATGCAGTTTGATCAGTGAAAAGGAATGATCCTGGGGCGGGGGGAGGAAAAGAGAGAGAGAGAGAGAGAGAGAGAGAGAGAGAGAGAGAGAGAGAGAGAGAGAGAGAGAGAGAGAGAGAGACTCTTTCATCTTGTATCTCTGAAGCTTTGAGTTCTTGGATCAAGCTTCCCACTTTCCTCCCTCACCCACCTATCACACACCTCTAAGTCTCAACACTGTTTTATATCCCACAAGTATGCTGGACCATTCAGGATTGTACTGACTTGGACCGGCTCGACTTGGAAGCCACTCAGGGTCATCTAGCACAGGATAGTGTTTCATCCTTTTAAAAGCTGTGTAGTACTCCATTGTGTGTGTGTATTACATTTTCTTTGTCCATTCATTCACTGATGGACACACTTAAGGTTTTTTTTTATCTTGAATACTGTAAGCAGTTTTACAAGGAACATGGGAGAGCAGGTGTCTCTTCCACACACTGATTTATTTCACTTGGCTACACACTGAATTGTAGGGTAGTCCCTAGTGTTATTCTTTTGAGGAGACTTCCTGCAGTTTTCCATAACTGCTATGCTAACTTACAGTTCTACCCTCAAGGTGCAGGGGTCCCTTGCTCCACATACTGCCAGCACTCAGTCCCTTGTACTTTCTTTAATGGATGCTCTAACAATTCTGCAAAGGTTTGGCTTGTTTTTCCCAGGTCATTAAAGATACTATGATGATTTGAATGACAGATGTCATCATTGGCTAGTGTCTCTGTTTGGGGGAGGTTATGGAGTTTCTAGGACGCATAGCCTTGCTGGAGGGAATATGTCTGTGGGAGGACATTGAGTATAAGCTTCACCCTACTTCCTGTTTTTTCTCTCTTTGCTTCCTATGTGTAGATGAAAACCTACACAGCTTTTAAAAAGATGAAAGACTATTCCTTTGCTTATTTCTTCTCCTGCTGACAGACAAGCTATACCTTTTCCTCCATGATGGAATCTATCCTCCTGGAACCTTGACCCTAAAATAAACTCTTTCTTCCTTAAGTTGCTTCTGTTACAATATTTTATTGAAACAACAGAGAAGCAACAGACACTGAGTGCTTCTTTACACAACCCTTGGCTCTTCATGTGTCTTCTTTGGACAAAATGTCTATGCTGGTCCTCTGCCCTTTTCCCGGCAGGCTGATTGGGTTTTCTTCTGTCCATCTGTAGGAGCACCTCCCATATTTCAGATGACCGTTTGTACATCTCCCTTCCTGATCTGGAGGTCACAGTTTGAGTCTGATCATTGCTTTCAGAGGCTATAGTTTGAGTTTGTTCATAGTTTCTAGAAGTCACAGTTGAGTCTGTTCATGGCTTATGGAAGTCATAGTTTTTAGTTCCTGAAGCTTCCAGAGGTCACGGTTTGAGTCTGTTCACGGCTTCCTCTGCAGTGCATTGTTTTGTTTACGGTCATTTCATCTGTGATCTTTGCCTCTGTAGCCTGTGACTGTTATATCTCAAGATGCCACGGACGAACTTTGCAAAGCTTTTCCTCTCTCTTAGTAATTTCATGACTTGTGACACATGCTTATTTGTGTAGACTTTTCTTTGAGGTAAGGGTCTGGAGGCCTGCTTGTGTCTGCCATTTCTTTGGCACGATCTTGACAACCCATGCTTTCTGACTGTGTCTCTGTGGTGCCCTAGAGGAGACCTGGTGGTAGAGGTTGTTTGCATTTATTTCTGGGATTTCTGTTCTGCTCCATTAGTCTGCACATTTGCTTTAGTATCAGCCCCCTGCTATGTCAATAACTGTTATATGTATATGTGTGTGTGTGTGTGTATTTGTATGTGTGTGTGCGCATGCATGTGTGTGTATGTGTGTGTGTATGTGTATGTATATGTATATACATGTCAAAGAATAAAAAATGAAAAGAACTACTGCCTGGTTTTTTAATTGAGGTTCTTAGAAGTTTTCTCATAATACCAAAACATATTAATTTTTCCTTCCAGTGTAATTTCTCCATTACAGACAAATTTTCCTTGGCAAAATAAACATTTCCCAAAAGTCCATTGACAGAAATTATTGGAAGAGAAGATAATGTTTATACTCCCTAATACACTTGCTAGTTAAACTGAAGCTTATTGTGGAAACTTCAGAAATTGTGTGGGTGGGATTCCTTCAAGCACAGCATGGGCCATGCTTTCTCAACACACAGTGTCTCAATGTGGCCAGCAAGTGGCTCCAGGAAAGGTTGCTCATTTGGCTTTCCACAGCTCCGAACTTAGTAACAGCAAAGATCAGTATCATAACCACAAAAATAATTTGATGAGGTTAGGAACTCCGCCCAGACATCCCCTCCCCCATCTAAGGTTTTCATGAATTGTCTGCCAGAGTCCCTATTCCCATCTCCTCCTTTTCTACACCCATTTTCCTAATATGTCATGTGTCTGCCAAGTACACAGCACATGTGCAGATGGAATGCAGCCATGAATACAGGCTAAGCTTCTACTGGGGGACTCCCAGACAGAGTTAAAAATTTCTAAGGTTCATACTGTCATGGGGCTGTGACACCCTACATAAGGACCCATGTGTACACACATGCACACACTTTCTGGGGAGCACACATAGCCAAATCCCCATGTGTGTACATATACATGTACACCCTTTCAGGGGAGCATACATTTGGTTGTTTGAATGAGAATGGAAAACACAGTCTCATCTGTTTGAATGCTTGGTCCCCAGTGGGTGAAACATTTTGGCAACAATTAAGAGGTGTGGCCTTGTGAGAGGAGGTGTGTCCCTGGGGGTGGGTTTTGAAGTTTTAAAAGACAAAACCGTTCTTCATCAACTCTTTCTGTCTCTCTCTCTCTCTCTGTCTGTCTTTCTCTGTCTCTCTTTGTCTCTCTGTGTGTCTCTTTCCCTCTGTCTCTCTCTGTCTGTCTCTCTCTCTGCCTTCTGTTTCTCTCTCTGTCTGTCTCTCTGTCTCTGTCTCTGTCTGTCTCTGTCTCTCTGCCTTCTGTCTCTCTCTCTCTCTCTCTCTGTCTCTGTCTCTCTGCCTTCTGTCTCTCTCTCTCTCTGTCTCTCTGTCTGTCTCTGTCTCTGTCTATCTCCCCCCCTCCTTCTTTTCCTCCCTTTCTCCATTCCTCATACTCGTGGATCAGATGCAAGCTCTCAGCTACTTCTCCAGTGCCATGTCTGTTGGCTGCTGTGCTGTCCACCGTGATGTCCATGGGTTTTTAACCCTCTAGAACTATGAACACCAAATTAAATGCTTTTTTAAAAAAGTTGCCTTGGTCATGGTGTTTTTTTAAGTAGAAAAGTGAGAAAACACATACCCAGCTCCCTTGTATGCACGTATGCACAAACTTTCTGGGGAACGCACATTCAGCTTCCTTGTGTGCTCATATGCACACACTTTCTGGGCATCAGACACATCCAGTTCTGTGTGCATGTATGTACATACTTGATGAGGAGCACATATACTCAGCTCCTCTATGTGCACACACTTTTTGGAGAGCACACATAGATAGCTTCCCACTGTGATGCATGTACATACTTGCTGGAGAGCACAGATACCAGTTTCCTGTGTGCACACATGCACACACATTCTGGGAAGCAGAGCTATCCAGGTCCCCTCTGTACACACACACACACACACACACACACACACACACACTCATACAAACATACACAAACACGCACACACAGAGAATTTTTTTTTTGGGAGCACACACATGCAGTTCTCCTCAAGCTATGCATCTCTTATCAGGTGCCAATCTGAAGGTGGTACAGAAAACAGCAGACAAACATCACTGATTAGAATGTGACAAATCCTGACTCTCCCTGGTGGAGGTTTCTACAGATGCCTGGCACTGCCTCCTACTCTTAAGCCCTTCACTCACTCTCAGGGGTAGGCCTTCCTCAGTGGCAAGGACTTGGTTTCCCCAGCTGTGTGTAGCAGTGATGTTCCATCTAGAGATGAGATTGGGATTTATGCCTCTGTGTCCACACTTGTTCCCATGTCCCCTGAGCCCTCAGTGGGAAGGGTCACTGAGTGGGGGTGTGCAGTGCTGATTGCCCAATACCTATTGCAAATAACCACACAAGCCACGACACATCCACTTGCTCCTTCTTCTACAATTTACACAACATTACCAAGCTGAAATCCCGAGAGGAATTCAGGACCCTTTCCTTTTCCAATAGCTTGAGTCCCTCCCTCCCCCGCAGCCCTTTCATGAGCATTTGGAGGGTTTTGCAGCCCTTGGTGTGTGTCTTTAAGAAGCAGAGAAAAAACATACACCAGCGAGTGAGATTTAGATGAAGGGAGAGTGTCAGCTGATTGAGGCTGGAAGGAGGCTTATTCTCCAGCATCCTTGTTAAAAAGTTCAAAGCACATTTTTCTTATAAATTAGGCAGGAGTAAAATGATGGGAAAGGAAGAAAAAAGATTTTGCAACATGTGAGGAATTCAAATGAGCAGCAGGGAAGAAAATCAGATGCGCAGAGCACACATCAGACATAAAACCCTGGCACTGAAAATGCCTTGAAGTTGCCCTGTGTGAGCTGATGACTTCTAGGCCTTGTTGGCCATTTAGGAGTGGGGGCAGGGCAGGGTTGGGTTCCTATCTCAAGTAATTATCTCAGTTACATAACTGAGTCAAAAGACCATCCCTGGCAAAGCAGAACAGAGCTTTCCAACAGGGAACAAAACACTAATAAGAGGCCCAGGGGACGCTACCTGGAGAACAGTACAGGCTTCAGAGCCCGACTGTGCTGGGCAGGGCAGGAGAGGAGGCAGCCCTGCCTTGCTGGGTCCCTTGAACTACAGTATTATGAGCTCTAGAGCATGAGGACAGGCTTATAGGCACATCAGCCAGGAAGATAGCAGAGTGCAAATGGCTTGGTGCCAGGGGCTGAGACTGCTTGGGCGCATGTAAAATATGCTCTCTGTGTGAAGAAGAGCTAAAAGATACAGATGTGCTGGAAGGTAAAAGATCTACAACATGGGCGTGTACACATTACAGGATGTATGACAGACTATGCACCTATGAATGGTTGCTGGGACATGAAAATGTGTGTATGTCCACTTACAGTGTCTGTGTGTGCAGTTACATATAGTTGTATATATGATGGTGAATGCATGACTTTGTATATATGTATGAATGTATGTATATGTAAAATATATACATACCTAAAATGTATATGTGTGTGTATGTGCGTGTGTTTATGTATGAGAAATAAAGTCTGATGGTTCATTTGCAAAGTAAAAGTGTCCTGAACCAGCTTATGTTCAATTAATAATGAATAGGAACCTCTGGAAAGGGTCCTTGCTTGCAGCCTGCTAAGTTAACCACTTCCACCCAAATTCTGATAATCTACTTAATCCTCCAATAAAACTCTGATAGTCTAGCTACCCGCCCCTTAAGTTAGAAATTTAGAGTAGAAAATTAATAATAGCCAAGTTTGCCTAACAACCCGTATATGTAACAAGGTCATATGGCTGATAAGCAGAGTAACAGATGAATCCACCCACATTCTGGTGAGAAGCAGACAAACATAAGTATCTAAGGGAAAGAGAAGACCTCAATGACATGAAAGGTTGAACACTCCTGATAATGAAATCTAAGAGAAAAGGGAAGAAAGGACCTGTGTTCGGAGTTGGAAACTGTTTTCTGTGCATGATCATGGGCATACCATTCTGGGCTGATGCCTGGCTTTGCAAAGTTGGAATAGAAACAGTCTCAGATCCACTATTATTTATGGTCTCTAGCACTCTTATTATGAAGTGAGGGTCTTTGTATCTCACACACATGTATTAGCGAATATACCAGTATGTGTTACATATGTACATGTATTACATATGTGCATGAGTATAGTCTTGGTTATCAACTTGATTAGATCAAAAAGTGCCTATGACTTAGGAAAAGCATTCTGCTAAGTATGTCCATGAGGGCATTTCTGAGAGGATTAGGTAAGGGGGGAAGACTTGTCCTGAGTATTGTCTGCACTGACCACAGACTGAGGGCCTGATGAAGTGGAGAGGGGGAAAGGAGAAGCATTCTCTTTGCTTCTGGCAGTCTTGATGGGAGCGGCTCCTCTCTGCCATATTTTCCTCTCCATGGTGAACCAATAGCATTAAAACCATGAGCCTAAATAAGTCATTTCTCTCCTGGATTATTTGTCCCAGTGATAGAAAGTTTATCACGGCATGTGTGTGTATACAGTTTTTTTAAGTGTAAATGTGCATATATGCACACATGCATGTGTATATGGGTGCATAGTGCATGTACATATATTATATTTTTATATAAACACATACATGTGTATATGTTCATATGTACACACATATAAGGATGTATGCTATGTATCTGTGTGTATATATTCTCAGATGAACATGTGTACATGTAGATATGTACATGTGTTTATGTACACATTTGTCTATGTGTGTGTAATATGCAAGTCTTTATGTACACATTTTTTTCTGTGTGTGTGTGTGTGTGTGTGTGTGCATTTATAGATGTTATAGATGACAAGTTTAATCTTGTCAGCTTGGTGAGATTGAAAATCACCATGGAAACAAATCTGGACATGTGACTGTGTGTAAGAGAGCTTCTCTATTGGGTTAATTAAGGTGGGGAAACTACACCCTAAATGTAGGCAGCATCATTCCTGAGGAGGAGGTCCCAGTGACTGGTCATCATATGTTCTTGCTGCCATGCCTTCCCTGCTAAGATATACCTGGAGCCCAAACCAGAAGACATCCTTTCTTAAGTTGCTTCTTGTCAGATATTTGGTCATATCCATGAGAAAAGTAATGACTATAGATACATCATATAGAAATGTATATTTTGGATAGATTTATATGTATGCACCTATATATAAGTATCATTTTGTATTTATATATACATATATATTTATGTGTGCATATGTAGAATGTAGATATATGCTTATGTATCAGACTATATGCATACATATAAATGGTATATATGTATAGATGACTATATATTTATAAATGTAGGTATATACTTGGATATGTATATGTGTATACTTAGATATGCCTATGTCTTACTGTGTATATGTATATATATATATTTGTATATATGTGTATATATAATATATAGACACTTGAACATAATGTATATATAGAGAGAGATGTATTTGTGCATATAAAGCTGGTTCCTGCCTTAACCTGACATCTCCCTGCTAACTTCAGAGGAAAAATAGAAATACGTTCTTACATGGTTCCCAGACAAAACTACCACTGGTATCCCCTATTTACTTCAAAAGGCCCATGGAAATGTATAAAATGGACCTTAGCAATACTCAAGATTTGTAGTTCTTGGATTCTTTCATGGATGGTGGTCTTAAGATGGAGTAAGAGTCTGTTTCCTGGTGAGTCATTTCTAATCCTTATGTAATGTCAGGCCCATTAGAAAGTAGAACTATGTACTCCCTGTTTGTAGAGAGGTGGTCCTCCACAGATGCAGGAACCAAAGTGCACATGAGGTTGAAAATTTAGGGTTTAGGAGCCCTCACCTGTTACTTTGATTCTTTAGCTTTGGCCTCTCAAAGGTATCCTGCCTCCTCTGTTCCCAGAGGATTCAGCTTCTTGGGTCAAAGGAGCAAACTGTAAGACCAGGTGTTTAGGGAGCGGGTAGCTTACTGGGCAGACAGAGATGACCCATTCTGCGTCCTCCATCACAGAAGGAGTAGAGGGCTTCAGACATCTGAAAGCTGAGAATCTCTTGTGGCCTGTTGTTTGTATCTATGTGGCAAGTCTAGCTTCAGAGCAAGTGCACTACAGATGTTACCTCCCTGCTCTCTGCTGCCTCCTAGGCTGACTAGTCACAGGCTCCCACACTTTGCTCTAAGACAGGGTGGACACCCAGACTCTATGAGATGCCAGGTGGGGACCACCTCATCAGACTGCTGAGAACTGCTGTATTTCTACTTTATAGATCAGAAGGTGAGGCAGTATAATATACACACTTGTGTAGTATCATCAGGATCACCAAGCTGTAAACAGGCCAGTTTATTGTGGGTCCCTGGTCCACATATCTAATAGGTCCAGGCTGGCTGTTATCAGAAGTGCTCCTTTGGAGGATGTGCCTAAGACTCTTGCTGTCTGTGGCCTTAGAGACTTCAGTGTCAAAGCCCAGTGTGCTAATTGTTTTTTCTTAACCCGATACAAACTGAGTTGTATCTGGGAAGAGGGGATCTTAACTGAGAAAATGCTTTCATAAGACTGGCCTATAGGCGAATCTGTGGGGGCATTTTCTTGATTAGTGATTGATGTAGGAGGGCCCAGCTCACTAGCAACTGGTGCCATCCCTGGGCATAGTCCTGAATGGTATAAGAAAGCAGGCTGAGTGAGCCTCAAGGAACAAGCCAGTAAGCAACATCCCTCATGACCTCTGTTTTAGTTCCTGGCTCCATGGTCCTGCCTTGGATTCCTGTTCCAACTTCCCTCAGTGGTAGAATGTGGCCTGAGAGTTGTAGGCTAAAACCCTTTCCCACCCCAAGTTGTTTCTGGTTATGGTAACAGAAACCTTAACTAATAACATCCATACCCCCAGACCATAATGTTTCCCAAGTGTGGTCTATAGCCCACAGGTCTAGCCAACCCCAACTTGGCTTTGGGTGGAATCCAGATGACTTCTAAAAACGTGTTTAATACATGTAAGGTAAAACAAAAACAACATAAAAAACTTTGATTCAGGGGACTGTATTGGTTAGGATGGGAGAAAAGATGTTACCAGCTGAGTAGATTCAAAGAGGAGTGTAGGGTAGAGGGTCAGCAGTTACAGTGACCTTTGCACTGGTCACCTCACTAACTATTTACACACATGATATCACCTACCAGATGGACCAGCAAAACAACCTATAAACTAACATCCTCTAAGGAAGGCTGGTCCTTTCTCTAGTGGTTATAATAGGACACAGTTTGGGGTGCGATAGGTGCGGAACATCCTGCTCACAGCTTCTCTCAAACCAGTCAGCAGTGTCCAGGAATAAACATGCAACATCTTTACAAACACAGCACTCTCCCCCAAACCAACTAGCCACACCAACCTATAATCTGGATTCTTGGTAGTCCTGTGCTGTAGAGAAAGCGAAGGCCTGTCTAAGGGTGAATGCGTTGGTGAGAAGCATCTTTTGGTGTCAGGCCTGTCCACAGTCAGCTCCTTCTGTTTCCTTCCACGTTCCAGTGCTTAGATACGGTGTGGCTAAGACAACAAAGGCTAGGGAAAGTGGGGGAAGCTCAGAGCAAGGGAGATTAGAGTGATGGCCAGTACCCAGAGCAACTAAACTAAGGATGTAGCCCAGGCCCTTGCTCAGCAAGCCTGATGTTCTTAGGTAGATGAGTCAGGGAGCCCTAGAAAGCCTTCATATTTTAAAATTCAGTATTCCAACCCTGGTGACACACTTACAAAAGAAAAAGTTTAGTCATGAAGGGAAAGGTCAAAAGGTTAATACTCTCCTCTGCTAAGGGGACAGTTGTCATCTTAAGGTAGCATGTTCATGGGACATGCATGGCTTTCTTACTGCCCCACTGAGCACCCCAAACACTCTCTGTTATCACATTCATTGCAGTCTGAGCCTGGGATGGACAGGGTTCTCTTAGTGTTGCCTTTATAAATGCCTATGTCTGAGCAGGCTGACAGAGGGCCTTACAGGATTCTGTAGGAAGATGCACGCCCCCCAGTTCTGCAGTAGTACAGAGACTAGCTTTACTTAATTGTTTAAAGCAAACTCCTCTGGTGACCTGGCACCCTAGTTGGCACCCTAGGTACTGGGTATATGGTTTGCAGCAAAGTAGGCTACTAGGGTTGTAATGGCTGGGGTTGGCACCCATGCCTGCCACGAAGCTCTGTCCCTTCTGAAGACCCAGGCTCTCTGTCCTCAGCTGCCCTCTAGCAACTCAACTCAAGTCTTCCCCCTCTCCTGTGTCTGTGAGATGAGACAAGATGAATGGAGTGAGGCCAGGCGTGGGCATTTGGAAACAGTGCCATCCTAGTTAGGAGCAGGTCTCTGGAGCTGGCTGCAGGCTAGTGTGAGGGGACTTGGGAGTGAGACCCAACTGAAACCCAGGAGTTGGTGTGGTTACCTCAGTGGTAGGGACTAGACACTAGAAAGAAAGCCATGTGGGAGCATCTCTGCCTCATGGTGGGAGTGTAAGAGTGGGTTAAAGGATCCCCTTGACTCCCATCAGCCTGGCAGGTTGGTGAAGGGATGTCGGGCTCTGTATCCTGCTGTGGAGCTGTGTGGGCAACGTGAGCCGTGAGACCCCCATAGAGAAATATAGGAATGCCAGAATGAGGTGTGTGAGAATTGCCACGAGTTCAAGGTTGGCCTGGATGACACAACCACATCCAAGACCCTATTATAAACAAAAACATTTACAAATGCTGACTTGAGGGAAAACTAAAACAAACAAACAACAGCAACGACAAAAACCGTTGCTAATGTTTTAAGAGTGATCTGGAACCATGGTTGGAGCTGCTTGAAACATCAAACCTAGTCAGAAAATTCAATGCAAAAGCCCCGTCCTGAACCGCAGCATGGAGTCTCCTACCCAGACAACCATTCTAGGACCAAAGGTCTCTGAATGGGTGGCTAAGAAGTGCAGACAAACCTGTGAGAGAGGTAGGGGTGGTGGTAGGGGTGGTGGTAGGGGTGGTGGTAGGGGTGGTGCAGCCCCATAGACTCCAAAACTGTCTCTATCACAGGAAACTGTGGGCACCAAGGCTGGCTCTACTACAGGAAACAAGCACAAAGAGCTCCCACAGAACACTGCCCTAAGATTGCCTTACTGCCTGACACTCCGGGCTGTGGGGATGGGGACTCCACAGTGCTAGGTATTGCTTTTGCCTTAGACTGGAGAGGTTTCTGGTACTCACCTGTTTTACCACTGTGGTGACCAGCTTCCACTGTCTTCTGAGCCTGGGTGCCTTTCCCTCCAACTTCTTGCAGTATAGAATTACCACAGCCAGTCACTCCTCAGAAAACAACCACCTCACAAACTCATGTAGGACAGATCCCAACTCACCACTGCATATACAGTGACCCAGAAATGCCAAGACACACTGACTTACTGGTATCAGAACAGCAAGTTGGACGACTCTACAGTGTGCAGTGGTGTGAATGGGGAGGTGACACAGGAGAAGGAGGTCACATTGAGACAGATGGCTACTAAGCACCACTGAGTGTTGACTCAGCTCAAGGGGGACGGTTTGGGATACCGATGCACCCTGGGTGGCTCTGAAGTTCCACTTCCTGTTAAATGAGAGGTTGCTTCACAGGCAGCGAGAGTCCTGCTGTTTAGAGTTTGAGTCATCTCCCCTATCCACTAAGTCTCACACGTAGACATATGAACACACACATTTGGGTTGCCAGTGATTTGGGTCCTGACCTCAGGTCCAGCCCCTCCCACTGTGATGGTAATATCCCTGCCATACCTCAGGAGCATGGAGAAGCCCTGCTTGGCCTGCCACAATCACTGTTATTAAAAGTGCTTCCTTAGACAAGTTTTCCCCATTCCTGGAGCTCTGGCCTATGGTTGGATATGTTCAGCTGGGCCAAAGGCAGATCAGCTCAATATACCTGTGAAATTTTATATGTATATGAATATGTATTGGTATAGGTATAGGTATAAGTATACACACCCATGCACACACAAATATATATATATATATAATATACATATATTCAGGGAAACAAACATTGAGAGGCCTCTTACTAAAATGCAACCTTTTAGGGATACCAATGACATCCCATGCCAGAACTGCTTCAACAGGGCTGTGGAGAACACCTGGTCTCCCAGTTACTGGGACTGAAACCGGCCATGATGCACAGTGCAGTTCTCAGTCTGTGGCCCATCTATCCCTCCTGGTAGCACCTGTCAGTGTTGCCCAGTGCAGATGTGTGTCCGGACTCCTAGTTCAAAACACTAAAAAATGAAACCAAACCATTGCCTTTATGAAGAAATGTCAGCAAGTGACTGTCTCCTCTGTACCACCCCTATCAGGTGTACCAGGCTGTATGTGCTTATGAGATGACCCCTTTATCTTCCAGGCATCAACGTGAATAAATTAGACAGCAGACAAAGATCTGTCCCTTACTCCAGAAGTCGCAGTTCTGCATAGACTCTTCTCACCACGGCAGAACATCAGGCAGGTCCATGCTGTCGGTGTGGTGACTAATGCATTCCAGACAGGGGCTCCGGAGAGTTGGCTACAGCTGCTGATACTCCCTCAACATTGATTCCTTACTTAGCATTCACTGATAGAATCTCAAATATGCCCGGAACAATGATACGGCAGCCCAGACCCTCACCCACAGTCTAACCAAATAATGGCACCATCTGACTTTCTGAACCTCCTGTGCAAGCCCGTCAAGTTGTGACAAGTAGGAGAGTCTTCAAAGGGCTTCTGTAAAGTTATCCCTGATTCTTAGAGGTGCATGACACAGAGCCCTGTGGTCACCCTCCTGGCCAAAGGCAGGGAATGGTAGAGAAGCCTACAAGGCTTCACCTCTCTTTGGGGTGAGGCATGGGGATGAGCGTGCCAAGAGGTAGGAACGGAGCTTCAGAAGTAAAGATGAGCAGACCTGTGGGGTATAGGACACAACACAAAGCTGGGCAGATAGGCTCAAGGAGGCTGGTGACAGAGGTACAGACTGCTGGGCAGCTAATAACGTTGATGTGAGAGATCCACCCCCAACCTGAGAGAACAGGCCTCAGGGTTGTATACTAAGCACACGGTACCACTGCTCAGCTCAATGCTGGTGAGACGTCCTTGCAGGCTGGTTGTTTCTCACATAGCCTCCTATACAGCTCCCTACCCTAGACCTTCAAGACTGATTCTGGATCAGAATGTTGGGGTCTGCCCAGAGTCAGACTGAGCTCCAGGTGAAGGTGCAACTGCTTGTGTGCACCTGTTTGGGGGAACTATACAAGTCTTATGTGCCTCTTGTGGTATGATTGTCAGGAAGGGATGGTGCATCAAGAATGCTAGGTGTAAAGAGGGGCGGGTATCTGGAAGGAGAAGGAGCTATGTTTTGCTCCCCTGATCATGCCTGCCCAGATGTGTTATCACTACCATGGGAAGAAGGTCACAGAGACCCCTCTAAGACTCCAGTACCCAGAGGCTGATTCTGTTATTTGAAAATGAAATTTTTGAACTTTTTTTTCCAGTAGTCAGACTGGCATTGTCTTGAGACCACAGAACAGCTCTTTGAAACAGTGGCCTCCTTTAAAGCTGACCTTCTCTTAGGTCAGTAAGCAACAGATGAATGCCTGCCCTAAATGGACAGAAATCAAATCTCACCTAGCCATAAATATTTACTTAAGTAGTACTGAATGACCACATGTAAATGGTGGCATTATCTCCCAATTTAAGGTGATCTCAGTATTGACCCTTAGAAACTGGCACCCACAGCTGGGGGTTCATGCACAGTTCTGTCTGCATTGCTTTCTTCCTGCTGGGCTGATCTAAGAGGACAGGACCAGATGTCTACAAAGACCCTTACTTTGAATAGAGACAGCACATGTGTATGATAAAGCATGTGTATGTCCAACAGCACATGTGTTAATGGGATACATGTACGTCATGAGGTATGCTTGTGTCCAGGGACACACACGTGCCATGTGGAACATTTATACCATGAAACATATTGTGGAGCATGTTCATATTATAAGGCATGCATGCGCCTCAGAACACATGTGACTCATGAGGTACACCTGGGTCCTAAAAACTGTGTTTCATTTGGCACGTTTGAGTCATGAGACACGCTTGTATCCTGGAAATATGTATAACAAAGCACTCGTGTGTCATGAACATGTGTGCATGAGGGAGGCCGTATAGCATGCTCTGCGGCATGTTTGGGTACTTCCTCAGCTGTGCATGTCGCTGAATTCCAGGAAAGCCCTAGTGGTGTAGAAGAAATACTTTTGGAGGGTTTGATATGCCCCTTTGCATTTCTATGCCCCCTTTAGCCCATGTAACTCCTGAATAAAAGACACAGAAACCTGGCATTTTTACTAGCAAACTGCAAGCCTAAACTAAGCAGATTCTGAGCTAATCTAACCTACATCTCAGCCATAGACCCCATGTTACTTGCAGTTTGAATCTTACCCAACATGCTCTGCTCCATGTGTGACCTTAAGGTGAGCTTCTCTTGGCCACATGTTCATGGTCCATCCTGCCTCATGGAGACCTTTTCTTTCCTTTGTCCCTTCTCCTCATGGTCCCTATGTGAGACCCTCTACTTGATCTGAATTTCCAATTTTCTCTCTTCTCTGCCCTGTCACAGGCTCTAACTTTTTATTACCCAATTAGAGATTGTTGTGGATCATTCTTTACAGCAAATTGGTTAATACAATGTCAATGTCCAGACTTCAACCTGATCTTGGGTTTCAGAACGCAGCATCTAAATACACAGTGCACAAAAACAACCTCAACATAGTGGCCTCCTCTTTGTACTGGGACATTGTATTTTCTCTAGCCCAGACCCCCCCCAAACACACCCTCTCTCACTCAGGCACACACATGAACACAGATGCACACACACATAGATACACATACATACATACATACATAAACACACACAGAGACACACATACATAGATGCACACACACACACACTTTCTCCTGTGTAGATATGGAAGCACAAACACACTTGCCTACAACTGTCTGTTGTGTACTCATAAACCCAGAACACATAACAAGAACTACAGATATGTGTAAACTCCAAGACACACTTTTACATATATGAATGAACATTGTCACACATGCACATGTGAACATATTGGTGCTTATATATACACATGACTATATACTCCTCATGTCCACAGGAACACACTCTCCCCTATGTGTATAAATGGATGTACTTCTTGGGGATAAGAAAGGAAAATTACTTTGTTATTGGCATCTCTCATCTTGCTGGCATTGACATATGGGAGGACATTGCAGAACACCACACACTCAGCCTTTGGGTCCATAGCATATCAGGCCTGCCTCTACTCTTAGAGAGACTGCTGTGTGTGTGTGTGTGTGTGTGTACATCTCTATGTATGTGTATATGTGTGTGTCATGCCTTCATGCCTTCACAGGAAACTAGAAACTAGGGCTTCCAGTAAGTGTCTAATGTGGCCTGTGATGGGTGCCAACTGATGTTGGGGGTGAGTCACATGAGTCCCCAAAATGATCTCCTGACTTACCAAATGGTACAAACACAGTATGTCTCACCCAGGGAGTGCTGGGAAGACTAATACCAGCAACTGTAGAACATTACAACATCTTCTTCTGATTATTTGTGAATTGAGACCTTGGGTCCTCAAGCCAGGCATAGTGTGTCTAACTCACGGCAATATAATACCTGTCTTCCATCTCAGATGAACAGGTCTAGCTCCCTGTCCTGTGAACCTCATGCCCCTTATTTTTTGCTCATGCTGTGGGACTGTACTGCAGTGGAGTTCACTAGGAACAGAGACACTGATAGCTCTGTCTTAGTTGGGGTTTTATTGCTGTGAAGAGACAACCATGGCAACTCTTACAATGGAAAACATTTAAGTGGGGCTGGCTTACAGTTCAGAGGCTTAATCCATTATCATCATGGCAGGAAGCATGGCGGCATGCAGCAGACATGGTGCTGGAGAGATAGCTGAGAGTTCTACATCTGGATCCCCAGGCAGCAGGAAGGGCAAGTGAGATACACTAGGCCTGACTTGAGCTTTCTAAGACATGAAAGCCCACCCCCAGTGACACATTTCTTCCAACAAGGCCACACCTTCCAATAGTACCACTCCTTATGGGCCTATGGGAACCATTTTCTTACAAACCATTGTAGGCCCTTAGCCTATACTTCTTCCCTCTAGATCTTCATGGGGAACAGTAGCTGTGGGATCAGAAGTGATGTGTGATCCCTCCAAAGGATGCTTCAAGGACCTTGAACATTTGCCTTCTAGCCTTGGTGGACTCTGAAACTTGGTGAATAGTCTAAGAAGTAAGATTCGGGCTCTACTCAACCATCTCTTTGTTGTTTCTTTTGTCTTCCCTCCCTCTCTCTTTCCTTGTTTCTTTCCTTCAGTTCCCTGCCCCACCCCAAGGCAATCTTGTTCTGTAGCTCCTGCTAAGCTCATGTAGAACTTAAAATTTCTTGCCTCAGGTTGCAATTACAGACAAATACGCTATACATATTTAGTCAAATAACCTTCATCTATGGGAGGCTTAATCCAACTGCAGCCTCAATGAGCTCAGAGATTCACTCCAGGCCTGTGTGAAGGGGGACACCCAGGTCTTCTGCAGATTTCTGCTCTTGAGGATGGGCTGGTGTGGTATAGCACAGCTCCCCTCCTCAGTCTGCCTACTACTGCAACAGACACACAGGTGTGTTAGATGGACAGAGGGATGGGTGTGTCTCCTTCTTTGTTTGCATCTTCTGTTTTATTGGGCTGTCTATATGCCCACTGTCAGCAACAGTAAGGAACACACACACACACACACACACATACACACATGTACACAAGCAAATGAAATGGATTTAAAACCCTGCACACAGGGGCCATGGAGGGATATAACTGGCTTGCTTCCCCTGGCTTGCTCAGCTTACTTTCTTATAGAACCCAGGACTAGCAGCCCAGAGATGGTACCACCCTCAATGGGCCCTCACATCCTTGATCATTAATTGAGAAAATGCCTTACAGCTGGATCTCATGGAGGCATTTCCTCAAGGGAGGTTCCTTTCTCTGTGATAACTCCAGCTTATGTCAAGTTGACACACAAAACCAGCCAGTACAGAAGCATCATTGGATTTAGGGTTTACTGCTATGCCCTCTGGCCACAGAGCACCAGAATGTGTGCAGTGGTCCTGGCAAGGAGCAGTGTTTTCAAAGAACTGTAGGGCAAGACCTAGCTGCAGCTGTTGCTGCTATGGCTGAGACAACAGCAGACGTGATTTGCTGAGAGTAGCACTACCTCTCTGAAGAGGACTAGCACCATAGCAAACAGACAGCAGACACCAGTAGTTCAGCTTTAGCAGTGTTGGAAGTCCATGTAAGTCTGATCAGACCTAACCATACAGGGGAGAACCCTTACTTCCCAGTTACAGAGAACGTCAATGCCCACAGGAGAGAGCATGAAAAGGTGTCCTGAGGACCAGCATTTGGAGCTTAGTGCATGGCTGCTGCAGAGTTTGAGAAATGACCAGAGAAGCAGGAGGCCAAAGTGAACTCAGTGTATTTTCACCAAGATGGAGGAACATTCTGACTATTGCTAATTTGCCAGCCTTCAAATGTAGCTGGAGGCAGAGGTAACAGCGAGGGAAAGAGGAAGTCACCAGTTTGGCGATGAGAAGGCCACAGGAGATTTCAGTGAGCAGTTGAGTGGGAGCTACTTCAACCCAAGTCAAGGAAAACTGAAGCTGAGTGGTTGGTTAGAACCTGAGGACAGTAGATAGAGAAGACTGGGGAATGCTAAGACAGCAGTAAAGGAAAAAGGGTCAAGTTCCCTCATTATTGTTGGAATTACAGAGGGTGGTAACAAAGATGGTGGTGAAGACAACAGAGTGAATCCTTAGGGAGGGGAGATGTATAAAGTCCTGAACAAAATGGTGTGAGCAAGAAAGCCGCATGCTGCTCCAAGAAGCATACCATAGGGCAGTTACAGGTCCTTGTCACTTGGTTCTCTCACTGCTGGATGGATTGTGTACTTGCTGGGAGCAGTGTCAGTCATTCTAGGTCATGAAACTATGGGCTGGGAGAATTGAGCAACAAAGAAGGAAGGTCTTACGCTTCCAGGACCATGAAGTGCTACACATTTCTGAATTGCTTGTTTACAGACATCATCCCCACCCCTCCACCAAGAATGATAATACACTCCAGCTTGTGTAAGCCACTATTATTTGGGAGTTTCTGTTACACTAATCCTGGTTAATTCACGTGCTCACATGCAAATGGATTATGCTCTCAAGCATGTCAAAGTGACACCTCAATATAACAAGGAGGCTTCTATGACAGGAAGACAAGTTGGATGTGCCACTGGTGAGAGTGTCCTCAGCAATGATCCTATATCTCAGCTTCCACCTGACATTGTCTGAAGACACACAAAATGTCCCATGGACTCCAGGACTCCAGACAAGCCGCAACCCCAAGAATTCCTGCAGACACAGCAGCTCACCCCATATGAAGACCACAGAGGCACAGTGGCTGACTACAGTCCCTCCTAATCCCTTTGTGTCTGTGTCTCTTCCAGATACTGTTCTAAGGACTTGGAGTCTCTGGGACAAAAAGAGATCCCTGTGGAAATCCTTTGGGAATCTGAGGCAATGTATGAGGCATTGAATGGCTGAGACATGGGGTGGCTGAGGTGCTCAGACATCTGAGGTTTTGGGGTCTCTGAAGCAAGAGGTGTCTGAGGTGCAGAATATATAATGTATGGGGATGTCCAAAGCTTGGGAATATCTGAGGTATAGGATGTCTTAGGTGTGAGGGTGTCTCAGGCATGTGAGAAGTTCAGGCATGGGTGTAGTTGGGATATAGTATTGCAGAGGCATAGGAATATCTAAAGTATGAGAGGTCTGAGGCATGGGTTTGTCTGAGTATGGAGGAGAGGCATAGAGTGTTTGAAACATAGGTTATCTGAGGTAATGGGGATATCTGGGGAGTGGAATATCTAGGGTATAGAAGTATCTGAGGTGCGAGTGTATCTGAGGCATGGGGAGGATGAGGGGTGTGTGTGTGTGTGTGTGTGTGTGTGTGTGTGTGTGTGTGTACAAGTGCACACACACTCGTACATGTGTACATATCCCCCACAGATGTATGCTGTGAAGGAGGATGTGCCAATGGCCATGCCCATCTTTGGTCATAGTATATTGCTACCAAGCATCCTGAAGGTAGCAAATCTGCTAATCGAGTTGATGGCTAGGCATTTCCATGTCTAAATCTCACCAACCCCAGGACCTCGCCTGTGGCTGTACACCCGTGGAGACATCTGTACATCTGTACATGGTCTCTGTTGGCAATGCTGCGGCCAAGTCCTCCAGGAGTCTGGAGGCTACCAGCCCATGCGTGCAGAGTCCTCTCCTCTCAGCTATCAGTGTTCCCATCCATGTCGGCAGAACTCTCTCCTCCCAGTCATCGGTGTCCTCCTTGGTCTTCCCTTTCTTTGTCTATAGAGAGCCCTAGCTTCTCCCTTACTCTGTTGTCTCTCAGTGGTCTATGACTTTTTACCTTCTTGGCTTCCATTTCTACCGCCTGAGGCTGACATTGATGAGGTAAGGCGCTGGTTTCTGTTCCTGCTCACTAGCCTTGAGCTACAGTGGGAGCCCCATATGTGTGTGCTGGTGCTGGGAGCTTGTGGTAATTGGCAGAGCCAAGACCTCCCAGCCCACATGTCTAGGAAACTCTCCTCATCTTTCCTTCTCAGCTACTAATCAGATCACACATTGAAGGGCAGGTGTTCTCACAGCCTCAAAATGTCACCTCATGAGTTACTGATTGGTCACCAAGGAAAGGAGCCTCTTCACTATGGAGGAAGGCCATGACCCCTCTTCCCCAACAGCAGGAGGTGTATAGGCCCCCATCCCCCCTCAGCACTTCCAAAGGATCTAAAATATACATATAATGAAGATGGTAACATTAGGCAACACTAGACCAAGGGATATTCAAAGGTGATGAGTCTTGATCCTCTAAAAGCTGAACTGCAAGTGAATGGGCTCAAACTAGACAACTAAAAGCAGGAAATTGGAATGAGGAACTGAGGTCGGATCTCAGCACCCACACAGAAAGCTGGGTATGGTTGTAGTATGAACCTGCATTTCCAGCACTGTGGGGCAGAAGACAGTAGGATCACTGGGGTGTACTGGCTGCTAGCCTAGCTCCGGGTTCAGGGAATAAGGCAGAACAAGATAGAACAGGACATCTGACTCACACACACACATGTGCATACACACAACACACAGACACACACACACACAGACACACACAGAATGACATCTGACACACACACATGTGCACACACACAGATACACAGAGAAATCTGACACACACATGTGCAGAGAGAGAAAGAGAGAGAGAGAGAGAGAGAGAGAGAGAGAGAGAGAGAGAGAGAGAGAGAGAGAAGGAAAGTGTCCAAGAATGCATAAAATCAAGGAGATGTTACACTGGTCTTATGAATGGAAGTAAACCACAGGTTGTGCAAAACCAGGTGATAACCATCTACCCCATCCCATTCCTGTGTTTCTTCAGAATGTGTGAACAGTGCAAGAAGGGCCTACCTCATCTCCAGTGGCTCGGCTCGGGAACCCAAGATACTCCATACAGCTGAATAAAGGAGAAAGCTAACAAGGAGGTAAATCCAAACAAAGATGTCTGCACTTACTTCACTTTTGTATCAGTTAGAACTGGCTAAATAAAATGTGGGAGACACAGAGAAAAAGGCATGTTTTTGCCATGAGCCCAGTTGTAGGAGAGGAGGGACAGAGGAACATGTGAGGACTGACGCCTTCTCTGGCTACTCAGCTCTGTGCCACTTAAATCTAGTTCTGGTTACAGTCACAGGCACAGCCCTTCCAGACAGAGTCAGAGTTGGGGGTTTTCTGTTATGTCCCCCCAAACATTCCTTAGCTGACATAGGCTAGGACTTTCAGGGGAAACATGATTGGGTGGGGGCTGGGTACTTGAAGCTGCCCTGGAGGAGATGAAGCCAGAAGTAGCTTTCCTCTGCCTCTGCACTGCATCCTCAACCCACTGCACTGACAGGGCACACAGAAGGAGAATGGCCATCCCACAAAGCCAGGGAGGGGCCTCAGAGCATCCAGGGTGTTCTTAACCTGGTTAGAATGAGTGGGAAAATGCAAAACTCACTTAAAACTGACTGTGCTACTTGGAGTTCCTGTGCTTTGTGTTAAGGTGGAATATCCAAGGGTATCTCTAAAGCCACCCACCCATCCAGATCGTCAGGGACAGCATGTCTCTGTCTTACAGTAACAGCCAGACCTGGATGGCCCTGGAGCCTCACAGAGTTCCATGAAGCTATGCTTCTCTTGGTAAAGCAAGCTGTGTGCAGACCTGAGCTGGACCCCGAGTGTGGACATGGGTTGACTCAGAAGAGTTTGTGGGAGACTTTTCAGTGGTGGAGGTGCTTATTATCTTCAGGGAGTCATAATCTGTTGGCAATGTAGGAAGAAAGCATTTGCTGTGGCCAGTCATTTTATTTTGTGGCCTTAAGTAGCACCTCTCCCTGCTACTGGCTCATAGTGCAGTCACACTATGAGAGACAGCAGCCTTGCCTGGGCGTTGGCAATAGCATGTGAAACCATGCTACAACTTCAAGCCCTTAGCACCTGGCAGCGAAACAGGCTCTAGGGCAGGGGTGGCCTTTTTCTGGGGCCTTTGGAATTCCTATAACTCATCATCCTATAACTTTGCATCCTATAACTGCATCAGTCAGCTGGCTGGCAAGAGGTTCCCTCATCAGTCAGTCCCTATTTCCATGGGGTAGCATGCTCAGCGCCAGGCCAGCTACAAGCTCAGCACCAGGCCAGCTACAAGGGCCCGTTAGCTGCTTCTCGTGGAATTGAGGGTAAAATTACATAGTATGTAGGGGTGATTGTAAATGCCAGATACAAAGAGTCTCTGAGTAACATGTCTCAGTGCGTGGAGGGATGCTGGGATTCAGAAGCATTGCCTATGCTGGTAGGTGAGAAGCTCAGCACTGACCAGGAAGATCTATCTCAAGGCAGAGCCCAATGCAGGGCCTTTCTTATACTCTAAGCTTGAGCTACAAAGGAAGGGTACCATGCTCTGGATCCCTGGGACAAAGTTCACATTATGCCCATGCCACTGGCCAGTCCCATGCTCTATCCTTCCAGTTCTCACTTCTGTCCAGCTCTAAGACCACAGAGCTGGGATATGTTTCCCCATCCAAGGTGTTGAACTGTGGAGAGCCTACAGAACCTTCCATATTTGTGGTAGGGTCTGTCCTGTGACTGCCTGTGGTCCTTTGCATGAACTCGATTCATGGCTTACTTGAGAACTTACAGTCAGAACTCACAGATGATTTCCACCAGCCTCTTGGTGCCTAAATGCTTGGGGCTGCTTTTCTCTGCCCACATTCTTCCCACTTCTGTTCAAAGTCAGCTCCTCCAGGGGAAGTAGGCAAGGAAGGAACAGCACTCTGGAAGCTCTGGAAGCAGCAGGAAGACAGCACTGGGTGCTGGCTTACAAATTCACACTGGGTCTCTAGATTCTCCTTAATTTTCAAAGCTCAGAGTGTCACAGAGGCAAAGTAGATCTGACTTGCGTGTGCTCATCGGGCTGGAACACACATAGCTCCGAGACAAGAGGAGGCAGAGCCCTGAAACAGATGCCGTGGGGCAGCGTATCTTCAAGCAAATGACAAACAAGTGAGGCCCACCGTGTGAGTTTCAATGTTTCTGTTCACAGGGGAGGCTGGGGAGGCCACAGTCACAAAAAAGCAGATCTGTGTTTGCTGGCTTCAAATGGACCGGATCTGATATAGATGAGGTCAAGGGGCACTTTGGGATGACAAATGCTATCATCTGTCTCCATCATGGTGGCTGCCAACCCAATTACAGTTGTCAAAAAAATGCATCCAACAATGATGGGTAAGATGATTTGGTCCCTGAAAATTGTCCTATGACTTTCATTTATATATCATGGCACAAATGTGCCTGCCCCCACAAGTTAGTTGAAAATGTAATACATTTTAAATGCATCTAATTGGCTATTTTATCACAGATAAGTTATACTTCACTAAAGCTGGCTAAAACATATATCAGAATCCAGGGATTGTCCTCGGCTGAGAGCAGGAACCATCTCCCTGCTCCGTGAGCCATGTGTCTGGAAAAGAATCCTACTGACAGAGGATCTGACAGGCACCTGAGCCAAGGGACTAACACATTTCTCATCTTGTGTCAGAATAAGAAGCTGTGTGGGGCCTCTTGATTTGAGTAAAGAGAAAAGATTAAAAACCATCTCCTGGACATCTGGGGAGACTCTTTGTAAGGCAGGAAAGGCCACAGTATCCCATGCTTTGAAGCAACAGCCTTGCAAAAATATTCACAACCATGGCCAGAAAAGGTTAGCTGCCTGCCCATCCTAAAGAAGGTGCAGGAAAGAGTCAGTAAAATGGGAGCCAAGACGCAGCGCGAAGAAAAACAACAGCTTAATAAAAGCTAAGTCGTTATCAAGTTATGAAGGCAAAGAGCAGGAACTGGGGGAGATGAAGAATGAGTAAGGAAATTAAAGCTACAAACGCAGAGTTAAAATCCACACTGGGGGCATAGAGTAGAACCGGTAGCAGTATCAGCCAGACTTGCTCAGCTCCTCTAGGATAACGAGGGAAGGGCCCGAGACAGTGGAGTTGGGGCAGTCAGAACTGTGTAGCTGAGGACAAGACGCAGCCCAAGAACCAACCAGGAGGTCAAGACAATGGGGGCAATGGTAGGATGCTTGCCCTTCCGCACACTTGGTTTGCACAGCAAAGGGTTTGCAGAAGGAAGGCGCTATACAGATGGTCCGTGGAGCACCGTCTGACATAAAGCTAAAGGGTATCGATGTGACGAGCCAATGGGAAAGCAAGGTGTGATGTCATAACTGATGGTTTATCCCTCCCATCACAGTACATTAAATAAGAGCCTTGGTGATTGGAATAAACAAGTGTTCTAGGTGGAACCACCTGACTCTGAAGGACTGAAAGGGGGAGCCATGCTCCACTCCAGTGTGCCCAGACTCACCTTGCCTCTCAGAGCTCCAGCTTGGGAAAACGGCTGCCAGGAGGAACACTGTAGGCAGTGATATTCACATCCAAAGACTGTGGATTTGTTTTCTACCTCTGGACATATCACCCTGGGAGAAGACCCCCATCACAGACCCCGCTGGGAACCAGCAGCCAGGGCAAGCATCTGGAAGTAAATTCCCTGGTGTACACAGCCTGCCTGGGCCTCCCGGTAACATGTGTTACCTGCTGGTCCTGACTGACCTTGCTGGTTGAGCACACCCTACATGGAGGTCCCTCTCATGTGCTACTAGGGAACGTCACAAGCCATCGGCCACGGATACCAACATGCTTGCAGGACAAGAGATGCGGGTGTTGGAGAGTTAGCTCCTGGGCAGTGGGACCCGTGGATTCCTGGCACCTGCCTTCACACCTTCCCCCAGTCCATGGTGGAGCTGATGGTAAGCAGACGAAGCTGTCCACCCGAAGGCTTGATGGGAAGTCAGAGCACTGCCCTGTGGGCCTTCTTCAGCACCCACTCGTGTTACCAACGCTTCTACTTTTCTTGATAGTTTTAAATTTTTTACTTATAATATTGCATTTGGGCTTACATGCAGCCCGGGTAACGAGTCCTCCATACTCCCACCCCACACACGATGACTCTGAAAAGCTCCCCTAAAGAAACCCTAAATTAGTCTTTAAAAAATACACAAAAATACACTGGGGCAGGGACACTGGCCCTTAAGGAGCTGTAATTACTGAGGCTGAGGGGTGCCAGAGGCCCAGTGTGGTCTTTGTGCTCAGGGACTGACAGACTCAGGCTCATACATAATTCAGGAGCAGAGACAATACAAGGAACAGAATTTAGAAAGAGCCAGAGTGGTTAAACACCCATGCTTGGAGTAAATAAAGGGCGCTCAGGAACCCTGTGATGATTTTTCCGGACAATTTATGAAAAAAAAAATCATAGTGTTGAGGTACTAGGGTACCCTCCCTGTGTATTAGGAGGACAACCCAGTTTTCCACTTTTCCCTATGAAAGTGTGTAGCCCTCGTGGGCCTGCAGAAGAGCATATGGTACTGCAGGGACAGTGTCCCCCCCCCCTTTCTTCCTCCTCCCTTTCTCTGTGAACCACAATGCAAAGCTTTGTCGAGCTAATACTTCAAGGATCAACATCGAAATTGGAACTTTCTCTTTCTATAGCCACATCCAATTAAAAGTATCTTAGACCTCCCAGCGACTCCCCCTCCAGGGCGGCCTGGCTGTCAGAGCACTGGAACTATACATACATTTTAAATCAACCTGCAGGTCTCCAACCCATACACAATATTATCAACAGCATTTTCGCAGCCCCTTTGTGTGCGGCTGTGAATCGGGACTGCTGAATCACATGGGTAAACCCTGCCTCCACCCACACATTCCCGGTTTATGGAATCATTTCAGAGCAGTCCAATTAGTCTCCTCCACCTGACCGTCTGTTGATTACATTTGGATTTCTCTTTGCAGGCGATTTGGGGCACCCACCCTGTGCCGTACAGCTGCAGTTTCTCACCTTCTCAACCCCGAGGAGGAGAATTCACTGCACAAACTCCTGTGCGAATCATGCGTAAGGAAAGCAGTTGTACAGATAGATGCCTGCATGTACCAACCTCAGGAGAGTACCCTGCACAAAGACCTTTGTGGGCCTAGCTTAGGAGAATCAGACATATTAACAGATGTACATAAAGGGAGAAGGACCAGAAATGGACTCCTCAGAGAAAGGAGACATGACAACTGTATGCAGGCCAGGAGTGTGGGACCACTGGCTCTGGTCTCCACATGTTTCTCAGCACATGCTCTGTGAACATTGCTGTGACAGTGAGAACCAAGATCTTTCCCCCCTATAAAATTAAATGTCACTCTTGATAGCATAAAATCTGAAACATCATCTTCCCAAGTCCACACCAATACTTGCACAGAAAATTAAACCCTCTCTGTTTATTGAGAGGGTAATGTAGCCTTCAGATGTGTGAGAACCCCTGCTAAGTGAGAAATTAAAAAAGCACCACTGTACGGTCTAATGGTATGTATGAAATAAGAAAGGTAACTTAATTGGTAATCAGAAGAAATCATAAAACTAATCATGCAATTAATGTCTTCAAAAGCAAGCATACGAGGTGTGTATAATTACAAGGAAACAGCGTAATGGTGGCCACGAGGACCTTGCCTGGCTTCCTTGGCTGACCTTCCGTGCCTGCATATGGTCTGACTCCCTGGCTTCGTGTCTCTGCACCTTCTCTAGCACATGGGCCACACCGAGCTCCCCTCATGCAAAAAGATCATACCAGGCCTCTCTCCAAGCTCTGTTCTTCCTTCTCTTGATACGGGTCCCTTGGGAGGTATGGGCATGTGTGTATATGTGGTGGTTGGGGAATGCTCACTGTGGCGGCTGTGGGAAGAATTAATGAACACATATTTACATCCGTAATTCCCTGGTTCCCTTTGGAAAGCTACACTAAATAGTAAACAGTTGTTGTTTAACACACACAGTTTGAAGCCCGTTTGGTGCTGGTTGCTCATGGATGCAGACTGAATGCGGGGTGGGGGGTGGGGCGGGGTTAACTTGTTGATAAGGAGGGCCTGTGATGAAGAACCACCAGGTGCTTTTTCCTGGTGACTATATCCTATGTCTCTGAACCAGGAGTCCTCCATGCAGGACATCACAGTCCATCAGAGAACTAACTGTTCACAAACAAGAAAATGCAGAGGAAAAAGCCAATGTGCTGATGTGGTCTTGGCAAGACAGGGATGGGGGAACACTGTGCCCTGTAGGTTCACACCCACATTGCCTGTTAAGGACACGGGCTTATCTCTCTGCAGAGCTGCATGCAGCTCCCTGGACTTAGCCTGCCACTATTAGGTAGAGGAGAAACGGGCCAGTGGGAGAAGCAGTAATAGCTAGGCTGGAGTTAGAGGGAGAGATAACATGTTAGAAAGAGGAATGGTACGTACAGGAGGCCCATTAACAGCAGAACAAGAAGCAGGTACCGGGTATGCAAGGGAAGGGCTAAGCATGGTAAAGTGGAATCCAATGTGAAGACCTTGGAATCCCATGAATGAAGAAGGTGTGCTTTGTGACATGAATACATTATGGTTACTTTTGTCCTGTTGTGAGAGTGTTTTCACTTTTAATTTGGCCCCTGTGCCCGAGGACTTGCAGTTCACACCCTGCTGGGGAATGCTGTGGTCTCACATTAACAACTGATTGTGTGGACCATAGAGACTGCACTGGCTGCATTAACAACAGAGTGTGTGGACCATAGTGACTGCACTGGCTGTCCTAGCACACAGTTCACCAACAGATGCCTGAGAGTGGATCAGGGCTGTTTCTGGGCCCTTGGAGAGAGTTTTAGCAGTCTCCTTAGCATGGGTGGTGCACTGAGGACTTGTGCAATGGTCCAGGAGATGGTCCCATTAGGACCCTGACACACGGTGGAGGGTTGTTCTGTGGGGACCCGCCTGGCCGATGTCTTCTTTCTCTTCTAGTGTCTGTTTTCCATAGAGACTAGCAGACAAATCACAGTTATGAGACAGGCACACAATTCTTTCTACTCCATCTAAGCAAGAGAGAGAATTATTTCTTTGCCCCTGGTAGATGGACATTTCACATAAAGCAAAAGGCTTACTGCTTTAGAGAATAAATGTAGTCAGTGGCAGAAGAAGATGCAGAAAAGGTCCTCCCTCAGTGGCCCTCTGTAAATCACAGTCTCACATCATTTTGAGGTAGCACTTGAAATGATGTACCCTTTTGTGGATCCTTTGATCACCCCCCCTCCCAGTTGTCCAATTATCTTCATGTGTCAGATTTCTCATGCTGAATTACATAGCTTTAAGCCTCTCATGCTGACCATGGCTCAGACCAGGAATCACTGGGACGTTTTTGAGAAGCCACAGTATAGAGGATCCTTCCAAAGCTGGACCATTACATACACCAAGGATCCCACCTGCTCTGCTAGACATGGAGGCATTGCAAGACAGCAAGGGTAACAGATGGGTCTATAGGGAAAAGGAATGTCTTCAAAGTTCATGCCGAAAAAGGAAGGTAAAGTGGGTTTGGCTTCCACGGCACGTGTCAATTGATGCCGAGTAGATTAAAGCTTGCATATGAGAAAATCCGAAGTGTTTTAAAGAAAATATCAGCATGTCTTTGTGTAGCCAGGGAGGTGACTCAGTGAGTAAGAGCACTTGCCACCAATCTTGATGATCTGAATTTGATCCCTGAGAGCCACATACTAGGAGAGAACAGATTTCCACAAGTTGTCCTCTGATCTCCACATGTGTGCACACACAGACCCTAAATATAAATTAGTGTAGTTCTTAAAGAACTATTTCCTGACTCAGAGGAGGACAGTATTTCTTTAAACCCCTCCCTTAGAAAATTCAAACCACATAGGGAAGATATAGAAAATACAAACGACACAGAGAAGATCGATGAGATCTGAATCTCACTTTGTGATGAGGACTTTGTGGATGAGCTTTGGGGACACAGGGCAGCAAGCCTAGTGCACCCTATTGTCACATTTAAGTGCTCTTATATAGAGCACCCCTGTTCTGTATAGCAAGACAAAGCTTACACGAAGGAATCAATACTATCTGAGAGTCTCAGGAGGTAGATATCTTTCCCTCAAAGCTTTAGATGTTCCCTGAGGTACAGGTCACATACCCACCCAAGGCAACAACCAGACAGAAGGCCACTGATGAGCTTCAGGGCCTTCATTCTCCAATTGAGAATCCGTCCAACTTTTCTCTGACAGGGGACAAGAAGGTGCAATGTGAGATTGTTAGAAGGCCCGTGAAGAGGTGGTTTGAAGCCTTTCACCAGCAGCTAAGGAACATTCTGCCATTGCTGATTGGTGACATGGGAGGCAGGGTGGTCACAACAGATATGGCCTTCTTATCAGGATTCAGTTTGACCCAATAGCAGCCATATTGAACCATCACCTCCATGACTGCATAAGTTACCCTGGCTGGCTTTTAGTGCCAGATTTCCCACACACACACCACCACCACCACCACTGTAACCAGAGGAAACCTGTGGGTACATGTTTACACCAGGATTCTGGCTGCAGACATGAGATGTATCTGACTCATTGGTATTACTTTAATGTAAGCCAGAGGACTGAAGGCTGGAAGAAGTCTGGAAGTCTGGAAGGAGGACATATGGATGAATTTCGTAACTCCTATCATCCAGGAACTATCCACAGACTTAATCTAGCAAGTTTCCTATAGAAAGTACTCCCATGAAGAGAGGGAAGGATCTGAAACCCAGGCTAAGTATTCTTCTTTTACCCCATTGGCCACGGCGAAAAGCTGTGTGTGGAAACCTGAGCCTATATATCATACAGTGTAGTAATTCGTATTCTTCTACGTGTAAGGCAAGTCTGCAAATGTGCATCTCTTCAAGGGGGACCTTTTGGCTCTTTCTTCTATTCTGGTTTCTCTGAAGCAAAGTGAATTCTTTCAGGACAAGGGGACTACATGCAAAGGGAGAAACCCAACAGATGGAAGAATGGCTGGAACAAGACTGGAGACTGGACACTGTGGGGTGCACACTGCAGCTACCCAGCTGGCTCTGGGCTTCCTGCCTTGAGCTGCCTATGTTTTCAACTCCTATCCCGCATCCAGCCCACTCCCATCCTTTTTTTGTCTAATAAATATCTGTGGTAATTACCAGTCCTTGCAAAGGGTTCTTTAACAAGGGTGCGTTTTATCATTCCCTTAATGAGGCTGTTTTGGGTTCCCGCCTCCTGCGGGGTGGTAGTTAATGCTTAATAAGCACATGTACTATTTAAATAATAAAAAAGAATATCAGCCGAGAATCTAAATTATCCCCCAACTTCTCAAAATAATCATAACATGCATTTGAAAATTCACAAATACGGCTCATGAATAAAAATGTGCTTTCGTGTTTTGATACTTATGTGTACTCACAGGAAGCCCCTGATGCCCGACCTGTGGACGTCCATCCCTGGATTTCCTGGCCATAACGGCGACTCTGTTGTTGATGGGCCTCCCCAGGTACTCTCTGCACTGCAGCCAGGCAGGCCTTTTCTTTTTCTGAGAGAAGGCGGGTTAGCCCTTGACATTCATGGTAAGATGACTGAGAGAAGAGTTGGCTGCTATTGGTGTAAGGTAGGGATGGTGCACATCCCCTGGAGTGTCCCCTAGGGTTCCCAGGATTTCATGGTGCAGATTGATTTCAGGGTTAATGTCTACCACCTCCAAACTGCTTCCAGGTAGGGGTCTTGAGGGTCTTAAGGGTACAACCCAGCAAACTACGTGTCTTGTCTGTGTTGACAGTCCCTCAGGAAACAGCGTTCCTCTGAACGCTGTTCCTCTCCTCCTCCTCCTCCTCCTCAAAAACCTTAGTGTGTTTTAATATAAAACTAGACAAACGTTTCTCTTGTGGAAATCCTGGCAGATCTCCTGCCTCCTCCTTGACTGTAGCTCTGTGTATTGTGAGGGAACCTGTCTAGGCCAAATTGTGTTCAAAACTGTCTCTTCATGCTAACAGACTTAGAATCAATCAGCTTAAAATGGCACTTGCTATCAAAGTCACAGACAATAGTCCAAGGAAAGTAATCTGTACTCACAAGTTAGTCCGTAAGATAATTCTATAGTTGTGATGCAAACTTTGCTCAGTTACATACTCTTGCTGACAGGGCGTTAAAAATCTTTATATTTCTCTTGAACACAATTGTGATGTACTAAGTATTAAGCACCCATGATTTTAAAGAGGACAACATTTATTCATGCTGAGATTAATAATGTTCTCAAGATTAGGCCAAAAAGTGGAAATGTCAAATTACTAATCCAAAACTTTCTAAATGAAGTATCCTTTCCCTCAAAGTGATCATTTTTAAATAAAAAAATGTAATAAATTGACCATAAAAACTAACTCAGTGGGAAAGGTGTGTGTGTGTGTGTGTGTGTGTGTGTGTGTGTGTGTGTGTGTGTGTTAAAAAACAAGTTTCATATTTTTCGAACTTGTTCCTGCTGTCTCTTTTGCAACAGCTGTTTCCAGCCTGTTCACTGTTACAGGGACTGAATTAGGATTAGATTTAGCATATGAAATTCAAGCAAGCTCAAGCCCTTGATGCAAAGGCAGCTTCTCCCTCTGGAAGGGCTATGCCTACAGCAGCAAGGGGAGAGCTCCTTCCCAGATCCTCCTTCTCTGAGGGTGATCCCCAGCAGTGGGGACTCTAGGAGTCTTTTCTCTGTGTTTCCTCGAGGTCTGAGTGTGGCTGCCTGCTGATCCTCTGATGAAGATGGCTGTAAATAGGGGGTCCTGTGTAGCTGGGACAAAGCATGGATCCGGCTGAGGAGTGGGGGAAGGGGTTTAAGTTGATGATTGCAAGGATTTCACACTCCCGGCACTTAAACAAAGGTCAGACACAAAGGATACTGTGAATTGAGGTATTTGTGGGTGGAGAGGAAGCCAAACAAAAGCAAACAGCTTCTCTGGATTTAAACCCATTCCCTGTGTTTGCTGGTTTTTCTCCCTGACCAGGAAATCCTGATCTCAGGCAGCTCTGAGAGCTGCCTTGATGTAGAGAGGGTTCTGAAGCCTTCGCTTGCTGATATCATCATGCTAATTTGAGTTGTATCTTGTTGTCCGTCATGAATAAATCACTACTCTAGTTGAGCTGTGCAGTGCCCTCCCACCCCAGTAACTAATTAGGGGGTGGTTTTAATATTGTTATTCACAAGATAGTTGCTTTTCATTTACTAACGAGGGTGAGGCAGAAGGTCTTGGGGACAGAGGGGCTCCAGATGCCTCTGGCTACCTGGGGATGGGGTGAGGAAAGAATCAGACTTGCCCTGTGAGTCTGTACCTTCCCCTGAAACCACTCATTAGTATGAACTACTGAGGACTCACAGTTCGGGTGTTCTGGGGGTGCTGGTACTGTACTGACTTCTCCTCCTACCCCACAGCTTGTGGTCACGAGCAGGTTGGAAGGCTGCTGCAGCCAGAGCAGTTACCACATTAAGAGAAACAGATCCCAAGAGGTAGACTGGCACATTCTGACTCTACAAGTGTGAACACAGACAGGTGAATACATCTTGAGGAAGAACACGTCTGAAACAAATATAATAAACAGAATGCTAGGAGGGACCAAGATTAGAACACAGTTTATGCCAGGTAGCCACGCTTAAGGACCACATTTCACAACTTATTGGTAATACTTATTCTTTATTACAATCAAACGTGTAAAGCCCCTTCACGTCGCCAGCTCACAGCTTTGTCACATGGCCCTTCCGTGGAAGAATAACAAACTTACAGCATATGGGGTTCTTGGGTTCTTCCTGGTTCACTAAAACAATCTAGCTATAAATATTAATTAATAAAGTTTTTAAGATTTATCAGATGAAAAGCATATTAAGTACAGGAAATGAATAGCTTCTATGCTGTTCTTTCTGTTCTTGCCATGACTGGAAAGACATGGGCAGAGGCCATATGTCCAAGTACGAAAGTTAGACCAGACTACTGATCGATGTACACAAAAGCTAACAATGGCAGCATCCTCTTCTTGGATGCTTATAGTCTAAGAGTGCTGGCTGGCAGAGACTTCCAATGAAGGTTAGTTAACTTGTACCCCTGGCCTATACATGTATGTAGAGTTTCTGAGTTACATAGTAGTGTTCATACCCCACTCCACCCCAGATTTTCTATGTGTATGCCTGTCTATCCTTCATTCCTGGACCCCTCAGCAGGGTCCAGACACAAGTTGTGCAGCTTGAAGCCATTTGTTGTCTTGAATAGATCTTGTTTTTTATGTCTTTGTTTTGGAAGTTTTCAATGCCACACTTTACAGCATCCAGTATTGAAACCTCCTTCCTTGCTGTTCTCTAAAAGGAGAAAGGGTTGAAGCCGTGTATGTTCATATAGCTATGTAGCAAAAACTCTACAGCTTTGAGCTTCTTCAAATGCTTAGCAGTACTTCCCATCTTCCACATGTTTGCTGCCCAGGGAGAAGATGAGCTATAGTGTTGTCTGGGCTCATAGTTCCTGGTATCCCTGGTTGGTACTTGTGGAGTCTGACCTAGGAAGAAATGGGACACCGTTCTGAAAGCCAAAGCCTCATCCATATTGGGAAGAGTGAGAAATGACACATGGGGCCCTGGAGGGTCAAGAGGTCTTGACCTGCTAGAGAGCCACGATGCAGAGAGTTGGAAGTCATGATATGGTCTTAGTGTCTCTTTCAATCGTGGTCTGCCTCATGGGGGATGTGAACATGTGGTAAAGAAGAAATGGATTGCAGAGACTCCCTCTAGTGCAGGGAACAGGAGATGGAGGAGGGCTGTTAATTCTCTCTCTAGCACAGCCTTTCTGAGTAGAAGATCCGGCCGTCACTTAGGAATCTTACGATGTAGTTCTGCTTGAAGCATATGGAGAGTTTGTTCCTACCAGTACCTGGAGAGACCCTTCCATACCAGAGGTCACACCCTGTCCTCTGGGAGGTCCTAATTCAAGTTTCTCCATATGGGATAATAGTCAGACTGTCTCTGAAGCCCAGGTCAGAGGAGCTGTGACTTTTCAGGGCAGGTTTCATCACTCATATCTGTTAATCAATGTCTCTGTATCTCTTTTGTGCCAGGATCTAAGCTAGATGTCTAAGGGACAAATTGCCTAGCCTGGTGGTCTAGAGAACAGAAACAAAAGTCAAGAGTGTTCTTGGTAAATGTGCATGCCAGGAACAGAGTTATGGCAGGCTCAGGAGAGCAGGGATAGATGGGTAGCCACAAGAGACCCTGGTCTTAGTAGCAGATGCTTGCATAGTATGCTCAAGGCCTGGCTGTATCCCTAGTACCACAAGGAAAGAGCCTCTCCCCACTCTCAGAGTGAAGAAACTAGATGTCACATATAAGAGGGGTCACCAACACTTCTGTAGACCGCTCTGAAGAATCTACATATGCCTAAGAGTGCCATTTCACCACAAGACTTCATTGATGGGCAGCACGTCATCCTGCAACATGACCCTGAAGATGCCAACTTGAGGAAGCAGAGTGGAGACACACTAGGAGGAGAGCCCTCTGCACATCGCCATCAGGGAACAAGCCCTGCTGAGGTTCTAGCTGCCATAATGGGATACAGGTCTTGGCTCTTTTCTGGGAACCCCTGAATTTGTTGCCTCAGAGGACATACTTGCAACACCTGCTCCTTGTACCTCTGAAGATGGCATCTCTGAGTCCAAATAGCCAACCATTATTTCTGCAAACAGCATGAAAATCCACACGCTTCATTTTTTAAAAATCTGGATACAGTAAGAAGCTTTCATATTTGTTCTATGAAGCACAGTGTTTCAGAGCTGGACCCATGTGTCTGATTGTATGCTGTGTGCATGCATTTTCTCCTCGGGACTAAACACCACTCCATGCAGATCTCATTTCTGTTCTTTAAAGATGTCTTTTAATAGCTAATCTTCTGTTTTAATATCTTGCTTGCTAAATGTGTTGAGATAATTAGGTGATAGACCTAGACAATTACTCTGTGGGCAGAGAGCAGACAGCTTCTCATATTTATATAAATACACATGGTTTAAATAAAACACCAACTGCTTATATTCAGGGCCCATTTAAACCAGGCAACTTGGGAAGCTGTTGGATTACACTGGCTGTTTGGGCTCATTTTGTGGTTCATTTGTTTGTTTGCTTTTCCATTAGGCAATTCAGTCAATAGTGGAAAAACTGGAGTCCTGGATGGACTTGGCCACTCGGAAGTCAAGTACAACCTAAGTGCAGGTTGATAGACAACCGGCTTGCTTGGGGCTGACTGAACGGGGCAGAGCTGATTCTCTCTCCTAGAGGAATGTGGAGCTTGGCTGCTCACTCCATACTGGTTTCAGGTGACCTGGGACAGCGGAAGTGTACATAGCCAGAGTGTCAGACTATTACACATGAAGGCTATGTTGGCTTGGAGACGTACTCCGTGTGTACTTCACAGTGAGCCCACTTTGGTATACCCCTGTGAGGCAGTGTTAGATTCTTGTGCCTTATAAATAGGTAAAATTTATAAAAATCAAGTAACTGCCTTGAAGACAACACAACACATATACTATACATATATACACACATATACATAAAAATACACACAGGCATGCCGCATGTACACAGACATGCAGACATCATACACACACCTAAACACAAACACAATATGTGTTATGTTAAATACACATAAACACAAATACATACAAACATACATATATACACATATATACATACAAATATACATATACACACACATATATACACACACATACAAACACACATATACATACATATGCATATACATACAAATATACAAACATTGCAACATGCACACACACACACATACACACTCTTTATGTCTTCATGTCCTTTGTCAGGGCAAGGTCACAATACACAGACTCTTCTTCAGTGTCACCTACCTCATCTTAACTGAAATAATGACAATAACGACACAATGATCCTACATTCAGTCACAGTCTGAGAAACCGGGAACCCTTGAGGGGAAGCATTCAGCTGTTCACACCAGCCTAGGTGCTGCCTGCAAGGGCATGCCCTGCTCTGAGCAGAGCTTCCTCAGGGCTCTCTTCTGAGAACACAAGGGCTGCTTGTTTATGTCATCACATGTTGACTCACTGTGTGCACCTTATTTACTTTTTCTGTGCGTATGTTTCACCACCACTTGATTAAGCTTTCAAGGCCAGAATCCATGACCTTACAGCATTCTGCTAGCATCTAATGTTCAATAAATATTTGTAGTTTTGCTTTAACTGCTTTAAAAGCTTTTGCTTGGTGAGTTTAGAATCACATCCTAGTCACTATTTCCAGAGTCACATCATGTTCCCAAGGTTAAGAAATGCTTCTGGAACAAACGAAATCCCTTTCGCTTTAACTGCACATGTGTTAACCAACATTTAATACTACCTGGGGATAGCCCCAAACTTCTTATGCAGATGGAAATTCCCGTGTAAAAGATGAAAAGACTTGTTCGTGTTGTGCTTCTTCTTGGACACATCTCTTGAAGCACCAACTTTGTCATGTGCAAAAGGTTTACAAGGGTCCTGTTGCAAATCACAGCTGTTCTCTTCCTTGTGAGATGAGGGAAGGGGATGGTATTGTCCAGAGAAGGGCTGTAAGTTCATGCTGATATGTCACTCAAGGTAGACATGACCATCTGGAAGCAGAAACTCTAGTAGCTTCTCCTTCCTTCCAGAAAGTGTTGGTCAGGCTCCATGTACCAGACCATGGGCTGCTGACCTATGCCCCCTGACCTGTGCCCCTTAGGATCTGGCTTCCTGTCATCAGCAGTCTTTAGGTGTGTTTTGATGAATGCCAGGAGAAAGTGGCTCCTAAGGTCTCAAAACTGAAGGAGGCTGTGCTATCATCTGAGGACCTCTCGGGCCACCCCTCCAACCTTGGCTACAGATTCGTCAGAGTCACCTTTGGAACTGTCCTCTAAAAGACATAGATGAGAAAAGCTGGGGTGACCCTGAGAGGTCATCTTTTCCTCCTAGTCTAGACAGTGACTCCTTAGGAACCCTGTCTGTGGTCAAGTTCCTGCTTGTTTCTGGCCGGCTTCAGGGTCTGCAGTGATGACTGATATCAAATGTCTAGATGGCTATTTTTGTGCTTGATTATAAGAGCAAAATTTCAGGAGGAAAATAAAAAGTAATTTAGAATTCTGGAGAAGCAGGACATAGAGGTGACTGTCAGGGCCCTGCTATAGACATTTGTCCTTCAAGTTCATCTTGAGACCCTGACCTGAAATTCCTCAGATGGGACTATATCTGGAAGCAGTCTTAGGTAAAACAAGGTCATATAGGTATGCCCTAATCAGGTCTAAATGGTCTCTGCATATAAGCAGTAACTCTGGACATGAAGGCAGATATATATACAGGGTACAGCAGAAAGGCTATGTGACAGTAAAAGTCTCCCCCAGCAGAGAGTGGTTCAGGACAGAGTCTCCCTCTAGTGCTAGAAGGAAACACTCAGTATACACACCCTGATTAGGTAGGGCCTCCAGGGCTGTGAGCCAGTCATGTCTACTGTGTGAGCCCACAAGGATGGCCCTCACTTGTTACTCTTGCCACAGTGATTTTACAGTCTCCACAGCTCCCATGGTATCAACTGGGCAGTTTCTGCTGACCTGAATAAGTAGAGGGTTCTTTCTTAGATTATAGAAATTAACCCAAAATCTCACAGGTCTTTAGAAGGCACCCCTCTTGTCTAAATGTGGCCCAAGGCCACAGATTGCCTCCTAGGGGGACACCCACTGGAACTGGTACGTGACAGCTGGCCTCATGAGATGGAAGTCTTTCTTGAGTGTGAACATTGGTGGCTGTCCTGATTGACCTGGGAGAAGTGAAAGGATGGAAGTATCTCCTAGCAACTGCCTCTCTCCATCTTTGGATTCTGGATGACATGCATGTCGTCTTGGTCCCCAGAAGCTGGTCACAGTAGGACTCAGTATATGATTTACCCATGAGATTTACAGAAAGTTGAGCCATGTAACTTAGCAGAAACTGCTCCATTTTTTTTTCTGATAGAGATTGGTCAACTGTACCTGCTTGCTGATCTCTGGGAACCAGGATAGCATGTTCATATGAACTCAAAATGAAGATACCTCCTGACAAGGAATACAGTCCGTGTCCATGTCCTGGCTGAATCCACAGTTCTTGTTTGCACCAGTCACAGTTCCAATGCTTCTAGCCTGGCTGAGCACTTGGTTTATGGGTCATGTGTCCACATCATGCCAGTTTCTATGACAAAATACCCAGGAAAATTCAACTTAAAGGAAGAAATGTTTGTTTTGGTTCACTGTTTCAGAGGGTTCAGTCCATGGTCACAGGACACCATTGTTTCTGGGCTGTAATGAGGCTGAATGTCAGGCGTGGTCTAACAGAGCCGCTCACATCATGGCACCCAGGAAACAGAGAGAGGAGAAAAAGTTGCCAAGAAAAAAATACCCTTAAGTTATTCCCCCAACAATCCATTTCCACTTCCTAGAGGTCCCACTACCTTCCACAGTGCCATCAATCAGGGACCAAGACTTTAGCAATGACCTTTTGGAGACATTTAAGATCCAAACTCTAGCATGTCTGGATCCTGTCTCTGATGCCTAACCTGTGACAGTGTAGGATGTGGCCAAATCTCTGTGTCAGCCTTGTCTCATAACTGGTAGGTGATCCAGAGATCTGTGAGCATACAGTACAGGGATATGAACAGGAGCCATGCTCCTCTCTGATTCCAGCCTACAAGAGTCTTTCTCACTCCTTCCTCCTGGCATTGGCTACAGGACTTGGTCCTGGGCAAGGCATGGGAGGGCAACCTTGAGCATCCCTAGAATGCCCATGTCAGGGTATTGCCTGTTTGGCTTACTCTATGTACTGCAGGTGACCTGACCTCTGAGCCATTATCTGAGTTTGGATACATGTATGCAGCTGGTCCTAACTCTCCCATTATTTGAGTTCACAACCACAGTGACATCATTAGACATCTGGAGACTCTTCCCTTAGATCTCAGGAATATTTGTCTTCAAGCCCTTCAAGGTCAGAGGCTGATAAAGACTGTGCCTTGTAAGAAGAGAGACCTATACGAGGTTCAACCAGTCTCAGGAATGTTGGTATAAGTGTTTTGAGGCTTTCATATGAGTTTTGGCAGCATGAAGAGGCCTGGGTTCCTGGGGAACATGTTAGGCTCTGGGGAGGGTCTTTCATGTTTCTAATATTCATGTTCATGCAGCCTTGCTCACATCTGCCAGTGGCCTCCATGTGCAAGACTGGCCTTGGACTCTGGGTTGTATTGTCTATGAGTCAGAACCACTGAACTGGACAGCTCGGGCCACAGTCAGTCCTCCTGTCAGCTTGGCCACCATCACTATGTGGCCTCCAGGAGCCTCAGAAACCTTTTATGGGGAGCAGACAATGGGGTGTGGTGAGGAAGGCGGTTAACATAACAAAGGCTCCCAGTACAGAGTCCCTCCACCCCCTGTGAGTTTGGGACTGACAGATGCTCTTAGCTCTGGCCCTCTCCAACACCGCCTCTGACAGCCCTTGACAGTATTCTCAGCCTTAGAGCAAGGTCCTTCTCTGTCTGCATGAATGCACTTGGAGCAGATGCTAGAAAATGGGAGTTAAATGCACCCTTTTTGTTACTTCGTTTCCTTTTCTGTGAGTACCATGTGTGACGTAAGGGGTTTATAATTGCAGGGAAAATGTTAATTGTGATGGAGTCTGAAGATGAGCTGAAACTCAAACTCCACCCAGAGCCTGCTGCAACTTTGTTTTAGAAAATTAAGAATTAGGAACAAGAAATGACACAGTATCCACATGTGTGCGCACATGGGCGCACAGTTACACATTTATGTAGACAGATGTGCAAATGGATGCATAACATATACAAGGTGCACAAGTGCTATGCACAAACACTCATTTGCATATTCACATGCATACCCACATGTGCACACACATTTGCATGGACAGATGTATGGACATGGTGCTGTGACATGATTTCTATACCACACACATCAGCCTTCATAACAACAGTGGCAAAGTCTTTTTAGGATATACATTTGACAGAAATGGACACTGAGATCCGAGCTCAGGCCTTCCCAGGGACTCAGCCATGGAGGAGTAAAGGTTGGATCTGCATTCACCTTGCTCCTCTGATCTTCCTTTAGAAGTACCCATGTCTAGAGTCAGGTAGCTTCCATTATCTGTGCTCCATAGAAATACCTGTGTGTCATTTCTAGAGACAGATAAATACGCTGTGACTTGGATTCAAATAGAAACATGATGCCAAAGGTAAAAAGAATATAAATCAACAGGAATAAATCTCAACATCATAGATCAGAGAGGAAGATGAAGGGGTGCACTAGCATTTATGAGAGTAGACCATTGCTCCTGAATAAGCCTACACACACAGGCTGAGGAGAGCTTTGGGACATCTTTCTAGGCCCAAATAAAGGGGTTGGAGGTGTGTTAAGCTTTTCACAGACCCTAAGAGTACCCAAGCCCACAAAAATGCAACCCGAAAGAGTACAATATTGTTGTCTCCCAAGCTGTGTTTATTAAACAGCAAGTAGCCATGAGCCCATCAA
The DNA here is from genome assembly GCA_036184795.1 of Tokudaia tokunoshimensis. Lineage (NCBI taxonomy): Eukaryota > Metazoa > Chordata > Mammalia > Rodentia > Muridae > Tokudaia > Tokudaia tokunoshimensis. Next base: position 132,227,454 of record BTHU01000012.1, on the reverse strand, counting down.
AAATTTATAGGCATGCATAGAATAACTGTGTTATCTTTAAAAGGTCAGATGCGTGCTTATTATTCTTATAAGGCCAGAGGTCAGTGTAGAACACTGGAAAACACCATCCACGTGGCCAAAGCATTCAGGTTTACCTTCGTGATTCACGTATGGTTGCATGAATGTTTCTATGCAGCAAGGGCTTTCTTCCTGGGAGTTCAGAGGGTAGTCTGATGCTGCATCCAAGACTCACTTAAGTCTAATGGGACCAGTCACTGGGATGTTCCCTGCAAGCAGTCACAGCCATGTAGCTGACCATGTGGTAGGTTCTCTTTTCATAGCTTGGTCCTTTACATGACAATCTATCATGTATAGAGCTATGGCATCCAGTCTTTGCAGGGTGGTTTTTGCAGGCTCTGGACTATAGATCAGCATGTGGCCCTTGAAGTGTAGATGAAACTACAGTTTCTGAGCTGCTGTTCTCATATGCTGTAGCTTTCCTGGTTTAACTCAGGAAAGCTATCAACTTCAAGGATTGTCTTAACTTTTAAAGGGAAGAAGAATATGGGACACAAAGATTTCATTTCTCGCTGCCTGGAAGAATATCTCCCAGCTCTGAAGATCAAAGGAATAAAGAGTGAAAACACCCTTATCTATCCATCTACTCTTCTATCCACTGACCTGCATAGCAAGTCAATAATGTGCCCATTTATTCTTTCATCTATCTGCCTATCACATATATCCTCCCTTCACCCATCTCTCCATCTACCTATCTATAAAACATATCCATCTACATATCCACTTAATCATGCATGGGTCCAATAATCTGTTACCACCCATCCTACAATGACTGACTGAGAATGGATTAGGGGTATATACTGGGCTAGCTACCCAGGAAAGATATAGGTCCTTTTTTGTGGGAGTATTCAACCCGAAGGGCTTATAAGACCAGAACCCATTTTTTTTCTCCTGTCCTAATTATAAAGAAGCAGAGGCTCTTTATAATTAGGGGGTCACATCATTCATTTAGTGCTACCAGAATGTTGATGACAAAGCCAAGTGTTCCAAAACTTTCTCCACAGCTCTTTCCTCAGTACATCATTGTCTGTATTCCATGTGGGATCAGATGAGGATTCATAAAAGTTTATGAGGTGAAGACTAATGGACTTCCCAATACTTCTCAAACATTTGCTATATGCCCTTGTGCTCTGGGTTTGCTTCCCACACTTTAATTTACCTGCAATCAATCAAAGTGCAACACTACTAAATATAATTACAGAAATTAATTCATTGGTATTGAATTGTGCAGCATTCTGAGAAGTGTGATGGAATCTCGCACTACCCTGCACTATCCACTCGAGATGTGGCCAAGCTCTTTGTCCAGAGTACATAGGCCATATATACTACCTCCTCGTTGGTTACCCAGCAGCCATATCGGTTATCAGATCAACTGCTTCTACATCCAAGGTTTGGGTTGAAGCCCCCCACCATTGCACTTAACTGTGATCACAAACATGGGGGTCACAATGCTAGTGATCTAGATGGGCCAAAGAGAAACCAAATGCTTCCTTTAAATGAAATGGAGAAAGTTTTCAATTTAAGAAAAAAGACTGTATGCTGGCTGAGGTAAGATCTACGGTAGAAGAGAAACTTCTGTGCATAAAACTGTGATGAAACAAAAAGAACTTTTGGTTTGTTTGGCTGATATACTTCAGACAAAAAGAATCCTGGCTATAGTGTATGCTGTGTGCTAGGTTCCAACGGAGAAGACAGGAAATGACAGGCTAGCGGACGGACATCCTTGGAAACTCTCAGTCCTGGAACACATACTCCCCTGGGGAGTCAGGTCACTCTCATTTTCTAGATCTTAAAACAAGTTTAAGAAACTAAAACTTTAATTTTCCCCACAATGTCAAGGTGGTTTTACTTACTTTTTATTTTTTTGAGACAGGGTATTATGTTGTCTAGACTGGCCTTGAACTTACTCTGTGGCCAATGAGAACTCCCATCCTGTATGCCTTTACCTCCACAGTGCTGTCTGTGATCATGAGCATGAGTGAGCATATCAGTTAACATGCTCACTCAACCTAAGGCTTTGTGCTTGCTAGGCAAATGCTACCAATGGAGTTACCTCTCCACTTCACCCCAAAGATTGATTTTATTTGAGATATCAAGCTTCCAAAACAGATGTTTCTTGGTGCCTTTACCCATGAGGAGGCCCATGTGTGTGACTCTGCTTGCTAGGCCTCCCAGCATGGCTTGTGACATCTAGGGTTTGTTCAGAGAGCTTGGAAATCCAACTTCGAGGGCAGGGGCTCTGGGTTTGCAGACCGAAAACCCCACCTTGACCGTTTTCATCAAGTAGATCCCTTGTGGCCTCTTAGTTCAATGGAGGTTGTGCTGTTGACACCCAAAAGAAAAGCATGGCATAGATATGGCTAGCTCTTCTCAGAAGAGGACCTAGAGAAAAGAGACTTGCAGGAGTTAGCAACCATCCACACCCTGTCCTAGGAAACCTGTGGACCTTCTTGTGGTGGCTGAATTTTGGGTGTCTGAAAAAAGGTGGGTGTGGCCTGCATTGAGCTCTCAGGAAGTCTTGGAGCAAGCTGGGGAAAGAGGAAAAGCCAGTGAATTTACCGGACTTAAGTGGGAACTCAGGATGCTACTGACATCTTCTGCTCACAGGCTTCTATGTTTACAGCAGGAGATGAAAAATGCACAGAGACTACTTGGATGACCTTGTTCAAGGTCCTGCATCCTCATTCTGATGTGATATGGATGGAGAATTTCCATTCAGGCTCCAGTATTAGAAAATAAGTCAATGCTAACTCCTTTTCAGCCAAGGTCTTAATTCTGGAACTCAGGTGACTCCAAACACAGATATTCCCAGAGCCTCCCCATTTGTCTGTTTTTTCCATCTCCTCTTCACATCTTTCCCCTCCTCCCTTATCCTTTAAGTCCTGGTAAATTCCTGGCAACTCAGAGGATTAAGTCACCCTAATTTCAGGAGCCTATCAAATTCAGAAGAGATGTGTAAGTGTGACCCCTAGTGGCTGCCAGGAAGGCAGCGGTGCAGGTGCTGGAACCACCCAGAGGCTGAGATCCCAAAGGGCTTTTTCAGGAAGGAAGAGTTGGCCCACGGCCTCACAGTGGACCTTCCCTAACCATCAGAAGTAGGCCTACAATGTACTTTGAGTGATTCCACCTGTTCTGCTATCTGCTAAATGACATGCTAACATTCTTTTGGACCACGCTCAGGAAAGACCATCTCTCTGAAAATCCCTATGGTCCACTTTCATCCATGCCAGTCCTTCCTTCCTGCCTGTCTATATTGGATGACAGATTTAGGAGCCTCAGAAAGTCCTTTCTACTCTCAACTACCATGAGAAAATGCCTGTTATTTCTGAGGTAACTTTTTATGTGGATTGGGTGAAGCCAGTGACTGAAGACAAATGTAGCCTTTTGTTGTGGTTCAGTTCTCAATGTCCAGAGGACAAGTACACATTGGAAATCTCAAGGCAGAGCTATCAGCAGAGATGGGTGTGGTATGGCTTTAGCTAAATCTTGAAATCTTTGAGTTTGTCACAAATCAGTCCTCTCATGGACAAATGTGAGTGGATATTAGTACCTGTTTGGCCTCAGTTGTTGAAAAGCTCCCTTTGTAAGAAAGAACACAAATAGACATTTTTCTAGAAGGGATCTACAGTGCCTGGCAGGTAGGTCCAGGGGTGTGAGTATCAGTCTCAGCCACAGACTCCTCTGGATGACCTGTTATGTAGGATGGTCAAGGATAGGGTGGAGGGGTGGATGCTCTGGGGTAGCATGAACTGGACTTCCTCCCACTACTGGGAGCAGAGGAGTTTTCTAGGAAGGAAGATAAAGGAAAGCTGTCTGGGGCTAGTGACAATGTGCCATGGAGGGATGGTGTCCTGGATGTGTGCTTAGAGCCAATGAAGACTAAGAAGAGTAGAGGCTAGACTGAAGGCTCCAGAAGAAAGGTGAACTTTGAGGAGAATGCCCTTTGTCTTGGTGAACCTTGGTAGCCTTCACCTCACACTGAACATGATATAGGACATGGTGCTATGGTGGTTAAAAATCTCAGGTCTGAATATCATGAGCTTGGCTTTTCTCATGGCTCCTTGGGTGTCTTCTCAGTGTGCCTACCCTTCATCCACAGAGAGATGAATGCCTCTGGACCCAACATCAGTCAGCAGCTCAGTGGAGGGTAGTGGAACGAGACCATGGCTCCAGATGCTAGGAGCACATGTTATAAAGGTTGATGGGAGACTTTTTGGGTTTTCCAGCCAACCTTCCTCAGCTCCAAAGTGCTGTGAGAGGAGATTCAGTATAGAAGCCTACAACTGACTCTAGAAACCACATCCTCAAATACTTCTCCAAAACAGCCCAGATGTCCCATGGTTGACTCCTTCTGGCCCAGGGGTGGGGAGAGCAGCTATTATTCCATGGTTAGCTCCACTTGGACTGGGATGGGAAGACCAGTAGAGCTTAACATGGGATAGTAAGTTAGGAAAGGATTCCTGCAATATGTACTTCTATCCACAGCCTGCCCTCTATCAACGTTACAGTGACCTATTGAAACCTGGTCAATGTCACTAGAGGACAAATGTGACAGATGAGGCTGCCGTCTGTGGTTCTGTGATTGATGCCCTAGCATCTTATACTGGGATCTTATACAGGGCTCAAGCAAGCCAATCCTCCTAAGAATTTGTCAGTAAGTTAAGGGAGGTTATTCTCAGGGTCTCGTGGTCCAGGGAGACCTGAATGCAGGAGATGTTTGCAGTGATGTGTCTGTTCATGGCAGAAGGGCTATGACTCCAGCTGAGACCACAAGGATCAGTGTGGATTCTGTGCAGCCATGTTTTCCAGATGGGTATTTGTTTACATGTTTCTTTTCAAATGCCTGTTGACATTATCAGCTCACACATGTGTCCTATACATAGGAACTCATGCACACATGCACACATGTGTCCTATACACAGGCATGCACACATGTACACATGTGTCCTATACACAGGCACTCATGCACACATGCACACATGTGTCCTGCACACAAGCACTCATGCACACATGCATCCTGCACATGGGCACTTATGCACACATGCATACATATACACATGTCCTACACACAGGCACTCATGCACACATGTGTCCTATACACAAACACAAATGCACACATGAGCACATGCACATAGGGCTACATCTAGCAGCCACCATCTTTCCTCTTCAAAATCATACATATTTCATAAAGCTTCATGCAGAGTGTCTTCTGATTTATGGTAATTGTCAACAAAAGCAAAAACATGGACAATTTTAACCCTGCAAGAGCTAGGAGTTAGCTGGCATGAAATCACGCTGTTGTTTTTCTTTTCCTTTACAGTAGGGAGGAGGCTCCAAAACACTCCATCAGACGAACCTCTCGGGGCTCACATGCAGAGAGGGTATTGTCACCCTAATTGTGGTTCAGTGTGTGTACCAGGGCTGGATCCATACAGGATATCGCCTGGGCAGCCCACGGGCTAAGACTGGAGGACTTTGACTAAAACTCATTTCCATATCAAACCCAATTTAGATGAAACATCTTGGTTGAAAAAAAAAATAACAGTGCATCAATAGCCCCTTGATTAGATTTTCATCTCTCAAGCAGACAAATATGAATATTTATTACCATGAATGCAGATTTTTCTCTTTCTATTACTCTGATCTTGAATATTATCCATTACTAATTTTTATGAAAATTTGGGCAACATAATGTTTTCACATAAACTGACAGTTCTTGAGATAACCCCTGGTATTGTCTGGTTGAAAGTGACAGCTTCCGCTCATTCATGTGTTAACGAGGGATTAAATATTGTTTTTCATTCCCGTAATCTAAGATGGACTGGAAATTAAAAATTGAACATTGTATATTAGCACAGCTTTAAGGACTAGAATTTGTTTGCATTCACTTAGGGAAGATCTGGAAATTAGCAGCTTAATAATCAGCTCCTCTTATGTGGCTGCCGACGGCGACCTCATAGAGCACTGGTGACATTCCTCAAATAAATTCATTACTCTACCTGCAGCACCCAAATGAAAAGACCTCCAACAAACCACAAGGAATAGACAACCGTTGCTCCAAAAAGTAAAATCTCAACACAATTTTTAGTGCCTTTATGTCTCCGCCAGGGCAACCTGAGTGCTCCAGGTGTGGGAGGCAGGTGTGTCACATGTCTCCACTACAAGTTGCCCAAGGAGGGACCTGTTCACATAGTGCTACCCATCTCTGCTCCTGGAAGGTACTCTTTACAGCAATGCAATGTCACTTGAAGCCATATCTCACCTGGTGGCATTGTGATACAACTTTTCTCTTACTGTTCATGACCGTGATGGAAATGTGACTTTGATGGGATTTGGGATTTAAAATTATCATTGTGGTTTTAAAACACAATAAGTCCATTGATCCATCACCAACCCACCCACATATTTATCCATCTATTCTATCATCCTTCTACCTATCCAAGATCTACTAATCCATCCAGTGGTCCACCTACCCATCTATATACTAACCCATCTAACCCTTTACCTACACCAATCTACCTACCCATCCATTCACCACACTTATCTATTTATTTATCCATCCATCCACTGACTCTCTTCATCAACCCTATCTAACCATGTGTTCACCTACTCATCTATTCTCCCACCAACAAGCCATTCACCTGTCACTAAACATTCATGTGTCAATGTGTCCATTCACCTATCCATCTATTCACCCTCTTATATCCCCATCTACCCAATGAGATATCCACATGCCTACTCATCCATCTACATGTGCCTACCCCCACCCACTTATATACTCATCCACACTCATCCTACTCAACCCAAATCATCTATTCATCTAGTAACTAAACACCTGTTTACTTACTCATCTATTTAACTACTCATCCATCTCTCTACCTACCTACCCATCTGTGGTAGTTTGAATACTATTGCCCCCATAGACCTGTGTGTTTGAATGCTTGGCCCATAGGGAGTGGCATTATTAGGAAGTATGGCCTTGTTGGAGGAAGTGTGTCACTGTGGAGGCAGACCTTGAGGTCTCATATATGTTCAAGTTATGCCCAGTGTGGTACACAGTCTCCTTCTGCTGCCTATGGATCAAGATGTAGAATACTTGGCTACTTCTCCCAGCACCATGTGTATCTCAGTACTGCCATGCTTCCTACCATGATGATAATAAACTAAACTTCTGAAACTGTAAGTCAACCCCAATTAAATGTTTTCCTTTATTTAAGAGTTGACTTCATCATGGTGTTTCTTCACAGCAATAAAACCCTAACTAGCACACCATCTGATCATCCATCCATCTATCCATCCATCCATCCATTCACCTATCCTATCTGATTTCCTTGATAATATTTCTTGTGTTTTAATTTGTTCTTTGATATGATAGAAGAAAAGGCACAGCCATATGTCTCAGAAGCTAACTTTCCCAAGCACTACTTTTTTTGGCAGTAGTAGATAAAAGACATTACTAGGTTACGAGTGACTGTGGTCAGTATGACGACTGAATTATGTTTCTTCAAAACCTGATTGTAAATCTCTGACCTGGAGGCATCTCAGAATGTAGCTATATTTTGTAGAGAAGGTTGTCTAGAAGGCATTAGGGGAAAATGGGGTGGGCTGTTATTAATGGGACTGGTGTCCTTATAAGTAGGGATTAGGACTCTTATAAAGTGGTTACCATTAGAGGACATGGGGATGATGTTATCTATAAGCAAGGAAAGAGGTCTCAAGGAACTTGTAGGAGCCTCTATATCTCAATATTAGATTTCAGATGCTAGAGTTAGGCAAGGGTGAGTATCTGCTGCTTAGGCTGCCTTCTGTGTACAGGGTTGAAACTGTCGCCAATTATACCTGTCCTTGGTAAGACAGGTGAGAAAGATACTGAAATACTTCACTCACAGACTTCTGATAGTTTCAAGTAAATATGAGAAGCACATAATTTCAATTAATTATCATTTTAAAATGTTATCAGCTTATAAAGAACTGGAATTTATTTTGGCATCTTCAAACAGAATTTCTGTTGTTTCTCCTCTGCTCCCTTATTTCTCCCACTCCCTCTTCTCTCCCATTCCCGTTCTTATAACTTTCTTTATATTTTAATCTTATTTTTTTCCATATGTACTCTGATGGTGGACCTTTAAAATGCGTAGAGTCAATGGGACAGATGGTTAGGTCTGTAACAGGTATTTGTTTGTTAGAGAATGACATGTTGGAGAGAGGAGACCCAACTTGAGTTTAGAGCCATTTAAGAAACTTGAGCATACCATATTCACATGGGAGAAAGGTTCAACTGTAGGCCAACCAGCCATGAATACTGTCATTTCTAGATAGAACTGGAACATCTCTGACTCCTGAGTACTATGAGTTGATTAATATCTTTTCCAGAAAAAAAAAAGGGCTCCAACCCTAATACCTAAACTTGTGTGGAAGTAAGACCTTGGCAGATGTAGTCACATTACAGTAAAGTCATATAGGGTAAGCTATACCCTAAATACAACATAGAGTTTTCTTAATAAGAAAAGACACATATACACAGATACCCACATAGCAATGTAGGGAGGAGAGCTTGGGGATATGCATCCACAAGCTAAGGAGTGCTATATTAATTACTTTTCTCATAGCTTTTACAAATATCCACTGTGAACAACATAAAGAGGTAGGAGCTTCTTTCAGCTCATGGTTTCTAGGAGGTCAGGTCGTGGTCATAGGCTCCCTGCTAGTCCTGGAGTAAGACCGACCATCAAAGGCTGCTCTTCACTTAATGAAGTACCAGAAAGAGCAAGTTACCTCTATTTCCTCCTTCCAGGACCTACCGTCTACAGTCCCAGCTCTTCTCAATACTCCATTCAGATTTGACTTTATCAATAGATTGGTCAATCATCCATTGATTGGGTCACAGCCCTCATGATCTAAGTCCTTCTGGAAAGACCCTCATGACCACGTTGAGAGATTCACCTTACAAATCTCTTAGGAGTCTCTCAGTCTAGTCAATGTGGATATTAAGGTTAACCATTTACAAGGGGAGCATAAGAGTGTAAATTACACAAAGTGGGTTCTCCCTGAAAATGCCAGAGGAAGATGGGCCCCTCTACACTGAAATTTTAGTTTCTAAGACTGCGGGAGTAACTTTCTGCTGAGCGACTGCACCTAGGTTGTGGTATTCTGCTTAGCATCTCTGGGACCCTGACACTCAGAAAACAGTGCTGCATTTCTGGGAGACAGGTCAAATTGACCTTCAGTTGTGGGAGATCCTGGAAATGGGCAAGCAAAGCCATGACCAAGAAGAATGGGGCGGGAGAGCAATTTGCAGGAACACATGAAATATCAAGAGGCAAGCCGGGACTTTTCTATGCCATCGAGACTGTGCTCCTCTTGGCAGCCCACACCATCTAGGTGAGGACTGATGTACAGTTATGGTTATTGAAGTGTCTGTCTTTGCTAAGGGGCAGAAGTAACAATGACATGCTAGACCGAGGTCCTAGATGACTTCTATGTTCAGTGGCCTTTCCATGACACCTGCTGACAGGGAACATGTAAGTATAGCAATTGCAGTGGTGGAGTGTTTAGGTAGGCACACACCTACCTGTCTGTTGGAGAACACTTACCAGTTTACAGGTGAACCCTCAAGTGGGCATACTCCCATACCTTATAGAGCAAGATGGTCTCTTTACCAGTGTGCAGTGGGTAGGTGATATGAATAGGTTGTGAGTTGGTGATTTAGGTTAGCTTGTGTTCCTTTGGCTTCCCAGGTAGAAACACCACAGGAGGCTTCCAGAACAGATTGAGTGCTTGCCATCTCTGCAGACCTCAGCTTGTTAAATGAAAATCACCTTCTGCTCCCAAGCTCACAGGCTCCAAGGTCTCACAGGAGCCAGGAGCCATCCTGCCCATGAAGACACCAGCCAGAGTGGCCCCTCTGCTTCTCAAGGTGAGAAAGGCAAAAGTTGTCACCCCTGGGCTCAGTAGATAGTAAGTCATGTCACTGCAGTTGAAATATACATTAGGCAATTTTTTATAAAACATATGGAAACGTTAGGCAAGAGTGAGGAGCAGGTAGCCACTGTCAGATGCAACTTACTTCATTTTACGTGACTATTTACCTTGACATTGAATAAAAATTGAATTTGTTACTATGGCAACTGCTACATCATATAGTTGCTCTCTGCCTCAGAATCACAGGGAAGCATGAAAGGCCCATGTGAGAGCTTGGTGCTCTCTGCAGTGGTTCAGGAGAGAAAGGTATTCACTATAAGCTTATATTTGCGCATAAGGCAAGTGCAGTTATTTACATGGGACACACGCTGGTGTGGTTTTCTTTACCGTTTAGAGCAGTGGAGGCTGGAGGTGAAGAGCTGTTAGCCTCAGGTTTGTGAAGTCACAGCTGAATATCTGTTCCCTGAGCCCAGGAGTGGATAGGCAGCTCAACTTCTGTCTGGTCTGCTTACGCTCATGAGGGCTATGGAGCAGCTGAACGCGGAAAAGCAAGATGGGGCCCCAGATATTAAACGCAATTTCATGCAGATTTTCCTTTTCAAACACAAATGAGGGGTCCTGACAAGTCAACAGTCTTTTCTCAGGCCTGTGCACTTTTGCATTTAAGAGAGAGAGAGAGAGAAGAAAAAAAAATCCAGTTTCCTTTGTCAAGAAATGCAGATCAGAATAAAATGAGGTGAATGTGTGTGGAATACCAATGAGAGTCCTATAGCAGTGAAACTAGAGTACCCTGTTCCCTACCCCAAGGGCAGCCCTGGCTCCTTCCCTGTCCCCATGGGGAAGCCCCAGTGGGGAACAGAAGGGGCTTCTGGTGTTCTGGGGAATGCCTGTGGAACCTATGGTTTCCCCAGGTTCTCGGAGGGCCTGTGACTCCTAGGGCACAGCACTCTACACTGTGGTCATAGCAAGCTTGTTCTCAGACTATCTGTGGGCTAACAGGGGTAGGGGTGAGGGGGGCGTGCATGAAATAAGCACACATTCTCACTTCTCTGTGCAGCCTCCTGGCATAAGTGATCAGACATGGCTACAACAACATCTGGAACCCAGTCCCCGGTCTTCACTTGGTTACCTGCCACATCTGTATTTGGCACTCTTCTCACACCTCATCCTTTCTTTATACACTCTCAGATACACGTCGCTCCCTTGTCTCTTCTGAATACCTACAGGCAGGTTGATCTACCCATGGTAGAGAAGAGACCTTATAAGATCTATAGTGAGGATGGCCACCCAAGGAAAAGCAGCAATTTATTGCCCAGAAATGGCACCTGCGAGTTTGGCTTACAGAGTCAAAATGAACCAAAGGATCGAGAGGGCACGGTGGACCTGTTACCACAGTGGCATCGCTGACAGCAGCACAGGACATTGCTGAATCACTATCACTCAGTCACACCATATTCCAGCTGGGAACCACAGTACACACTTCCCAGGGAACGTTACTCAGATAGTTATAGCACGCAAGGAGTCAAGAGGACTAGGTGAAGGTCATGGGCACTGGATTGGAGCCTGGAACCCTGAAAGACCAGACCGCTGCCCTCATACATACCCAAGACCCCAGGCTTGCAGAATCCCCTCCTTCTATTTACAGGTTCACTGACAATGCTGATCTCCTCCATGTAACCAGCTGTGTGAAAGGTTTCCTTGAGCTCGTCCCGCATCAGGATACACAAGCAGCCACTTCACCACAGGCCTGTCCTGCCTCTGCCAACGACTCTAAATACTTCTCCTCCTTGGCGTCTGTCTAGGTGCAGCCTTCACTGAAGGCCAGGGGTGGTTTGCATTGCTTACTGTGCTCTGCCCAGGAACAACACACCCTGTGGGGTGGACACAGATACTCGGTGGCTAAGGACACCAGTGTCACAGTATGTCAGAGTCAGTGGGGACCCAGCTGACTTCACCATCTCCAGGGCTGCCTGCTCACATTGGTGCGGATGTGTGTCACTTACTACAGTTGCATACCATGTTTGTGTAGATGGCGCAGCATGATACTAATGACTCAGAGACGCTCATATACGCCAAATAGTAAAAATCTCCTGTTTTTACTGATGCCCTACAATTACGTATATGGATCCAAGGGGGAGCCTGCTAGGTGAGGGTTATGTAAGGACTATCTGATCCAGTTTGCAACATCTTGAATCTATAATGATTTCAAAAGAATAGGCCAAATGATACTGAAGAACAAACTTACAACTCCAGCCTTACCACAAGATGCCTGATCTGTGGGCAGCAAAGTGTATGCAATGCTGCCTTAAAGACACCAATGTGTCTGTACATGTATATATAGTTGCCTTAAAGGCAGCAATGAATGTATACATGTGTGCACAGCCACCTTACAGGCAGAGTTCTCTTAGTGATTTCAAGGAAATTACAGAATTCTCCAGATTTATTACACTATAATTATTTACCTTCCTATGGTTTTATATTTTAAGTCTCCTCTCCCCCTCCTTCCTTCCAACTCTTTCTTCTTTCATAAAGCTTTTTATTCCTTTCATTTCTCTGCTTGGTGAGTGGACTCCTTATATAAATGCTGCAAGTCCAAACTCTAAATCAAAGGATCAGCCTTTATGATTTTGGCACAGAGGGCCCCGACACACAATGGCTTGCCATTTGATTTGGCCCAAATACTATTTCAGGACCCAAGCTCCTTCTAGACGTCTAGAGCCACTGGGTTGGACATGTTTGTTTGCTTATTTGTTTATTGTATGTTTGAGTTTACATGCATGGGTACATGCAATGATACATACATGGAGGTTTGAGGACAACCTGTGAGAGACAGCTGTCTATCCCTCCACGGAGGACCCAGGGACTAAATTCAGATCATCAAGTTTGGCAGCAACTGGCTTTATCTACTGAGCCTTTTTGATAGCCCTGGGTTGGGATTTTGATGGAATAGGCTTAAAGCTACAACACTTCCACTAACAGAGTATGGTAAGATAGGATTTGGAGAAAATGAGGCTACTTCCCTATATCCCTTCCTTACACCTCTTGCTTTTCATGGATCCCCACACAGGGTCTCTCAGCCAGGGTGTGCTTTAGGAGAGCCACAGTAGTTAGTGGGGTAGAAGCACCAACTCATGGGCTTCTTCTAATGGACATGGAAGATGGACGTATTTGTAGGCATACAGTCCCTTTCTTTGAACAAAATTCATCCCTGAAGCTATGAGTAGCAGAAGCGCAAAAGCACAGGGCTGGTTACAGGGGTTTGGATGGCTGTGAGGAACAGTTATTGAGCTTGCATAGGCAAACCTCCTCAACCCCTGGAAGAAGTCTGGAAACTTTTTGGAGAGGTTCCTGAGAACCCGCATCTGACCTCAGCCACTCTACTGGGTGGGAGGCCTCTCTCTAGCAGGAGGAGTTCAGTTTCACCAGAGTAGCTCTTGCCCTGGACTCCTCCCTGCTGTGGTCTTTAAAGCCACCACGGTGACACCAGGCCAAGTAGTCTGTTCTGTCTGCCTGAAATGTTGGGCAGATAAGCTTCAAAGCCGTTTATGGCTAGCATCAGAACTAGAAGCAGCCCTACTCCATAATGAGGGGGATCCATGCCTGGTGGAAACTATCTAGGCTGGTTTCTCAGCACATTCTGAGCTTTTCTTCAGGGCAATTATAACTGTCCTCTGGAGGAAACAGAGCTTCATTAATGTGACTAAAATGTGAAAAGTTTTCAAGGTGTCAGAAATTAGATTTTTGAAATACATCAAAATACCACCCATCTATTCGGGATGTGTGTGTGTGTGTGTGTGTGCACCATCTCCTCATTTCCTTTAAATTTTGTTTTGAGATATTTCTATTTGGCTTAAAAGGTTTTAATTCTGCTATCTGTCATCACACGTGTGAATTACAAGTGCCTGGAGCAGATCTGTAAATGCCGCTAGATTTCTAGCAATCAAGCTCTGCTTTACACTCCAGAGTCAGGAATTAGAAGAATTTGAAATACACACACACACACACACACACACACACACACACACACACACATCAAAACCAGGCTTACTGGATGAGAAAGTTAAAATTAGGAAAAAGATATGATTAGGTTTCTAAATGTTTTCTCAGCTTGAACCCTTTCCTCCCATTTTGCTACTGTAAATGTTCTCTGCCTGTCAGAGCAGCTTCCAGCCTAGCGCTGGCAAGGGATATGCCAAGGAAACATGTGGAGAGCTGGGCTCAAGGCCACGGCAGTGATAGCAGCCAACGCTAAAGGTTCAAGAGGCACCAGCTTTCAAAGTGGCTGCTGGTTGCAGCAAGGGATTATAAAATAGATATTTGGAATAACGGGCTATCTCCAGGACGCACCGTGGCAGCATGCTGGGCTCCTCTGAGGGCTGCTGGCTTGAATCTCAGGAGCAAAGGTGACTAGCATGGCAGAAAGGTGAGGCTGAGGTCAATGAGGAGGTTCCTCTTTATATGTGCTATCTCAGAAAACCTGCACAAGATCTTCCAGGGCAGACTGACCTATGCTATTGTAAAGGATATGGATCCATGAGGTAGACTGAGGTAGACACTAACTACCTGTGTGGCAGCATAGAACATGGAGCCACAAGGTAAGAAGAAAGACTACTCTGAATCCATCGCTGCAGAATGGAAGCAGATACTTAGGATGGTGAACATGCAGAGATTCCCTGGATTCCCTGGTAGAAGGAAAGTGCTGGAGGCCAGAGTCTGTAGGGTGGGTCATCAGGAGGATGAGCAGTTGCATTCTGAGCAGGCCACTGTAGAGCAGATCCCCAGACTCGGCGTGGGGTATGAGAGTGTGGGTCCTATGAAAGAATCTGAGGAAAGATTGGAAGGTGCTTGAGAACCAGGCCTGTCTTGATCAATGGGGTTGACCCACTGGACATCCTGACTACCCTGGAGCAGCTGGAGGCCACACTGCAATCAGGGTTGGGGAATTCAGCAACCAAGCACATGAATCACACTGTGGCTTCCCGTATGAAGCGGGGTCTTATCATGCACCTGCTGCCCATTCTTGAGTGGCTTACACACTCAATCCACAGTCTCTACCTTTTCTGAAACTGGGCCACACCAGTGAGTGCTGCCTGAATGTGCATTGCTCTCAATGGCTGAGTGCCACCATTTCTCCCCAAAGAAGAAACCGAAGTGGAAACAGCCCAGCACATGAACTCGTCCCCAGCTAGAGGCAGGCAGTAACACCTAAGTGCCCACTGTCCAGTCTCCATACCACACTGTTCTTCCTGCCATGCCCACTGCTCCTCACTTAGATATAGGAGGTTCTGGAAGCTCCAAGACATTTGGCTTCTTTCTTCCTTCCACTCCACTGGCTGTTAAAGAAACAGCAAACAATCAGAGTGTCTTTAGCTGTCACCTGCTCTGCTAATCCAGCATGGCCTCAAGAACACACAGAGAAGAGTGACATTTGTCAGGCTCTTAGAATGTCCTTGGAGAAGTTTCTATCAGTTATAGACTCTCGCACTCTGCTGCCAATAACTAAGATGCCCCCAGGCACTCAAGCCCTCTTAAGAGCTACCTGGAAGCCCAGGTCTCTGAGAACAACCACCAATTAAGCAGCTACTGGCTCCAGGAGCCAAAGACCTGGTTGCAGAATCAGAGCTTCCCCAAAGAAGCTTCGAGTTTCTAAGTGGTTCCATAAGGACAAGCCAATGTATAGCAGGGAACACTTACAAACAAGCACTCCTTAATACTTAATTAACTTTAATGGCAAGTGCTGTGAAATCTGAATTTCAGACACAAGAGCAGAGATTAGCTTTGGTCCACGCTGACTTATGAGTGGCTCCATGCAGCTCCCAGGAGGAACCTCAGCCACTGTCACATGTGCACTTTATTACACTGTCACTCGGCCAAGAGAGGAGCCACCAGCAAGCACGGAGAAGACAGCGTCTGGTAGCAGAGAGGCAATGACTGGACACCAGAGTCTGACAGCATCAAGTCACTTCAAGGATAGAATCAGAGCTGTGCGCCTTTGTTTAAACACACGTGTTTAAATAACAACGACACTGAATTCCCGAGGAAAGAGTAATTTCCAGGAACTTACTCATTTTCGATAATTTAAATTTTATACATCATCATCTTTCCTGGAGTTTCCTGTTTGGTTTGTGATAGATCATTTTCTTGGGGAGATACAAAGCTATGATTTCAAAGGCACAGCATAAATAGTCACAGTTGCCTACACTATTAGTCAGCATCTATAAACACTGGGAGGACCGATCTCCTAACAGCTGAGCCAACAAGACGCTCCTTGGATTAGCCACACAATGAGACAAATCTATGATTCTGGATTTCACCAGCCAGCCAGCACTGAGACACCCAGTGGGCGTGAGGGCATCTCCTATGAGGATACTCCTTAACCTACTCACCGGCCTGATTCCGCTTTGAAGGATTGTCAGTCCAGTTGCCTTCTCCAGCTGGTCTTTATTGTCAACTGTGAGAAGAAGAAAAAGATCAACAGAAGGTCAACACAGAGAAGGATGGGATATCTGAGAGTGTTCTCTACTGACGAATTCCCCCAAACAATTGCTTAGGCAGCCTGACTTCATGGAGACACCATGTTGAACAACAGGTGAGAAATAGACATGCAGAACCCCGTGTTCCACTCAATATCTGGTCTGCCTCAGCAAAGCACCTCTATATGTACTTTCTATACCATCTCAAGGCATGCCATGCTAGGCAATCTCCGGTCATTGAGGATTTGATGGGAAATTGTATGTAAACACACTCTGCAAACTGTAAGTTCTTATTTTAAAATGGCGTAATGTTACATATATGCCTATGTATATACCCACTGAGAAATAATGTTATGTTACTAGCACCCCATGCACTTGGAAAAAGCTGGCTGTGAGCTTACATCCCAGGATCCAGGCCTTACTTCACTCCTTTTCAATTGGTGTACCCGTCAGAAACATCCTATGATAGTTTTGTCCCAGTAAAAGCCCACCTTCATCTGCTCCCGACTTCACATGAGGAAGACTTTCAGAGAACAAATTCTATTTGATATCACGCCAGGAAGAAAAGAGCGAGGGAAACAATTAGTAGATGCAAATGTAGTCTTAGCCGCTGCAATGCCAGGGCAGCAGACACAGCTGCCCCCACTTCCCAGAGAGGAAGTGTGTCACGAGGCAATTGACCTTGGCTTACGATTCAGTAGAAATATTCTTTGGGATAAATCTCCTGTCATTTTGGAAATAAAAACCAGAAGAAAAGAAAACCTAGGATTTTACTGAAAACCCCATGAATGGAGAGGGTACTGCAATTGTGGATAATACCAAACGAGATAACAGGAAAGGATCAGCTGTGGTCATATGTATGGATCTTGGTTACTGGAATTACATCTTTGAGAGATATACAAACGATATCCCATTATAGCCTACCTGCCTTCTCTACCTCCAGGGGCTTTCATTGTCTTATAGAAAAAACTCCCCCTTTAACAAATGGACATTAGTTTTTACACGTAGGCAATGCTAGCTGTGCTGAAAGAGTGAGGTGGACGTAAAGAAAGCTAAGGTAGGGATAGGGATGGAGAGCTTTAGGACCCCTTCAGGTGGTGGCATGATGTGGGGCGGAGGCAAGTGACCACACAGGTTTAGAACTTGGATGGCAAGATCCTGTTCCTTGAGGTATAAAGTGATGGGTTTTCAAGTCTCTTGTACTGCCTGGTGGCTATTTGGAGTGGGCTAACAGCAACCCTTAATAGACCGAGAACCTAAAGATGGAATTTGGAAACACTCCAGTTCTTGCTAGAGTGCAGAGGTTTCAGACTTAGAGATTATATAGAAAGCAGTCAGCCAATACATGACCAAACTGAATAATCTAACCCAGGGCCAGCCAGATCTTCGTAGAAGGCAGGTGAGTATCCTAGGAGTGTCTCTGTGACTCCATAGGGTCGCCTTGGCATGGAAAGGTAGTACAGAGCTATCTGGGTGGCTGCTTGAGGGAAAGATTAGTTACAGAAGCATCCCAGGCTGAGGAGGCAATTCTTCTAAACTTCTGGAGGGAGCTAGCTGAAAGGCCATACCCGAGGATGGCCTGTAAGGCTGCAAGAAGTGGACCACCATTACCTCTGAGGCCTGGAGACATTGTCCTGGGAAAGCGCAGATAAATGCTCTAGGTGTGAAAGCACTTCAGGAATTCAGTTTGGGCAATCTGGACATTTCTGTTTGATGTATATGCGAGCATGGCTTTTGATAAATAAGCCTGAACAAGTTCAGTCAACAATACGAACAACCACAAGCAACTACAAAGCATCTCTTATGGCTTGATTGGCAGCGTGGCCTCTCAGGCTCCCACCCACTACTGTTTGGCAAACCACTTTCAGTGCGTGACCACATGTGCTTAGACTCTACAGGGCAGAGCTGCACAGCTCGCCCATAGCTTTTCAGGGCAGAGACCCTGCTTTGCCTTTCAGAGCTTGGTACTTTTCTGACTGCCTGAACAGCACACAGCTGTGCATTGGGCATGCTTCCTACCCCTCTATGAGTACAGTCTGGCCAGTTCAAGGCCATTGACAGGTGGGTGACTTGGCAATCTGCTCACGAAAGTGCAGGTGAGGTTTTAAAAGTGCAGAGCCAGACTGGGGTGTAGTCCAGTTGGTAGAGAGCAGAAAGCTCTAAGTGGAGACAACAGGATCAGTTGTTACATAGCGAACTTGAAAAAAAACCTGGACTACCTGTCAGAAGAAGAAGAAGAAGAAGAAGAAGAAGAAGAAGAAGAAGAAGAGGAGGAGGAGGAGGAGGAGGAGGAGGAGGAGGAGGAGGAGGAGGGGGGGGAAGGAAAGAAGGACCTCCTGGTTTATTCTCAAACTAACGACAAGTATGTGTTGTAATCTAAATAATGAAGTAAGTAAACAACAGTAAAGCATCCTCTGAACACTTGCTTCAGCCGAGCTTCAAGGCAGGCTCTGTTCACAGTTTACCTTGCTAAACCATTGAAGCCACCCAGACTGTTGGCTTCCATCTACACTCCACACACAGGACAGAGGATTCTCAGCAAATGTCCTACTGAGGAAAGAGTCTGCATCTCTGAGCTCTGGGTCATGAGCCACTGTCATCTATAGCTTCTGTCCTTAGGGTCTGTGACAATCCATAAAGAACAATGCCCTCACTGGCCTACCCAAGCATTGATTTCCAGAACGTAGCCATTCTGAAAACCTTGGAGTCTGAGACTTGCTCTGACAGTCTGGGAAAGAGAGTCCATTCTAAAGATCTGCTATTGAGACCTGAAAGAAGAGATCACTCATCAAGGTTTGGAGAAAGTGAGGAGCAGTTGAATAGTTGTCAAAGCCTGGATGGCCTGTCAAGCTATGTGGAGGGGAGGCTTCTGGTGGAGAGAGCAGAGTATCTGGTAGACTGTAAGGGGTGGGGCGATCTGGCCAAATGGTGGAGTACAAGTAGAGGGGGTGGGGCCATCAGGTAGAGGGGTGGAGAACCAGGTAGAATGGGTGGGGCTCCAGTAGGAGCCAGTGATGCTGTAGGTAGAGGGTTCTGGGGAGTCTTTCATGGTGAAACAGTGTTTTGTTTTCCACAAGTGCCTTGAGGTCACCTGAAACGGAGGTTTTGACCTATTCAGCACACAGACAGTTCAAAGCCTTTATGAGATGGGATATCTTTGAATAATCCTGGGCCATCTGAGCACTCTATGAAATCCCATGGCCAGAGTGAGCAGGGCCTGAGCGAGCAGGGCTGGAGCGAGCGAGGCAAAAGCAAGCAGGGCCAGAGGAGGGGTGGGAGAAATCCCATGTATACTGCTATCTTGATTCACACATCTGAACTCTGTTTACCACTGGTCAGCGGCCCAGCTGTACTGGAATAGGTTTGGCCTGCTTGGTCATTAGCCGGGGCCTCTGGCGCTTACTGATGCCATTGTCTTCATGCTCAGGATACAGTGCTTATCTAGATTTCTTTCTCATCTCATAGATTTCTTGGCATCTCTGGCAGAGTCACCCTCGTACCAGCATCTTGCCATTTCATGTCTTAAAAGCCCCAGGTAAGGTCATTCCCAAGACACTCGCGCTAAACTATGGAGTCAGTCACATTCATGCTTAGTGAATAGTCCCCTATCCAGACTCCATCCTCCATGGCTCAGTTTTCAGAATAGGGAGGATCTCTCATCTTGTGACCTTTAAGAAAGTAAAAAGAAAAAAAAAAAGCTCTGTTTTCAAATTTACCTTGAGCCAGTATGGTTCAGCTACAGTTGAACAGGAAACACTGGACCCCTGTTCACCTCTGTCGGTCTAGCTCCCTACACCCAAGTAAAAGTTGGAGTGGAAAATTACTAACAGGCGAGTTTTCCTAGAGACCTGCAGAGATGATACTCTCATACTCCTGATAAGCTTTAAAATAATTAGAATAGTACAGACAGAGATGAACCTATACATGGTCTATTAAGAAATAGAGAAATGTTAGGCATCAGAAGGAAAAGTAAATCATAGATGATGTGTAAGACTGAACCTTCCTGATAATTTAGCCAAAGAGGAAAAGGAGGAAGGGAACTGGGTTGTAAAAACTGTTCTCTGTGTTCACAGTGACCCACCATTCTGGGCTCATGTCTGGCTCTGCAAAGTCAGAAAACAAAACCCACCTTGCTTTCTACTCTGAGTCTTCAGTGCTTTTATTATGAAGTGAGGGTCCAGGCTTCTCATACCTGGCATCTAAGTTAGGGAACCCTGAGCATCAGTCTGTGGTCCCTAACATGTGGCTCAGTCTACAGTACTTCACTCTCCTCAGTGTTTGCTCTGTGAATGGCTGTGAGGATTATGTAGGGACACGGAGGTTAACAATCTTCCTTCCCATGAGAGGTCACATGTGTTTCCCAGTCTATGTGCAGCTAGGGAAGAATGCCTGTATTTGGTCAATTTACTCTGAAGTGTTTCTAGGCTCTTTACCCAGAATGCACCAGGATGGCGGCCTCCCCGTGGGGTAAGCCTTCTTTGTTTCCACAAGAAAGGCCAAGCAAGCAAACAGAAAGGTCAGGACAGTAGGTGCAAAACAGACCCCAAGGGAGGGGCCTGCCTCTGTCTTCTGCTGTGTTCCTGTGTTCTTGGTTTCATTGCTCCACTCAGCAAAGTCTCCCTATTTATACATTTGAATGAATCGTTTTTTTCCTCCAGGGTACCAGGAGCAGTTCAGTGTCTTGACTGGGTAACTGTAAATGTGGTTGGGGCATCCGCTCTGGGCCCTGGGTGGGGTGAGAGAGGCTTCCCTGAGAGCTCTGATGGCCACAGTAGCCACGCCCCCTATCTGTTTTGGCGCCAACACTAAAATCTCTGTTCACACCAGGCATCACAGTCCAACTCTCTAGCTCCCTCAGGAAGCAGCACTGTCATCAGGAAACCCTTGGTGGCAGGATTTAGAAGGACAGCCACATTGCAGAAGCAATGTACTTCCCCCAGAGAAATCCCTTCTTGTCTCCTGTCTCCTCTGTCCCAGCTCTGAGGAGGAACGGGCACTCAGGGATCTAAGCTCTTTTGTGATCTGTGTCATGTCTCTGGCTTCAGTTCTTCAGCCATGCCTGGTCCTTCTCATTTGGCTTCCCTGTGTTGTGCTTGGAAGGTTCTCACGGGTGTAGACAATAGAGGCTGGGCGATTTTGCCTTTTTCCATGCTATGCTTATGTTAAAGAATTTATCTTAAGCACCCCAGCTTTTCTGTTTGTTTACCTTTGTAATTTTTGCTTATCTAAAATTTTTTAATATATTTACTTATTAACTTATTCATTTAGTGGGGGGCTCTCTTGCCGTGTTGTATATTAAGGTCAGAGCACACTTCCATTCCTACTGCCCAACTCTTGGGGATGTCTTGCTCAGCCACATGTTCGAAATTCATCTGAGTTCTTGTTTTTGTTAAGCTTTGGACTTGGAGCTAGCATGTATGATGAGAGCCGACCAGTGAGCCAGCCCAGCATGGGGACAACGAAAGAAACCACTTTTACCGAGCCAGACAGCAAAGCGGAAAGCCCATTTTTGTCTTCACGCGAGACAAAAAGGGTTTCCAAACACTAAAAAAGAAGTCCTTTAAAATTAAATTCACTAGATGAAGGATATGCAAATTACCTGAAGAAGCGGAACCCTGTAATGTTCTCAAAATTCTGCAATAGCCTATTTAATTAGTATTTTAATTTATCAGAATAATTCTTTGCACTTGACAATTTATGCAGCATTCCATATAATTAAGCACGGAGCGACAGTGGAGTAATTTTGCCTCTTCTCTTTATCCCTGATATTTTAACCTGAAAGAATGTGCAGAAGTCTCTTCTGTAATCTGAATTACAATGGGGACAACTTAATGGAGTCCCTCTGCCAGCAAGCTGAGCGGGGAGAGCTGCCTAGGTGAAGCGCTACCCAGGGAGCTGACTCCCTATGGACAGTGGTGGCCTTGTCCCTGTGGATAGGTCCCTTGGCGGGACTCCCCACTATTCATATCCCTACACCTAGAAATCTCAGAAGGTTGTGTGGGCAGATTCTCTATGATCTAGATGCCTGGTGGGTCCATGCCTCTTCCCTGATAATCAGTCTTTCTGACAAGTCTTGGGTTCTCTATGCACTGGTGTGTGTGTGTGTGTGTGTGTGTGTTAGATATATACATGTGGTACATGTATGTATCATGTATGTGTGATAAGTGGTGCATAAGTGTGTAAATAGTATGTGTATAACATATTTGGGTGGTCTGTGTGTGTATGCTGTTTGGTGTGTGTATGTGTGTGCATGTATGTGTGTGCCTGTGCATGTGCGTGTGCGTGCATGCGTGCGTGCGTGCGTGCGTGCGTGCGTGCGTGTGTGTGTGTGTGTGTGTGTGTGTGTGCAGCATGCTCGTTTTCTCTCAGATCTGGTCTGTTGGCATATTTTTAGATAGCTGAGGTTAGATCCCAAAACCCATTCCAAAATAGTGTGGTAGACTCTAGAACACTGTGTGACTAGGTTAGAACAGGCAATGGGAGTCCTTACAGCTCAACTATCCTTGGGGCCTTGATGGACCCATGGGACATTCTGTCACCTTCCTGGACCTCAGAGGCCTCCTCTGTGAGATGGGCTGATTGAATTCTAGAGATGAGACATTTTACAATACACCAAGTTCAATATTTCACATCAGCTGCCTTCTTGGAACTGTTTGAACAGCTCCTGTTTAAAACTCAGACCTACTAAACAAATACTTTGTGGGAAGTGGACTGAGACAGGGTAGTGTTATAGGAGGTGAGCCAGGAAAGGCTACTCAGGACCACAGTCAGACATTCGCTTATTGGTCTCCATAGCTACCTCTGCCTGGGTGCCCAGCAGCTCAACCCAAACCCGACCTCCACCTGCTTCTTTCTTCACATTTGTTCCCACTGACGTTCTCTGTGACCAGCTACAATGGTGACACTTCCATTCTTCCAACACCTGTTCTTCCCCAGCTTCCAGCTGCCGAACCTTGGAATGTTAGTTCCCTCTTTGGACTCCTTCCATCTAGCACATTGGACAGTTTTAGAATTCTACCAGCCACATGTACAGAGTCCAGCTGTACCTCTCCACCCCTGCACTCCCTTCCAGGCGCCACATACTCCGATGGGGATCTGCAGTAGTGCATGCATCAGAGCCACCCTCTGTGTTCACACCTCCTTCATCTGCACTGCCCAGGAAACTGTCTGTGTCAGGGTCTGTGTATGCACGTGTGGGGCCTGAAGACCACAAACTCTTGAGTAGCAGAAGAGACAAACAAATTGACATATCAAATCTCAAGTCCAAGACTGTGGAGAATCAAGAAATCTCCGCAAACACATCACTGTCACAGTGGTCGGGACTCGGAGTCTGTTGTGTTCCTCACCTGCATCCCTGGTTCTGGAAGTGCCCGTGCATATAGAGCTCATGTTTACTGTGTGTATTTTATAGGTCAGCTGCCTGTTACCTTTTGTTGCTACTTTGTTTCCAACCCAATTACCAGGTAAAAGAAATCTCAACGCAATCAGTAACAATACAAGCTATAAGCCTAGATTGGGCAGATCTCCTACTACACTATTCTATTCCTATCTATATTATCCCATATAACTTGCGGTTTCTCCAGGCCACAAGTTTCTCTCTCTGCAGCTCCTCTGCCCTCCCCCCATCCTTTTCTCCTCCCCCAAACCCTCAGCTCCTCCTCCTTCCTCCTGCCCAATCATTGGCTTAAGCCTTTATTTGAAAAGTTAAGGTGGGGAGAAGGTTCACAAGGCAACTCCTCATCTGCAGCCCCTCTAAGGAGTGGAATTAGCATCAAAATACAAGCCCAGGGCTCTCCACCACAGTTACCCTCAGACAAGACTGGGTCCTCTGTGTGTCCTGCTTCCTCTACATACACCTATGACAGAGCTTAGTGATAAATCAATGTATGATAAACTGATCCTGGCCACAGGGTCGTTTCCCTCCCTTACTGAAAGATTCATCCAAGCAGGTCATGGCATACCCTCCTGTGCTATGGGGGCATGAGTAAGTGTGCCCAGCACCAAGGGGCTCACATGGTGAGTGTATATGGTCACTAAACAGGTAGCACAGGCAACCTGGAAGCTTGGAGAAAAGCGATAATGCTCTGCTCCTGGCTGTATGAGGAGAGACATATAAGATTTTATTATACTACTCAGAATGACACACATTATAAAACCTATGAATCTCTGGAATTTTCCATTGACTATGTCACATGTGCGTTGACAGTGGGTAACCAAAACTATGGAGACTGAAGCCACGGTTGAAGGGAATTGTTGCACCAAACACGTTTTAGTCTAGACACAGCAAGCTTGAGTCCCAGCACCAATTCTTCCCATTAGTAAGCAGGTAGATAGGACACCAGAATTGAATGCTTCTATTTTTATACAAATACTGATACTGACTAAAATTTCACTGAATTAAAAAAAAAAGAATAAGATACAAATGCAGCTTTATTTAAATATCTTACTGAAACTTTGATATCAATTATGCTTTGTCTTATGACCTTGATAGCGCAATTTAATAAAATACCATTTTTGAATATATAATTTCTACCTTCTTTTGTTCTGTTTGTGCAGTTACAGAGGAATCGCATCTACCTACATACATCAAGTTCACAAGAACTTCTGATAATTCAATAATTTGTGAAAAAAAAGGGAAGACTATGTACCTACAAGTAAAAATACACTGACACTGGTGTTATTTGTTTTTTTAACTTTTTCCTTGTCCCTGCCTGCCCTGAGAGAAACCAGCTTTAATTTGGCTGACTGGCGGTAAAACTTTATATTTTATTTATATATGTATGTATGTATGTATGTATGTATGTATTTATTTTAAGACAAGCTCTTCCTATGTTGCCTTAGCTACTCTATATCCCTCTATTGAAACCAGGCTGGCCCCTGATTCATAGAGACCAGCATGTCTCTGCCACATGAGTGTCCCCCCCTTTTAACGTGATTCTCAGCACAGCTTCTTAAGCTGTGACTCTCAGCCCCAGATGGGGATCACATAACTAAATGTGGGAATTGTAAAAATCTGGCAACAGTAGATGTCACAACATGCAAAACACTAAAATTATTTCAAAATTATACACATAATGAATCTGCATCATATGTATAACCTTGCAACACTCACCAGTCTTATCTCACACTACTTCCCCACAGTTTTGTTTCTGAGCACACGATATTCATACATTGCACTGTACATGGTACCATACCACATAGCACCACCGAATGTGACCTGAAACACTTTGGTTCAGACTGGAGACCAGCACGTATTATGAACTGCAGGGGGTTTGTTCTATATGCAATTTTCTCCTATTATAGAGACATCATGGCTTAATTATGGAAAACAAGTGGTTTTGGTATTTTCCCACTGTAATTCCTCAGTATGTTAGTATCAAATTAATACATCTTTGGATTGGATTGTGTAACAATGTTTGATTTTAAAGATTTCTGTTTGATGATCCGCTAGCAAGATAAGCCTACTAGTGCCATGAATAGGACTATCCAACCACTTTTAAAATGGCACTTAATGCCTGCTCCATGAGACAGAACCCATCCATACCTGGAGCTATCAATAACATCAAGAACCTGGAGCTGGAGAGGGCATGAGCCCTAGGGGGAAATAGATTATGTTAAATAGTCATAACAATGAAATGACTCTTAATGACTTACTGCTATGCCTATTGGTCAGTACATCACCCAACCATCACCTGAGAAGTTTTTTCTTATGTTATATTGCAACTCACACAAACATGCACAGTAAATTAGAGACTTTAGAGTCCTCAGCCCTAAATGTGATATAAGAAGATACAGAAAGATCCTAGGAACTAGAGGTGATGGATAACATCAAAGAAACAGTGCTTTCCAGACCCAACAAGGCAAGCGCACATAAGAACTCACAACTCTGATAGCATGCTCAAGACCTACACAAGTGCTAGCCAGATAAAACCCTCGCACGGAACGGGGAGGAAGACATGCCACTCCTCCCTTAGCTGAGGTGCCATTGGCATTTTATTACTTCTGGGAGAAGAAGAGTCAGTTTTCTTCAGTGGTGTGACATTCTATGTACTAATTATACTGTGGGGAGAAATCACATCCAGGAATGGTTACCCAACACAGACTGGGCTCAATCCAGCTGGGGGAGGTAGGGAATATGAAGTTGGGTGGGAAGGGAAGTGGAGGGGATATAGGAGGCTTTAGAGGAGGGCAATGAATATGAACTAAAAACATTGTATAAAATTCTTAAAAAGCTAATAAAAACATTGATTAAAAATGCTGTTTGAGTCATTAACTTGAGCTTCAGGACAAGGAATTCAGTGAGTTTGGGCTTGAGATCAGGATATATTATCCAATATTTTATGAAATGGCCCTAAACCCTCTTCTGCCTTTTAATTAGAACACCAAAATATCTACCAACTCTGAGAAACATCGAAGAGGTTCTGTGTTCTAAGGCATCAAATATCCAGCTAGGATTTAATTGTCTCTATAAAAATAAACTCTCGCTCATGCGTAAGTTTGCTTTTGTTTTTATTGAACGGCAAAATAATATGTATAGCAAATCATAGCTTCAAAATGTACCTCTTCATGATTTGTTATCAGTATGTGGTTGGTTTGCATACCTATTTCATGTTTCTGACACATGAGGGTGGTGCTAAGTTCCTTGGGTAAAAAGACATTGTCCATAGGACAGTTCAGGAAGCCCTGAGCTTTAGGACATAAGGATGGGCCCATGGTCTAGCAGAGACTACAGACATTGGCTGTTGAATCACCATTTTGTCACCAATACCAGAGGTAGGATGACTTTCTCTGAGATGACCACATGAGGACACCTTCATAGAAGTCTTATAGCTCTCTTCTGGGGCTGCCCTCCATCTCTGGTTCAGGTTCACTGAGGTCAGCCCCTTCTCAGGGTCCACATGGTGGAAAAACCTCACTGTGAGCAGCAAACCAGAGTAAAGCTGACCATTGAAGCAGGAGGATCAGTAGCAGCATTCATTCGTATGGACCTGAGATGCACCCACCGTCTAGAGAGTTTCTGTACTATGCTGTGATCCATGATGAGTAACACTGCAAAATACAAGGAAGGTTTGATGCCAGTGGCCTTCTGTCAAGTCATCTGAAAGTAGGATGCCACATTGCCTAGATGCTCATTTTTTTTCAAGTGTCAGAATTAAAATATCTCAGGACATAACTTCTCCCTACAATTACTTATAGAAACCAGAGATAACATTTTAGTCTAGCTCTATAGAAAAGGCAGGAGAAATGGGATATCTCTGTCCTTCCTGAACTAGCCAACTGGTCATCCCCATGAGTATTTTCCTCCCACACAACTACAATATTGAATACAGACATTTTCCCTTCAGGAGAAATGTGGACTCATGGGAATTGCTGTCAATGCACGTTTGTTCTGGTGTCCACACCTGGGACTTGGGCTTTGTATGGTAGTCCTCTGCTATCCTGGCTGTGGTTAGTAGTCCTCTGCTATCCTGGCTGTGGTCAGCAGTCCTCTGCTATCCTGTCTGTGGTCATCAGGCCTTTGCTCTCCTGGCAATGATCAGCAAGCCTATGCTATCCTGGCTGTGTTCAACAGACCTCTGCTATCTTGGCTGTGGTCAGAAAGCCTATGCAATCCTGGCTGTGGTCAACAGGTCTCTGCTATCCTAGCTGTGGTCAGCAAGCCTATGCTATCCTGGCTGTGTTCAACAGGCTTAGCACTTGCTTTCTACTCTTTCCAGAGCTTACAAGGTCATAAGAGCGTAAGTTTAGGGAAATACTCTTAGGATGAAAGTCAACATCAAACATCCACTTAGGTCTCTAGGCTTCTGTTCTTTCTATATTTAGGGTCTTGAAGAATCTGTGATTGTTAGACAGCTAAGATGTTATTTTCTGCCCAGCATTTGGAGAGCATTCTGACTAAAGGGCAGGACCCAGTATCTATCTCTTCCAGTAAACTGATGGGAACTGGGAACCCTTGTCATTTTCTGAGGTGCTTCTGTGCCGTCCCCACTGTGCTGAGTTTTGCGCGGAGCCTCATAGGAAGCTGAACATCAGAAAGCCTGATGACTGACTGTGACACCAACTACAGAGACAAATGAACATGCGCAGGGCATTCTGAATCTTACATGCTCTTGCAACTGGATTGGTCTAGAAGAGGCCAGGGTGTCTGTTCTTGCATCTGAGTGGTTGTGGGTAGGTGATGTTTCAGGCCTTTGTATCTTCTCCTATGAACTCACCCCAGTCCCGGTAGGGAGCAAATATCCACAGAGCCTTACCTGAGATTCACACAAAAATAGTCCCCAGGTCCAGGTCAGTGGCTGTCCATATAACAAATACTGCCTTAGTTCCTTTCAGGCACAGGACAACTGGGAGAAAAGACTGAAAGTTGCCGTTCAAGGTGCTTGGAAACTACCCCCAGAAACTGCTACCTGTGTGTCCTGAGGGGATGTGGTCCTGTCTTCTGTAGAGCATGGACTGCCTCCTTAATCAGACTACTTCCTGCCTCAGGCTTCTCACTCCCACTTCCAGCTTACAGGGAAGCCCTGACCAAGTCTGTTGACCCCCACCCCCATGCCTACAGCCCCACACTGGGGTGGTTCTCACATCATTGTTGTGTAATTCCAAGCTTGATCTTTTAAACACCCCATGTAAGTGGAGGCATAGGGCACACAACGGTGTGCAAAGCCAGGCATGGCTGCAAGGACTCTCTGACATCACTCTCCTTGGAACAGAAAGGTCAATTTGTCAGCGCTTATCCTTCAGGTTCTGGGACAGCATAAACAGCAAATAAATGAAACTTCTATGTGAGGGTCTCTTGTGAATCTGCGGGGAAGCGGGCGTCATGGGGAGGCAGGCATCCGTGAGCTGCAGCTCAGCCCTTCCGTGATAATGATGACAGGCTGGTAAAAGCCAATGTCAGCTTCAATTTCTAAGTCATTTTTCAAATTATTTTAATTAGATATTGTTTCAATCTCACTTACATTAATTTAATATCTGATATCAACATTTCAGTTTTCAATTTGTTCGAATGATTTTTTTCTTTTTTTTTTTTCCAGTCTGCCTGGTTGCCTGGAGTAATTTAAAATACAATGTTTATCTTTAGCAATTTTCAACGCCTGGGTCCTGGGTGAACTGCTATGTTCAATAAAAGTGATGGGAAGGGAGGCCCAAGGTCCTGCCTGGCGTTTAGGAAAATGGAAATTGGTCTCCTTATCATTTATCTCTAGACATTAAAGAAAGCAGGTAGCACAAGGGCTAGCAGAGCATAATAAGATTCTCCTCCAATTTCGCTGTGTAATTAGCTCTTCCAATGCAAATCTCAGTGAAAACTGACTAAGGCTTTTTGCATTAAAAGTGTTGGAATCAACAGCATGCTTCTTCATCTTGCATTTTTTAAGTAACATGTTGATACAAATGGCATTGGGTTCTGAGTTTCCAGATACTTTGGACTGGGAAAGACACCAGAGACAGGATATGAAGCTATGTCAGTCATGTAGGTCACGGGAGGTATTGCGAAGAGCTCTTCCAAGAACAGAGAGCCTGCCATGTTCTTGGGGTCTATGACTGAAGATGTGTCGTCTTTACTACTTTTTAGCATTGGTGAGCTCTCCAAATTACTGAAAAAGAGTATTAAGCTAAAATAAAACACAACTTTCATAACAAAGATAATCAAAGAAATAGAAAGTAAGAGCTGGTGAGATGGCTCCGTGATTAAGGTCACTGGTTGCTCTTGCAAAGGCCCTGGGCCTGGTTCGCAGTACAACCATAGTGGATCATAACCATCTGTGACTCCAGTTCCAGGGGATATAACACCTCCTCAGGCATCAGGTACACACATGATGCACACACATACATTCAGGCAAAAAAAAAAACTCATATACATAAAATTAAAAAATCTAAAATGCTTTAAAGAAATAGGAAGGGATCATAGAAAATACAAAACAAAGCATCAAGAAATGAAGTGTGTATATATAATGGCAGTAAATGTAAGCAACTTAGGCTGCCCCAAGAAGACAAGCTCTCCTGCTATGAGCAGACAAACAGAGACATATTTAAACAAGGCAGTTCTCAATGATTGAAAGTTGAAAGGAGAGGGAAAATATCAGATGTAAAAAAAAAAAGATGAGGGAAATCTCTCAGAATAGCATCAGGATAATGCATTTTTAAATAAGCCATCTTTTAAAGTGGAAAAAGCAAAGATATATACCAATTTAAAGAAATAACAATGTTTAGTATTCATGAATGAATATGTGCTAATTGATTCAATAAAATGTCAAGATTAACTGGTTAAGACCCAGTAACTGTGTAAACAATATGTCTTCTTCCCTGTCATCTCCTGTGATGGCAAACAAAGTGGTTACCTTCCCTGTGTCATGACTCTGCCTGTTTTCCATGTTTATCCACAGGATCCCTGGGAGATGGGAATCAAACTTCTCCTTCTTACTAATGAGAAAGAATGAGCTTGTGACTCATCCAGTAAGAAGTCAAGTCAGGATGTGTCTCCTGACTTCAGTGGGCACCAAGGATCATAAACTTCATAAATAAATCAGACTATATGGCCCAGGTATATCCAATCTTTTTGATATTACAACGTGATTTTGCCACCTACAAAGTTCACACTGGAGATCCTCACAACCAGATTATAAAAACAAAAACAAAAACAAAAAAATCCACATGCAATGCTTTTAGTAAGTTGATGATTTGGAAATACATGCAGCCTGTGGACCACAGGTTGAACATATCTGAGACAACCATAATAGGTCAGGTATTAAACCTCAAAAGAGGCATTTATTGGCTCCTAAAAGTGAAAGGCATATAAGCTATGTTCTTATGATCTACTAAACTATAAATTAACAGCTGTGGAAATCAATCTTCAATCAGCTTGCATTAAAACACTCATCTTAGTAGTTCTCAGCGGGAAAAGACATAGAAATTACAACTATGGGATATTTGTAAACTAATGGACTGAGAGGAAACTTTAGGAGGGTTGCAAACCATAGTGTCTGTGTAGCTGAGAGCTTCCATTAAGACTGGTCAGGCAGACAGCACTCATACTAGTCTGCCATTTCAAGGAGTTAGAAGATAGTGAGCAAGACAGAAAACTTACAGAGAGAATAGGAAGAAGTAGACATATACATTGATAGACTACCGAAAGAAGTAGCACGGGATATCTCTGGAGCTTAATTTTAGTAGAAAGACGTGTCAACAGTGTATAGAAGTCTGTTATTGAACAAAGTAAGATGTTTCCAGTAGAATGTTTTTAATCATTGGTCAAAAGTCAATGATAAAAATGCTAGCTTCAGATGCAGTAGAATTTGGAGTGCATGCTGGTAATGGAGTTTTTATGCCCACTTGTAAGAATTAGGAACTCAGGGAATTGGACTACACAGAAAGTACAAATTGCCAAGCTGGACATCATCACCATCATCATCATCTTCATCATCAACAACAACAACAATAAAACATATAACAGGTACAAGGAAGAAATGAAAAGACTTTCAAAGCATTGTTCAGGGAGAAGATGGATTTCCTTTGACATCCCTGTGATGTGTGAAGCTCTCTTGAATCTTAGAGGAATGAATTTTATGTGGTTCCTTGCAGGAGCACCAGGTCTCAGATCCTAGGTAGTGAGCACAAATGTTTGAGCTCACAGATGACAAGTAGAAGCCTAGCTATTAGTCAATAAACTTGGCAGCACAGTGAAGGCCTGAGTCCAGCATCCAGCCCTTCCTTGGCTATAGTTTGACTCTCCTGTCTTCCTCCCTTCAATGTGAAATCAGAGGCTGAAGTAGTCAAAGGGTATCAAAATGTCATCCTTGCATCCCCTTGAAGGCAAAGAATCAGCCATGGGTCTCTGAGGCAGAATGTCAAGTTGTCTTTTAAATAAGTGGATCTGATTTTTAATTTTTAAACATTTGTTTTAAATAATCTGTGAATGTATTAGTGCTACATGTATGTGTGTAACTGTGGGGGTCATCTGCTGGAGCAAGGCTAGTCTCTCAGGGTGTACCTCCCTGTAGAAATTGTCTTCCCCTTACCTCATCAATAGCTCCTCAGATAGAATGAAGCCTCATGAGTACCCCTCCAAAAAGCACATGAAATTAGAAGGGGAAAGTGGTAAGGAATACAGGAAGAACAAAAGAAGAGGGAAAGGGGATGGATTTGATCCAAACACATGATACACACACATACACATGAACTTTACATAAAATACTAGAAAGAACAACTTGGAGGCTGGAGAGATAGTTCCATAAATAGGAGCACTGGTTATTTTTCCAAAGGATCCAGGTTCAATTCCCAGCATCTGCATGGTAGCACACAACTGTCTATATCTCAAGCTATAGGGGATCTAATGCTTCTTCTGAACATCGATGGCACCAGGCACACATATGGTACATAGACACACATGCAGGCAAAACACCCACATGTATAAAATAATAATAATGATGATAAGTAGATTTGACATAAAGTCAGTCTAGACAGAGTGTACACCTCTCAGATTAATTGAAATCTGACCTAAAAGTGAAATGAAAGCTATCTAATTGGAAGACACATGGGAGGAAATCCAGGCATTGGCATCAGGGATGGCTTTAGATACAACACTAAAAGACGCATCCATGAAAGAAAGAATTGATTGGAAGAGCTACATTAGAATTAAAACATTGTTTTCTATGAAAGGACAAATGAAAAGATGAGAAGAGATACTTAGAACATACATATCCAAAAGGAGTCTAAATCAAACACATGGGTTAAAAATGGGGGAAATCTGAACAGATACTTCATCCCAAAACATAAGCTTAGGAAAAGATGTCTACACTTTATGTCAGGTGGGAAAAGCAAAGTGAAGCACAGTGAGACACCACAATCCATACACCAGACCAGAAGACCACACACACACACACACACACACACACACACACACACACACACACACACAGGGGTGAAGTGGGGGAGCAGGGAGCACTGGGGAAAGACTCAGAGGAATGTTTGGTCACCCCGGGAGGTGGGGTGAGGTGACAGAAATGTGCAGACGCTTTGGAATACTTCTCGGCAGTTTCTTATGCAGCCAAAGGCACTCCTACAAAACAATTTAGCATCCATACTCTTTGGTTCCTGCCCAAAGAAGCTTAAAAAGTTATATGCCTACAGAAGCTTTATTTTAAATTGCCAAAAGCTGGAAGAGGCAAAAATGGACTTTAGTAAGGGAGCAGATAAACTGTGGTCCTTCTGGACAGTGGGAGGTTACTTGACAGTAAGAAGAAATGAGCTGTGGAGCCATGAATAGACTCAGAGGTGGGTGCTTTAAATGCATAGTTCTAGGTGACAAGCTATTCTGCAAAGGTGGCAAGCTATGACTACAACTTGACATTCTGGGAAGGACAAGGCTGGGGACATAGTGAAAAGATCACTGGTTGCCAAGGGCTAAGTGGAGGGAGGAGCAGATAGGAGGAACACAGAGTATTCCTAGGACAGTGACACTATTCTGTATGACACTATACTGGTAGACACATGCCATTACTAATTTATAAAGTCTCACAAAAAATTCAATACCAAATGGGACTGCAATGTCAGTATGAATGAGTGGGCAGAATCTTCTCAGGTACCTCAGCAGTGCACACCACTAATGTAGACAGATTTAGCAGAGAGAAGGGTGACAAGGTAGGGGTGGGAGAGACAGGGTTCCTGGGAACTCCCTGTAACTACTGCTCAATTTTTCTGCAAAATAAAACTTCACTAAAAAAGTAAAGCTTATTAAAAGCAAGAAAAAAATTGATTTTCTGGCCCACAACTCTGCCTGCATTCCCAGAGGCATGCAGGTACCAAGGACAACCAGATGGCTAAAGGCTAGCATAAGAACACAATCAACAAGAGCCAGGGCAATATGGAACCACCAGAGCCCAGCTATCTTATTACAGCAAGCCCTGCATATCCTAACACAGTTGAAGCACAAGGAAATGACCTGAAATCTAATCTCATGAAGATGATAGTGGCCTTTCTAAATCCCTTAAAGGAATACAGAAAAATACAATCAAATAGGTGAAGGAAATGAATAAAACTGTTTAAGAGCTGAAAATGGAATAGAAGCAATAAAGAAAACACAAACTGAGAGCATCCTGGAGATGGAAAACATAGGTAAGAGAACAGGAGCTACAGACACAGTATCACCAACAGACTACAAGACATGGAAGACAATCGCAGTCATGGAAGATAAGATACAAGAAATCAATATATCAGTCAAGATGTTAAATCTAAAATGTTCCTGACACAAAACATCCAGGAAATCTGGGACATTATGAAAAGACCAAACCCAAGAATAATAGAAATAGAAGAAGGAGAAGATTCCAGCTCCAGGGCCCAGAAAATATTTTCAACAAAATCATAGAAGAAAAAATTTCCAACCTAAAGGAAGAGATGCCTATAAACAGACAAGAAGCTTACAGAATACCAATCCTACCAAGGATCTGAAAACAAATCCTTCTACCACATAATAATCAAAACACGAAATGTATAGAACAAAGGAAGAATATTAAAAGCTGCAAGGGAAAAAAGGTCAAGTAACATAAAGGCAGAGTTATCAGAATTCCACCAGATTTCTCAACAGAGACTTTAAAAGCCAGAAGGGCCTGGGCAGATATCTTGCAGTCTCTAAGAGACCACATATGCTAGCCTAGACTACTATACCCAGCAAAATTTTCAATCACCATAGATGGAGAAAACAAGATATTCTTTGACAAAACCAAATTTAAATAATATCTATCCACAAATCCAATACTACAGAAGATACTAGAAGAAAGACCCCAACTCAAGAAGGTTACACAGAAGAAAACACAGGAAATAAATAATTCTACACCAGAAAACCCAAAGCAAAGGAAGCACAAATACACACACACAAATATAGACATATATATATATACCACCAACATCAAAATATCAGTAATTAACAATAATTGGCCATTAATATTTCTCAACATCATTGGGTTTATTTCTGCAATAAAAAGACACGAGCTAACAGAATGGATTTGAAAACAAGATCCTTCATTCTGATGAATAAAAGAAACATACCTCAACATCAAAGATAGACATTACCTCAGAATAAAAGACTAGAAAAAGATTTTTCAAGCAAATAGATCCAAGAAACAAGTTGGAGTAGGGGTTCTAATATCTACTAAAATAGACTTTCAAATAAAATTAATCAAAAGACATAAGGAAGGACACTTCATATTCATCAAAGGAAAAAAATTCACAAAGCTGACATCTCAATTCTGAATATGCTCCAAACTCAAGTGCACCCACATTCATAAAAGAAACATTACTAAAGCTTAAATCACACATTGAACTTCACACATTAATAGTGGGATACTGCAACACTCTCCTTTTAGCAATGGCTAGGTCATCCAGACAGAAACTAAGAAATAATGAAACTAACAGACATTATGAATCAAATGGACTCAACAGACATCGAAAGAACATTTTACCAAAACAAAAAAGATTATACCTTCTTCTCAGTACCTCACAGAATGTCCTCTAAAACTGACCACATACTCAGACACAAATCAAGTCTCAACAGATACAAGAAAATTGAAATAATGCCCTTTACCTTATCAGACCACCACAGATCAAACCTGAACTTCAACAACAACATCAACAACAGAAAGCCTACATATTTATGGATACTGAACAGCTCTCTATTCATTGGTAACTGAGTCAAGGAAGAAATAAAGAAATTAATTAAAGACTTTCTAGAATTCAATGAAGATGAAGGCCCAACATACCCTAACTTATGAGACACAATGAAAGTAGTGTTAAGAGGAAAGTCCATAACATTAAGTACCTTCATGGAGAAATTAAAGAGATCGCATACTAGCAACTTAACAGCACACCTAAAGGCTCTAGAACAAAAAATAAATAAATAAAAAAAAAGCAATCACACCAAAGAGGAGTAGATGGCAGGAAATAGTCAAACTCAAGACTGAAAGCAATCTATTAGAAACAAAGAGAACAATACAAAAAATCAATGAAACCAAGAGAAAATCAACAAGCTAGATGAATCCCTTAACCATACCAATTAAAAGGCAGAGAGAGAGAGAGAGAGAGAGAGAGAGAGAGAGAGAGAGAGAGAGAGAGAAAACGAACATGAATATCCA
The DNA here is from genome assembly GCA_036184795.1 of Tokudaia tokunoshimensis. Taxonomy (NCBI): domain Eukaryota; kingdom Metazoa; phylum Chordata; class Mammalia; order Rodentia; family Muridae; genus Tokudaia; species Tokudaia tokunoshimensis. The sequence goes on along the minus strand of BTHU01000012.1, from coordinate 132,190,880 downwards.
AGTTAACAAAATCAGCAATGAAAAGGGGGCTATAACAACATAACAAAATCATTATGTCTTACTTCAAAAACCTGTACTCCACAAAATTGGCCAATCTAAATGAAATGAGTTATTTTCTTGATAGAGATACCACTTATCAAAGTTAAATCAAGACCAGGTATGCCGGGCAGTGGTGGCGCACGCCTTTAATCCCAGCACTTGGGAGGCAGAGGCAGGAGGATTCCTGAGTTTGAGGCCAGCCTGGTCTACAAAGTGAGTTCCAGGACAGCCAGGGCTATACAGAGAAACCCTGTCTCGAAAAAAACAAAAGAAAAAAAAAAAGAAAAAAAAAAGACCAGGTAAACAATTTAAATAGACCTATAACTCCTAAGGGAATAGAAGTAGTCATTAAAAGTCTCCCAACCAAAAACAAAAAACAAAACAAACAAAACAAAAACAAAAACCCAGGGCTAGATGGTTTTAGTGCAAAATTCTGACCTTCAAAGGAGAGCTAATACCAATACTCTTCAAACACTTTCAAAAATATAAACAGAAGGAATATTACCAAATTCATTCTATGATGACAGAGTTACCCTGATACCTAAACCACACAAAGATTCAACAAAAAAGAGAAATTCAGACCAATTTCCCTTATGAACATTGATACAAAAATACTCACTAAAATACTCGCAAGCCGAGTCTGTTCCTGGTTTCCTTTGGATAAAGGTGTAGAACCCTCAGCTCCTCCTGCACCATGCCTGCCTGGATGCTGCCATGCTTTTGCCTTGATGACAATGGACTAAACCTCTGAACCTGTAAGCCAGCCCCAATTAAAGGTCTTTTATAAAAAAAAAAAAAATACTCGCAAGCCAAGTCCAAGAAGACATCAAAAACATCATCCACCATGATCAAGTAGGCCTCATCCTAGGGATGTAGGGATGGTTCAACATATAAAAATGTCTCAATGTAATCCACCATATAAACAAATTGAAAGAAAGTAAACCTATTTGGTATCCTCATTAGATGCTGACAAAACGTCTTTGACAAAATGATAAAAGACTTGGAGAGATCAGGGATACAAGGTACATACCTAAACACAATAAAAGCAATACACAGTGAGCCAGTAGTCAACAGCAAATTAAATAGAGATAAAATTAAAGCAATTCCACTAAGATCAGGATAAGACAAGGATGTCTATTCTCTATTCAATATAGTACTTGAAGTCTTAACTTGAGCAATAAGACATCTAAAGGAGATCAACGGGATACAAATTGGAAAGGAAGAAGTCAAAGTATCACTACTTGCGGATGATAAAATAGTATACATAAGTGACTTCAAAAATTCTACAAGGGAACTCCTACAGCTGGTAAACAGCTAGAGCAAAGCAGTCAGATACAAAATGAACTCAAAAAATTAGTAGCCCTCCTTTATACAAATGACAACAAGTCTGAGAAAGAAATTCAGGAATCAACACCCTTCACATTAGCCGCAGATAATATAACATATCTTTGTGCAACTCTAACCAAGCAAATTAAAGACCTGTATGACAAGAACTTCAAGTCTTTGAAGAAAGAAGTTGAAGAAGATATCAAAAATTGGAAATATCTCCCATGCTCATGAATCAGTAGAATTAACATAGTAAAAATGGCCATCTTACCAAAAGCACTCAACAGATTCAATGAAATTTCCATTAAAATTCCAACACAATTCTTTACAGATCTGGAAAGAACAATACTCAAATGGAAAAAATTAAAAAACCATGATAGGTAAAGCAATCCTGTATAATAAAATATCTTGAGGTATACCATCCCTGGTTTCAAACTACTACAGAGCAATAGTTATAAAAATCACATGGTATTGGCATAAAAACAGACAAGTTGTTCAATGGAATCAAATCAAAGACCCAGAAGTAAACCCAAATACCCATGGACACTTGAGTGGGGAATAGCCTTAAATGCATTGGCACAGGAAGCAACTTCCTGAACAGAACACCAAGATCTCAGGCACTAAGATCAACAATTAATAAATGGGGCATCATGAAACTGAAAGCTTCTGTAAGGCAAATGACACTGTTAATAAGACAAAACTGAAGTCTACAGATTGGGAAGAGGTCTTCACCAACCCTACATCTGACAGATGTAGGGTAATATTCAAAATATATAAAGAATCCAAGAAATTAGACATCAGCAAATTAAAGACCCAATTAAAATGGGGTACAGACTAAACAGAATTCTTGATAGAGGACTCTATAATAGCTGAGAAGCACTTTAAGAAATGCTCAACATCCTAGTCATCAGAGAAATGCAAATCAAAATGACTATGATATTCCTTTTGACACCTGTCAGAATGGCTAAGATAAAAAAATGTGATAGCTCCTGCTGGCAAGGATGTGGAGCAAGGGGAACACTTCTCCATTGCTGGTGAGGTTCAAACTTGTACAACCACTTTGGAAATAAATTTGGTAGTTTTTCAGAAAATGAAGAATAGTTCTACCTCAAGGTACAGCTATGCCACTCCTGAGCATATAACCAAAAGATGTTTCACTATACCACAAGGACACTTGCTCAACTCTGTTCATAGTAGCTTTATTTGTAACAGCCAGAAACTGGAAACAACCTAGATGTCCCTCAACCCTCAACTGATAAAGAAAATGTGATACATTTCTACAATGGAATATCACTCCATTGTAAAAACAATGGCATCATGAAACCTGCAGGCAAATGGATGGCACTTGAAAATATCATCCTGTGTGAGTTTACCTAGACCCAGAAAGACTAATATGGTATGTCCTCCCTTATAAGTGGATATTGTCCATAAAGTACAAGGTAACCATTCTACAATCCACAGACCCAAAGAAGATAAATAACAAGGAGGGCCCAAGGGTGGATGCTTGAATCTCACTAAGATTGGGGAATAGAATAGGATTTGGGGATGGATGGAGAAAAGGAACTGGGTGGTAGAGGGGTTGGGGAGGGGCATGGGATAAATCAAGTGCAGGAAGAAGGGAGGAAGAGAGAACTGGAATCAGTAGGAGGCATCTCTGGGATGAGCTAGAAACCTAAGGCAGTGAAAACTCCCAGGAATCCAGGTGACCCTAGCTAAGACTGCCAACAATGGGGGATATAAAACCATGAAGCAGCCACCCCCTGTAAACAGGCAAGACTTACAATGGATAGATGTGGACACCAACCCAGCCACAAGACTTTCAACCCACAATTTGTCCTGCCTACAAGATGTACAGAGATAAAAATGGAGCAGAAATTGAGGGAATGGTCAACCAATGACTGGCCCAACTTGAGATCCATGCATTGAGAGAGAGCCCTGACACTATTAATGACACTCTGCTCTATCTACTTGCAGACAGGAGCCTAGCAAAACTGTCTCTTTAGAGGCTTCACACAGCAACTGGTGGAGACAAATGCAGAGACCCACAGCCAAACATTAGGTACACCTCAGGGAGTCAGGTAAAGGAGGGAGGAAGACTGAAAGGGCCAGAAATGTCAAGGACACCACAAGAAAACCTACAGAATCATCCATCCTGGGCCGATAGGGGTGCAAAGAAATTGAACCACCAACCAGAGAGCATGCATGGGATAGACTTAGGTCCTCTGCACATATGTAGCTTTGTCTTTATATGGGACCCCTAACATCAGGAGCAGAAGCCATCTCTAACTCTGTTGCCTTCCTTTGGATCCCTTTCCTCTGACTGGACTGCCTCATCTAGCTTCAATAGGAGAAGATACACCTAATCCCATTTGCAACTTGATATGCCAAAGTGGGTTGATATCCATGACAGGTCTCTCCTTTTCTAAGGAGAAAGGAAGGCAGGATGAAAGGAGGAGAGGTGAGAAGGAGAGACTGGAAGGAGAGGGGGAAGGGAACTCTGCTATTGGGACATAAAGTAATACAAAGAATCAAAGGTTCAGAGTCACTTATTTTATTTACATGCCCCTGGTAGGTATTCAAGTGCCTTAAAGACCTCAGGTCGACGTAGGCTATTAGTGCCATAAAACACACAGAAGAATTTTGCTTTGAATATGGTATCTGCCAGTTCAGCTGTCTGTCATTACAGATTTAACATCTCAACAAAAGCTTTTCTTTTTAAAATCTGAGGAACAGGGCTGCCAGGGTTAATCTTTGCTGTCAAATTGACTGGATTTAGAATCCTGGAGGAGACACACATCTGAGTGTGTCTTTGAGGGTCTTTCTAGAGAGGGTTAAGTAAAAAGGGAAGAATGTGAGCTGGGGTCCCAGACTGAATAAAAAATGGAAAAAGGAGAAACTGAGCTAAGTACCAGCTTTTACCTTTCTCCCCTCTACTGAAGATGCATTGGGACTTGTTACTCCATGTTCTTGCCACATCTGTGATAGATAGCATCCTCTCAAAGCCAGAGTCCAAACAAACTCTTTCTCCTTAAGCTACTCTGCATGCATGTGTGCATGTGTGTGTGTGCATGTGCATGTCCATGTGTGTGTGTGCATGTATGCATACATGTGTGTAGGCATGTACATGTGTGTTCTGTGTGCATGTGTGTACTGTATGTACATGTCCATGTATGTTGTGTGTGTGTGCATGTGCACATGTATGTATATGTGTATGTGTTGTGTTCATGTGTGTTCGCACATGTGTATGTGCATGTTTGTGCATGTGTGTGTGTGTGTGTGTGTGTGTGAGAGAGAGAGAGAGAGAGAGAGAGAGAGAGAGAGAGAGAGAGAGAGAGTACAACAGGGTGAAGAAGATAAGGGGAGCACAGATTTAGGTTTCTCCTCATCCTCAATGGCCAGGAGTTGGGACATAAACATGGTCCTGCATCCCTGGAGCTGCCTGAAGTAACTTCAGAACTGGAGGCATGGTGAAAATGATGGGCAGAGTTAGTGAGAAAAGTCGTTTCCACTGCTAAGTGCTGGCACCACTAGGGAGAGGAAATGTCCACTGCCTTCAGCAGCAGCTTGCTCTAGAGAAGAATTTAGAAGGCCAGCCGTTCCCTCCCAGCCACAGAGGCTGTGGGCACCATGTCACTGCCAAGGCACTGGAATCAGCTTGAGTTGGGAAAACATTTCCAATATTTTAACTGACTGCTTCACTAAGTCACAAATAACACAGCTAATCCGTGAGGTCACTCACTTACAAAATCTATTTGCTCTGCTCGAGACTGGAATGAAAATATATATTATGAGCAATGCCGCCAAAAACAGGCCTGCTCCACTGTCTCCTCCCTGGCCGAGGAAACCATTCTTCCCTCACCCAAAGCCATCTAAGAAGACCCCCAGAGGCTTTTTTATGCACACAGACACCCTCACCATCAAGGAGTGTTTGCTGTAAAAGTGTGTCTAAACTGCATTTCGATAAAGGCTTACAGATTAAACATCATTCCAAGGTTCACATTTTATCCCAACATCTTGTGCCATGCATGAGAGCTGCAGCCTTGCCAGAAGGCTGAGCATGCAGCCAGGACATGGAGTTGGGACATCTCAACCAGCAATGGATTACTGTCGCAAGATTTAAGATGTTATAGGTTGTGTGTAATAACAGGGCAGGACAAGATGCCAGGGAGCCATTTGGAGACACCCAAAGCATACGGCTCGGCCTGGTGAGCTCCAAGTGGAAGTGAGCTGATTGTACACGCTGAGCATCGTATCACACTACAGCCACCTGGGAAACAGAGAGAAGAGCCACTGAATCTCAGGGTCCAATCCAAAGCATTCTAAGATTGGCTCGACTTGTCCGGGGCTCACAGAGATGTTGTGATGGTTTGTATATGCTTGGCCCAGGGAGTGGCACTATTTGGAGGTGTGGCCTTGTTGGAGCAGGTGTGGCCTTGTTGGAGTAGGTGTGTCACTGTGAGTATGGGCTTTAAGAACCTACTCCTAGCTGCCTGGAAGTCAGTATTCTGCTAGCATCCTTCAGATGAAGATGTAGAACTCTCAGCTCTGCTGCACCATGCCTACCTGGACTCTGTCTTAGGGTTTTACTGCTGTGTACAGATACCATGACCAATGCAAGTCTTATAAAGACAACATTTAATTGGAGTTGGCTTACAGGTCAGAGGTTCAGTTATTATCTTCAAGGCAGAGCATGGCAGATGCCTTCAAAACTCTGCTCTTATGTTCTTAGTGAGCTGGCTCGGTTTTGGTGGACAGTTAGTAAGGAGACATAGTTTACAGGAGACTCTGACACAGTGCATGATGATGGCCTCCACTCCATTCACTTGTGTGACCCTGACTCTGTCACCAGTCACAAACTGGTTTAGGCTAGCTTTGGTTTTTCTGTCACTAGGTTAAAACTGCTTTCCCTTAGTATTGTTATTTGGAAAAAGAAAAAAAAATTATTTTGACATTCACAAAAGAATTTTTAAGAATGTGTCGATAGAATCTCTTACACAATCCACCCATATAGTAACCACATAGTAACACTGAGTTCATAATAACATAAATTCAAGAGGGTCTGTGCAGTTCACCCCCTGTCCCACTGTTGTTTTGTAATAAAAACCCAGGCTAAGGCTGCAGGTAACCACCTTCACTCTTAGCCTCCTTCAATTTGAAACTACTTTAAAAACAGTCACGTAAATTAAAAAAATAAAATAAAATTAAATTAAAAAAAAAACAGTCACGTGTATACACATGTGGGATTCAACATTGTGTGTATGCACACACATGCACATGCGTGCACACATGCATGTGTGTATAAGAAGGGGGGAGGGGACAAAAGGGACAGGGGAAGGGGGAGAGAGAGATAGATTAGCAGGAATCAGCTGTCTTGTCATCTTCCATGATGTGGTTGCTGAGGGTTGAATTTGGGTCCTCAGGCTTAACAGCAGGTAGTTTTATTCATGGGGTCATGTCACAAACACGATTTAGAGAACAATTTCTCTGAATTGTTGCTTTCTTCTTCTTCTTCTTCTTCTTCTTCTTCTTCTTCTTCTTCTTCTTCTTCTTCTTCTTCTTCTTCTTCTTCTTCTTCTTTCTCTTCCACTTCCTCCTCCTCCTCCCTCCTCCTCCTCCTCCTCCCTCTCCTTCTTCCTCATGTGCTCACATACCCTGACGTCACTGCCGCATAAACTAATAGTCTGGAAATACACTTTAAGTCCCTGAAGTGTGGAGGGTTTCTTCTATGTAAAAGTCTACACCTTTAGTTTTACTTTTCTGAAGTGTGAGGTTACTTGCATTTTCCCCTCCTGTCCACTCCCTTTAGATTTTGGAGAGCCCTCCCAGGTGTGGTGGCCCTCAGCTGGCTTGCAAATCATCAGGCCCTGGGATCTACCTGAAGAACTCTTAAAGTTCTTTCCACAGTCCTGTTCAGGCTTCTTCCCAGCACCCATGAGATTAGTGCTGACTTCTGCATTCCTCCTGTCCCCTGTGCTCCTCCTATCCCCTGTGCTCCTCCTGTCCCTGTGCTCCTCCTGTCCCCTGTGCTCCTCCTGTCCCTGTGCTCCTCCTCTCCCTGGACTCCTCCTGTCCCCCTGCTCCTCCTGACTCCCATGCTCCTCCTGTCCCCTGGGCTCCTCCTGTCCCCTGGGCTCCTCCTGTCCCCTGGGCTCCTCCTGTCCCCTGTGTTCCTACTGTCCCCAGACTTCTCCTGTCCCCTGGGTTCTTCCTGTCCCCTGTGCTCCTCCTGTCCCCTGGGCTCCTCCTATCCCCTGTGTTCTTCCTGTCCCCTGTGCTCTTCCTATCCCTGGGCTCCTCCTGTCCCCTGGTATGTTAGTTTGGGTTTTACTGCTGTGAACAGACACCAATGACCAATGAAAGTTTTATAAAAGACATTTACTTGGGCTGGCTTACAGGTTCAGAGGCTTAGTCCATTGTCATCAAGGCAGAAGCATGGCAACATCCAGGCAGGCCTGGTGCAGGAGGAGCTGAGGGTTCTACACCTTTATCCAAAGGAAACCAGGAACAGACTGGGCATCTTTAGGCATCTAAGAGGAAGATCTCTAAGCCCAACCCTACAGTGACACACTTCCTCCAACAAGGCCACACCTTCTAATAGTGCCACTCCCTGGAACAAGCATATACAAACCATCACATTCCACTCCCTGGTCCCCATAGGCTTGTCCAAACATGAGTCTATGGGGGCCATACCTAAACATAGCATAATGCAAAATACATTTAGTCCAACTTCAAAAGTCCCCACAGTTTATAGTATTCTCAACAGTGTTAATAGTCCAAAGTTCAAAGTCTCTTCTGAGATTCATCCAATCACTTAACTGTAATCCCAAAACCAAGACAGGAAACCAGCTGGGCAGTCTCCAAACTCTACATCTCCATGTCTGATGGCAAAGCAGTCTTCAGATCTTCAACTCCCTTTTTATCTTTGTTGACTGCAACAAGGTTCTTTCTCCTGGGCTGGTTCCACTCCCTGTTAGCAGCTTTCCTGGCAGGCGTCCTGTGTCTCTGGCATCGTTAACATCTTAGGGTCCCCAAGTCAACGTCAGCTTCATAGTTTCTTGTTTCAATGTCTGAGTTCCACACATGACATTCTGTGCATCTCCAAAGGGCTGGAGTCACTTCTCCAGCTCTGCCCTCTGTAGCACTCTAAGTTCTGGTTGATGCACTCCGCTGCCACTGCTGTTCTTGGTGGTCATCCCATGGTACTGGCATCTCCAATATGCTAGGGTCTTCTACTACAACTATGCTTCACCAAAGCCTCTCATAGGCTGTCTTCATGGTATCAAGCCTCAACTCCTTTGCATGAACCCTTCAGTCCTTGGCTGTCAACTACAAATGAGGCTGCACTCCCACCAATGGCCTTCCATGGCCTCTCACAGTGCCATACCTCAGCTGTTCTTCATGATGCCTTCATGCCTTCAAAACCAGTACAACCTGGATTATTCTTACACATTACCAAGTACAGCTGCAGCATGAGGCGCAACCTTGGCTATCTCTGCACACAGCTTCTTTGTGCTCTCAGGAAACACTTCCCAGAAAATATCACCTAAGTGATGCTGGTCTTTTCTTAATCACCACTAATTTCTTAGCTCCAGCTAACCAGCATCAATTGTCCCAATAGTCTCCTTCTCCTCTTGAATATAAAGCCAGAGACACATGGCCTAAGCTGCTGAGTTCTGCTGTTTGCAGGAGCTGGAACATTGGCCCCCTTGTTCTATTACATTATCACTAGCTTCCTTTATTCCAACTCCTTCACTGCCTAAGCTTGACTGTCTTGGATCTTGCCCCATAGACTGACTTTGAATTCAGAGATCTGCATGCCTGCCTCCTAAGCACTGGGATTAAAGGTGTGATCCACTAAACCTGGATTTAAGTTTTCCTTCACCTAGAATTTGCTCTGTCCTAGGCTGGCCTTGAACTCAGAGATCTGCTTATCTTTGTCTCCTGGGATTAAAGGCTTGTACTACCATGCCTGAACCTAAATTTAGCTGGGAGGAATCTTGCCTCAAAGTCACTACTTCCTTAATTCAGTTTAATATCCTTGAATTCAGCTCCATTTCACTTCCTGGTGTCCCTTTAATGCTCAAACTATATATTTTGTATGTTTCCTTTCTCAGCTTGCTATGTTTGTTCAAAATGCTCTTCATCAAACTTAACCAGAGAACAAAGTCTCTGTGGGGCTTTATTGAGACTTCCTTTGCCAATACAATTAATATACATCTCTTTTCCTTAGCCTTAGGCAGTCTCTTCCGAAAATGGCAAAAAGCAGCCATGTTCTTTACCAAAATATCACAAAAACAGTCTCTCAACCACATATGAAAGTTCTTCTCCACGGAAACCTTTTGGGTCATCAGGCCTACACAGTTCAAATGACCCTCAATACCACTCACTTCCATATTCCTACTAGGTTGGCCCACTAAGCCCCACTTAAAGTATTCCATGATTTTCCAAATCCAAAGTTTCAAAACCCACATTCTTCCAGACAAAAGCGTGGTCAGGCCTATCACAGCAATACCCCACTCCTGGTACCAACTTCTGTGTTAGTTTGGGTTTTACTGCTGTGAACAGACACCAATGACCAATGCAAGTTTTATAAAAGACATTTACTTGGGCTGGCTTACAGGTTCAGAGGTTTAGTCCATTGTCATCAAGGCAGAAGCATGGCAACATCCAGGCAGGCATGGTGCAGGAGGAGCTGAGGGTTCTACACCTTTATCCAAAGGAAACCAGGAACAGACTGGGCATCTTTAGGCATCTAAGAGGAAGATCTCTAAGCCCAACCCTACAGTGACACACTTCCTCCAACAAGGCCACACCTTCTAATAGTGCCACTCCCTGGGACAAGCATATACAAACTATCACACCTGGGCTCCTCCCATCCCCCATGCTCCTCCTGTCCCCTGGGCTCCTCCTGTCCCCTGGGCTCCTCCTGTCCCCTGGGCTCCTCCTGTCCCCTGGGCTCCTCCTGTCCCTGGACTCCTCCTGTCCCCTGTGTTCTTCCTGTCCCCTGTGCTCTTCCTATCCTCAGACTCCTCCTGTCCCCTGTGCTCCTCCTGTTCCCTGGGCACCTTCTGTCCCCTGGGTTCCTCCTGTCCCCTGGGTTCCTTCTGTCCCCCATGCTGCTCCTGTCCCCCATGCTCCTCCTGACCCCCAGACTCCTCCTGTCCCCTGGGCTTCTCCTGTCCCCTGGGCTCCTCCTGTCCCCCATGCTCCTCCTGTCCCCCATGCTCCTCCTATCCCCGTGCTCCTCCTGTCCCCTGTGCTCTTCCTGTCCCTGGACTCCTCCTGCTGCCTGTGTTCCTCCTGTCCCCTGTGCTCCTCCTGTCCCCTGTGCTCCTCCTGTCCCCTGTGCTCCTCCTGTCCCCCGTGCTCCTCCTGTCCCCTGGGCTCCTCCTGTCCCCTGGGCTCCTCCTGTCCCCGGACTCCTCCTGTCCCCAGACTCCTCCTGTCCCCTCATCCTTACATTCTCCTATTTTTCCCACCCACTCTCCTCCCATCCATTCTCTCCACCTGCCTCCCACCAGTCTCCTCTCCTAACACACCCTCTCTTACTCACCCCCTCTCCTACCCACCACCTCTCCTGCCCACCCCCTCTCTCTTCTGATCTCTCCACTCTTCCCTGCTATACTCGCACCATCCTCCTGTCTCCCCACTCTCCTCTTATCCAGAGATCTCTTCTTTGGGCAACTTGGATGGTTTCTGATGATGAAGGAAACAGCTGCTGCGGTGTCTTCTGGCAGTGGTGTCCCCTCCTTCATGGCTGTGAGCCAGGTTTGACTTTAGCAGTTTGATTATGATGTCTTTCAATGTCTTCTCTCTCTATTTATCCTGAATGCGGCTCTCTGGGCTTCTTTTACTCACTGAAATATTTTGACGGTGCCTGTGCACGCATGCATGGTGTATGTACGTGCATGCATGTATGCGTGAGTGCTTGCGTGATCATGCATGTGTGTGGTGTGTTGCTCTGGTCTCTCTTCCTCAGGCTCTGGGAAGCAGGTGTGTCAGAGCACTTCACACCATCCCACTCATTTTATTGGCTGTTTTTTTTTTCCCTCACCATTTCCCTCTGTTCTTTAGATTAAGAAGTTCTTGTGATCTAGGTTCCTGTTTGCAGTCTCGCTCTGTGATCTCCAGACTGCTGTTACACTTATGTAGTGTGTTTCACTGTACATATCTCCTCTCTAAACTAGTGTGATATTTTACATTTAATGCTGAGTTCTCCACAGGCCAATCATCTCAACTGTTTGTCCCTTTTGAAATTCTTGGGTCTATTTACAATGGTTGTTTGAGAGCTATGCTCTGGTTTATCCACAGTTATTGCGTTCTCTCTCTCTCTCTCTCTCTCTCTCTCTCTCTCCCTTTCCCTCTTGCTCTCTCAATTTCCTTCCCTCCCTCCTTCCTCCTACCCCTCCCCCTCTTTCCCTTATGGGTTTAGTGATTTCTGACTGCATGCTGGAAACTTTGAATGATGTAACCAGAATCTGGGTGTAGCATAACAATTCCATTTTAACTTGGGAATAGCTATGTGTTATTATTATCTATTCCGTTGGCATCAGTGAGCTTCTTTGGGGATGTTTAGTTGCTCTTACAGTAGTTTTTAACATGATTTTGATGTGGATTCTCTGTAACCCGACAGCAAACTGTCTTGTTTACTTTCTGTTGCTATGATAAAGACCATGGCCAGAAGCAGCTCTGTGGGAGGTTTATTTGGTTTACCTGACTAGATCGTAGTTTATCACTTAAGGAATTCAAGACAGAAACTGAAGACAGGAACCTAGAGGTAGGAAGTGAACCAGAGTCCTTGGAGGAGTGTTGTTTACTAGCTTGCTAAGTTTGCTTTTTTATACACTCAGGGACCATCTGCCCAGAAATGCTACTGTCCACAGTGGGTGTTCCAACATCAATTAAGAAAATGTTCCACAGACATGCTTATAGGCCAATCTGATAGAGACAGTTCCTCAGTTGAGATTCCCTCTTCCAAGATATGTCTAGGTTGGTGTTACAGCACACAGGCCAGTAAAATGCCTCTCACTATAATAAATGCAAAACAACTCAATGTCTCACCTCAACATCTTCCCAGTCTCTTCTCCATAAATGCTCTGTTTTACCACCCAGTTTCAGTCCTGCTCCTAAATAAAGGTTGGAGTTGCCAGGAAAGGGAATCTCACCTCGAGACATTTGGAAAGACGGAGGTTGGCTGAGTTAAATCTTTTGAGTTTTCAGGTGACATGAGACAGGATTATGAGATCTGAGTCTCTGCTCCCATCCATAGGACTTCTCAAAGCAGGCCTGCTGTAGCTCCTCCCAACTGGGGAGCAACCCTCCCTCTCTCCTAACACTGCCCACCTCCACCACCGCAGCTGCTGAGAAATACACTTCCGATACCCTTTACTCTGAACTCCGTGCAGTTCTACATAAAAGTCAGGGCACATGAAACAGCACGTGAAACTCTTCAAAGGCTTCTGGCTCTCTTTGAAATTTTAGGTTTGTAGGAGTGAAGAAGTTCAGGTCACTCTCTGCTCCCACTTCTCCCTTCCTCACCCCCACTCTCAGCCTGGTCATGCAGTTCTCTTGCTCACAGTAGGGACTCTTCCATGTCTGATCTTCTTGCACACAGTAGGGATTCTTCCCTGTCTGATCTTCTTGCACACAGTAGGGACTGTTCTGTGTTCAATCTTGCACAATTCTCCCTGTGGTTGAAGGTTGTCCCACTTGCCCCTCTAATATCCAGACCAAGACCCAGGACTAGAACAGTTTCACCTCACCCTTCAAATGTCAGCTGAGGCTACTTTCTCCAGGAAGCCATCCTAACTGTCCCTGCCCCTCGTGCCCAGTGCCTTTTGAAGCTCCAGAATGTTCCTTTATTCCCAAGGGCCTTGCTTCCTTGTAAGTAGTTTGCTGTGAACATAAGGAATTTGAAGCTAATAGGATGGATAAGGAATGTTCAAAGCTAGTGAGTGGCAGCTTTAGCTTTAGCAAACCAACTTCAGCCTGTTTATCAGGAAATGAAGATGAGGGTTTTAGAGGGATGGGCGGGGTTTCTTTTTCGCCTAAGGCACTGGAAAGAACCAACATGGAGATGACAATCTGGAAGAAACACACGTACTCAAGTTGGAGAGCACTGTACTGGTCTGACCCTGAGGGGAAGCGCATGTTCTGTGTGAGAGAGAAGAAAATCATCTGTTACTGCCTACCAATGGCACTTTCTGATGATGGTGGGCCTGTGACTTGGAAAGGAAGAATCCAGTGCAGTTGCTCCTTTACACCCAGGAGAAAATGCTTTTAAAGTTATGTGGGAACTGGGGTGCAGCTCAAGAGAGCACCTGCCCTGGGTTTCACACACACAAACACACACACACACACACACACACACACACACACCATATACACAGCCATCTACGAGCTAATACTTATTAGTCCTAAGCTTGCTATTGGCTATTGGAGATCAGTCCTGCCTGGTAGAAGTGGGACAGCCTCTCAGAGCTTTGGAGAATCAGAGCTGAAAAGGACTGATTGGCTCACAGAGCTAGAATAGGGCATGATGGATTACTGATTACAAAGAAGCTGTGAAGTCTGCCAGGAAGGGCTGTGTTTCCCTTAGCTCGTCTCACCCTGCACTCACAGTACCGTGTGCAACTTCAGGGACTCAGTGACTCTGTGACACCTTTCTGTGCTCTCTTGCTTCCTTTTTCTTTGACAGTGTCAAGCTGGAGTTTAGAAGCATCATGACCTACAGAGCCACTCAGATCTGGAACAGAATGCACGGGGCGACTATCTCAGTACATTTCCACGCCTCGCTCAGGCCCCAGCTGTTCAAAGTGATGAGCCACTTTTGGTGTGGAGCAGTGAGCTCAGGACAGGGGAAGCTGCCTCAAAGCAGACTCGACGGGTGGGCTGCCAAGCACGCAGACAGATTACAGCTCATGAAAGGCTTCCTTTGCTTTGAATAGCTAGCTGTTCAGAAAAATTGGAACGCCCACTGGGATGAAAATTCCATCTTTGCCAAAGTGGAAGTGCAGGAGTCCAGCACTTGTCCCAGAATGATCAGGAAAAGGAGGCTGTGCTGTATAAATCAGCACTGATCCGGACACAGGGCCAGATTAAAAGTCCGGGCTAGAGGACATGGACAGACTGAGAGAGAAAACCAGTATGAATGGGCCATCACCTCAAATGCATAGGCTGGGAGCACCACTGACATGCCTGCCACAGGGAAGGCCAGTGCTCCAGAATGCTACTTACTGGCACTCCCTGATGGAAGGGCTCCAGATACCATGTGTGTTCTTTCAGCTGCACACCCAGATGCAAAGGTGGAGTATAAGTCAGGTCTATCCTGTGCCAGAGACCTCAATTTTTGATACCAGACCCATTGCATCAGTGAATTAACATGAACTACTTCCGCTATGTCAGAACAGTAGACTTCAGGTGAGCTCTCTTTTTACACATTCCCTCTCTATACCAATGGTACATCATCATTCTGACACCCCAAACACGAAGAACTTATGCAGGATGGTCCAGTTTCCAGTGTGAAATGGAGAGTTTCAAACTATAGCTCTGGCCACTGAGTTGATCTGCCTATCAAGGTGGTCATGGTGAGTTGAGATGGATCAAGAACAAAATTGTTCATGTCTCTGTAGCCCAGAGGTGCTGTGAGTTTCTTAAACCTACATCATTCACAACGGAAACAGTGTCCATTCACAGAAAGAGAAAAGAACTAACAAAGGATTTAGCCTTTTTGAGCTTCATGGTCATGACATCCAATTTATTATTATTATTATTATTATTATTATTATTATTATTATTATTATTCCTCCTCCTTTTTTGTGCACAACTACTTATCAAACCATGACCAACAGTGACCAACCAATAACCAACAACAACCCAACAACCCACCACTACCACCACCACCACCACCACCAACAACAACGACATGTCCTGTTGAAGCTCTAGCATTTATATACCCTCTGAAAAGTTCCTAGAATTCCAAATATCACATAATCACAGAAACTATCTGCCCCTGGCAGAATCATAACTCTGCTAAAACCTGAGGCAAATCATAGTCAGCTGCTGTGGATAATCTGAAGCAGTCCCATATACCACACCAGAGACTAAAATGGAAACATATTTTTATAATATTTCTGTTTTCAAAATAACCCAAAATCCTAAAATTACCACTATACCTTGCCTGGGGAGGTCCAGGCTGTATCTGTAAAGGGTACACAGGTCTCCAATTACATGAGACATTGTTGGTTCTAATACAACACAGACTCAAATAAGCCCTTGGTGAACAAACAAGTGAATAGTGAATGGATGGATGGATGGACGATGAGTGGATGGACACATGGATGGTTGGACAACAGATGGATGGATGGATGGATGGATGGATGGATGGATGGATGGGTGGATGGACAGAGGATGAATGGATGGATGGATAGATGGGTTGATGAATGGATGGATGGATAGATGGATGGGTGGATGGATGGATGGACAGATGAATAGATGAATGGATGAAGCAAGTTAAGAGAAGCTTTACTGCACAGAAAGCAGAACACACTGAAGACAAACCTAGTAATCAACAGACAGTCAGACATTCTAGGCACAAAGTTCAAGGGAGTATACTCAGAATGGACTCCTATCTGCCCAGTGCTGGATACAGCCTAGCTACAGCTTTTCTTTGTTCTTCCTAGCTTCGCTAAATGTTTTTTTTATTATTTATTTTATTTTTTTTTAATTTACATTCCAAATCATTTCCCCTTTCCCATTTCCTCCCTCCCCGAAAGTCCCATAAGCCCCCTTCCCTCCCTCTTTTCTCCATTCAACCCCCTCTCGTTACTCTGTCCTGGCGTTCCCCTACATCCAGTCTTTCCAGGACCAGGGGTCTCTCCTTCCATCTTCTTAGAAATCTATTGATATGCGGATTGTGTCTAGGGTATTCCGAGATTCTGGGTCAACATCCCCTTATCAGTGACTGCATACCATGTGTGTTCTTTTGTGATTGGGTTACCTCCCTAAGGATGATATTTTCAAGCTCTGATCATTTGCCTAGGAATTTCGTGAATTCATTGTTTTTAATTGCAGAGTAGTATTCCATTGTGTAGATATACCACATCTTCTGAATCCATTCCTCCGTTGAGGGACATCTGGGTTCTTTCCAGCTTCTGGCTATTATAAATAAGGCTGCTATGAACATAGTGGAGCATGTGTCCTTATTGCATGCAGGTAAAGCCTCTGGGTATATGCCCAGGAGTGGTATAGCCGGATCCTCTGTGAGTGTCATGCCCAGTTTTCTGAGGAACTGCCAGACTGCTTTCCAGAGTGGTTGTACCAGCTTGCAATTCCACCAGCAGTGGAGGAGTGTTCCTCTTTCTCCACATCCTCGCCAACAACTGCTGTCTCCTGTGTTTTTGATCTTAGCCATCCTGACTGGTGTGAGATGGAATCTCAGGGTTGTTTTGATTTGCATTTCCCTAATGACTAAGGATGATGAACATCTCTTTAGGTGCTTCTCAGCCATTAGATATTCTTCAGGTGAGAACACTTTGTTTAGCTCTGTACCCCATTTTTTAATAGGGTTACTTGCCTCTCTGGAGTTTAACTTCTTGAGTTCTTTGTATATATTGGATATTAGCCCTCTGTCGGATGTAAGGTTGGTAAAGATCATTTCCCAGTTAGTTGGGTGCCGCTTTGTCTTTTTGACAGTGTCTTTTGCCTTGCAAAAACTTTGTAATTTAATGAGGTCCCATTTGTCTATTCTTGATCTTAGAGCATAAGCTATTGGAGTTCTGTTCAGGAAATTCTCCCCTGTGCCCATATGTTCAAGGTTCTTCCCTAGTTTCCCTTCTATTAGTTTCAGTGTGTCTGGTTTTATGTGGAGAAGCTTCGCTAAATGTTATAACATTGTTTCCTTACTCTTATAAATTCTTCTCCTCACAACATAGAAGTGTCAGACACACGGTCAGTGGACTCTCTATTATTAAACAGCAATTTGAAAACTGATATGTCTTGGAGAGTCAGACAGACAGGTTCATCAAGTTGAGTGCAGAGTGCTGCCTGTATTAGTTACTCTTGCAGTCCTATGACAAAATACCCAAAGGAGCAGCTTAAGGAAGGAAAGGTTGATTTGGGTTCATGGTTTGGAGATTACAGCCCATCATGTCAGGGAAGACATGATGGCAGGAGTGTGCAATGAGTTATCACATTGCATCTTCACACTTTCTCCTTATTCAGTCCTGGACTTTTAGCCCATGGAGGATTAGTGTTACCTCCTTCCCTGATCACCTAAACTTTTTTGGAAACATCCTCATGAACACACATAGAGGTATGTCTCCTGGGTAATTCTAAATCTTATCAAGTTGAAAACTAAGGCCTACCATCACACTGCTAATATGGGCCTTGAAACCAGGCACTGATGTGTCCAGGAGAGGTAAGACAGAGAGTGGATGAGCTACCAGCCAAGCCTGAAGATATTCTCTTATAGTCACTGATGAGTATAATTTCTGTGCTGAGGATCTGTGCTCCACACAGGACCATCCCTCACTCACAGCTGAATCAAAGTGCTGTGGTACCCATGTGCTATTTGATGAAATTCACCTGAGAATGGTTTTAGTTCAGTGGAGTTGCCTCTACTCAGCTCTCAATGGCAGCCTTGGAAGCCCTTGCACCGTCCCACCAGATTGCCAGAAGCTAAGGATTGGGTTGTTGTAAGCCCCAGCATAGTAAGAAGACTCAGGACCATGCTTCTGCCAGTAGCTACAACAGGGCTGGCTTCATTTGTGAGACAAAATGTAAAAGCAAAGAGAAAAAAAAGAGTCCAGTCATTCCTCAGAGCAACCCAGCAAAGGAAGATTGGGTCTCAGAGCCATCCCTGCACCAACACTTCTGAAGATTAAACAGGAAAACAAACAGCAATTCAACTTTTCTCTTGCAAAATAACCAAACAGCAATCTGAAGTCTCATCCATGGCCTCTTGCCTCATGAGAGCTTTTGTAGACCACTTTGTATTAGAGAAGACACTTGAAAAGAAGACCCAGCTGGTCCTTGGAGGGAAAGGTTCCTTCTGTTTTGGAAACCAGCAGAGAAGCATCCTGCTTCTTCAAGGAAGGAAGTCAGCAAGACTAAGAATACTCATGCTGTTTTCCGCACATTATTTCACTCATTTTTGTCCCAAGGCAAGGATTCTACATTTCACCATTCTGACGTGCTGGTACACCGATGAAAACCACTTAATTATTAGACTGTAACACAGATATTAAGACCCACCATCAGCCACTGTGGGCTCCAACAGAGCAGCAGTCACCAGCCCAGTGGATGCTCAGGTCACTGTGTAAGACTAAGAGCTGTAAAGAGTTAACTCAGTGGCCTCAGGGTTAGGTGTTACCATGAAAGGTTAAATACTTTAAAGAATACAGACACCAGTGAGGTGGTCTGATGAGTAAAGGTGTTTTGTACTGAGCCTGATGTCCTGTGTTTGATCCCTCACCTCGTAGGGATTCACGTAGTAGGAGAGAACTGACTCTTGAAAATTGTCCTCTAGTCTCAATATGTGCACCGTGCGCGCGCGCACACACACACACACACACACACACACACACACACACACAAAGGGGGCGGGGGCTCGCATGCACACAGTAGATACACAAATACATAGGAATCTTGGGGTGACCCTTGAAAAGTAAGTTAAGTGCAGAGAGAAAGGTAATATCAATGTATGGTGCCCAGGCTCACAAAATCTGTTATGGGTAGCCGGGGCCCAGCATGCTATGTGTATGAGGGTCATCTGAGAGGAACATGAAATGTATTTGCATCCTCTGGAAGAAAAAAGTGAGAGAAATCCAGCCAGCAGCTTTTATTGTCTACTTTGAGGATTTATGAGGAAGGACTCCTAAGGAACACTAGTCTTCCCTAGGAATGTGGCAATTGTCTGTTGGGCTCAGATAGAGAGGAGTAGGTTCCCAAGAGCAGAAGCCAACAGCAATACCGTTGAGTAACCTTACCAAACTGCAGGGAAACCAGAGTGGTCAGTATAACATGTGTTGGATGAGTACTTCACAGTAGTTCTTCCTCTAAATAGACCCATAGGGACCATCATCCCAAGAAACACCACGAACACAATGGAGGAAATGGCTCTGGGGACCTGCCCTTCGCTTAAGTAACGAGCTGCCCCCAACGGAAAAAAACCCACTTTTGTGAAATTCTGTAGTGTAACTTTTCTAAAATCTTGTGGTAGACAGAGAATATTGAACACACACACACACACACAGACGAGAGAGAGAGAGAGAGAGAGAGAGAGAGAGAGAGAGAGAGAGAGAGAGAGAAGGAGGAGGAGGAGGAGGAGGAGGAGGAGGAGGAGGAGGAGGAGGAGGGAGTTCTGGAAAGCATCCTGGTATTTTTGCTTTCCCACCCTTTATCCTCCACTCTCCAGGTCACAGAAGCAACAGGATAATAGCTCACAATTTTGTGAGAGCAGAGGCAATATAGACCTTATTCTAAAACAAACCCAATGGTGTGTGTTTAGTTCCTTGAGAGATTGGCGTAAGGCATGCCTTTATTTGGCGCCTGTACTGGCTGGTTTTGTGTGTCAACTTGACACAGGCTGGAGTTATCACCGAGCAAGAAGCTTCAGTTGGAGAAGTGCCTCCATGAGATCCAGCTGTGGGGCATTTTCTCAATTAGTGATCAAGTAGGGAGGACCCCTTGTGGGTAGTGCCACCCCTGGGCTGGTAGTCTTGGGTTCTATAAGAAAGCAGGCTGAGCAAGTCAGAGCAAGCAAGTCAGTAAGTAACGTCCCTCCCCCCACCCCTGTGGCCTCTGCATCAGTTCCTGCTTCCTGACCTGCTTGAGTTCCAGTCCTGACTTCTTTGGTGATGAACAGCTGTGTGGAAGTGTAAGCTGAATAAACCCTTTCCTCCCCAACTTGCTTCTTGGTCATGATCTTTGTGCAGGAATACAAACCCTGACTAAGACAGTGCCCTTGGAGAAGCTTTCCAGGAAGCACCTGCCACAACCATTTACAGATTTGTCGCTACCACAAGAAATGACCCTTATTTGATCAAAGACATGATGTTCACATCTATGAAGTCCAATCTTTCCACAGATGGGATGAGTTAGATTCCCAACTCCAAGATGTGTCATCTCCAAACTCCCAGAAGTCAACAGGGAGAGATTCCTAAATGCAGCAAGAGGGGAAACATTTGTCACATGCAGTTTCTCAGTAAAAGCCCAAGGGGCTTAAAAGGCGTGGGTAATGTATTTAATATGCACAGAGAAAAATCAGCTGCTGATGAAAAATTCTGTGTCTAGCAAACACCATTCCTCAAAAGTGAAGCTGAATGAAACCCATCTGGAAGAAGCAAGAAGCAAGAGTGTAAGGTGCCATTACAGAACCCCTCTCCTACATGAAGTGTGCGAAAAGGTAAGCTGAAATGTAACACCATCACAAAAGGTGGGGTGGATTCCAGTAAAGAGAACAGCACAAGCAAGCATGAACACAGGAGCCTGTAGTTTTAGTTTCTAGCTTCTCTTGTTTCCCATATGCTCTAGAATATTGAATGCACAAGACGGCACTTGTAAAACCATGTTAACAGTACATGGTGTATAGAGAGGTAACGTGAACCTAAATTGACATAAATTCATAATATGGGAGAGATTGAATGCATGGAGACAAAGTCACACTGATACACTTGACACATTGAGCTGAAAACAGCTTGGCCCCTGGAGATGCTGATCTGGTGTCCAGCTAGCCCCACAGCTAAAGACGAGGGTCTTTTCCTTACACAACTATCATTAAAGGGTTCTCATCTGCAAGGATGGAGTCTGTGCATGAACCAGCACGTGTTGAGATTATAGTCCGAGTAGGCTGGATTTCGTTGCCCTGAGTCATTGGACATGAACTTCTGACTTGGTTTGCAAGGTGGAGTCAAACTTAGTATAGTTTTCCATTTGAGTGGTGGACAGGGACTCCTCTCACAGCAAACTCTTTGGGGCCAGAGGTATGTTATTAGAAAGTCAGCTATGTAAAAACAAACATCTCTGTGAACCGCACAGTGTTGACTCTGCCTGATGACAGAGCCACACTCAGTTGCATGTGTATGACAAGTGTCCCTGACTGCTGACAGCACACTCCACATGAACTGCCCTTATTGGGTCCCAATGGCCTTCTGGGACTCAGAAATCCATTCTCCCAGGATGATTCTTATCTTGGACAGGCATGTCTTCTTACTGGTAGGATGATCATACTTTTTGGACAGAAGGAATCTCAGATCCTATGTGATATCAACCAGCTGCTTGCTGGCATTTTAAGCCTTTCATTTCTTGTTGGAGAGTGAAAAGCTTTGTATGATTCCTAGAGCTTTAAGAAAAGGAATAATTGGGTTGGAGAGATGGCTCAGCAGTTAAGAGCACTGACTGCTTTTCCGAAGGTCCTGAGTTCAAATCCCAGCAACCACATGGTGGCTCACAACCATCTGTAATGAGACCTGATGCCTCTTTTGGTGTGTCTAAAGACAGCTACAGTGTACTTACATATAATAAATAATCTTAAAAAAAAGAAAAGGAATAATCGTTACTGCTGGTAACTTAACATCTTTTCCCTTTCTAAAAGTCACAGCATCTTCCAATAGCCCCTTGCTGGGCTATGAGGGCAGCTTCAGGTGGGAGAAGGCAGGGTACTTGGTCCTCATGTAGCTCTGTTGCAACCGTGGCCACATACCATCCCACCAAAGCTCTGATAGAGTATCACTGATTTCGTACTGTTCAGGTGATTCCCTTTGCACATCCAAAGTTGACCAGCTTCAGGATATCTATCCATCTATCCTTTGTCTCCTTTGTACTCTTCTCTTCATGGCCACTGCCTGATGCCTGGTAGCTACTTACACACACACACTCTCTCTCTCACACACACTCAAACACTCACACACACACTCACATACACTCACACACACTCACACACACACACTCTCTCATACACACACTCTCACACACACTCACACACACATACTCACACACTCATACACACACACACTCTCACACACACTCTCACACACACTCACACACACACTCACACATACTCACACACTCTCACACACACTCTCTCACACACACACTCTCACACACACTCACACACACATACTCACACACTCACACACTCACACACTCTCTCTCACACACACACACACTCTCTCTCACACACACACTCTCACACACACTCTCACACACACTCACACACACACTCACACACATACTCACATACTCACACACACACTCTCTCACACACACACACTCTCTCTCTCTCTCTCACACACACACACACACACACACACACACACACACTCATACCAGCTGCTGGGTTGTTTCCGTGCCTATGCTTTTTTTGTTTCTCTGTGCGTTTGTAATCTCTGTATTTCCATCAGCAGAAATGTCAATCAAGCCTTTCTCAGATCCACTGTCACCTTTGCAGACACAGCTGGGGTTTGTCACCCTGACTGCACATAGATCTACCATGGGACTTTCAAAACTTACAAATTCCCTTGGCTTTCCCCAGACAAGCTCAGTGAGAATCTCTAGGTGGTAGATAAAACAGGTGGCAACCACCACAGGGGACAAAAGACTTCACCCATCACCCGAGGAAAGCAGAGTTTGGTCCTCTTCCATCCTGTCCCAGTTCTGTCATAAATACCAGACCAGGTGGCAAGGCCAGGATGATGACAGGATAGCAGTCCCTTTAGATGAAGCTAAGACCAGTGGGATTGGAGAGGACTCACAAATGACAAATGCAACAGGAATTGTTAACTGGGGGTGTGGGAGAGAGATAGAGAGAGGCAGAGACAGAGAGACAGAGACAGAGAGACAAAGACAGACACATACAACACAGAGAGACAGAGAGGAGCAGAGAGAGACAGAGACAGAGTGACAGACACACTACACACAGAGAGAGACAGATAGAGAGAGGAACAGAGGCAGAGACAGACACACACAACAGAGAGATAGAGACAGAGAGCAGGAGGGACAGAGAGGGAAGAGAGAAAGAGAGAGACAGAAACAGAGAGACAGAGAGACAGACACCCAACAGAGAGATAGACAGAGAGGGGGGACAGAGAGGGGAGAGAGACAGAGAGTGGGGAGTAGAGAGGGGCAGAGAAAGAAAGAGAAAGAGAAGAAACACACACACAGAGAGAGAGAGAGACAGAGACAGACACACACAACATAAGAGAGATAGACAGAGACAGAGAGAGGGAGGAACAGAGAGGGGGAGAGAGAGAGAGGGAGAGAGAGAGACAGAGACAGAGACAGACACACACAACATAAGAGAGATAGACAGAGACAGAGAGAGGGAGGAACAGAGAGGGAGAGAGACAGAGAGGGAGAGAGACAGAGCGGGAGAGAGAGAGACAGAGACAGAGACAGACACACACAACATAAGAGAAATAGACAGAGACAGAGGGAGGGAGGGAGGGAGGGAGGGAGGGAGAGAGAGAGAGAGAGAGAGAGAGAGAGAGAGAGAGCTAGTTCCTTGAAATATACCCAGATGTCAGATAATCCATCAGCGAAATCATAGCATTGGCTTTTATCTGACTTAAAAAGTCATTCGCTCTGGAAATCGTACCACTAGATGCCCATGCCCACCTTCTTACTCATTGGCTCTAATGAGTGCTGAGCTGGGACGATGGCTGCCGCGGCTTCCTCAGCAGAAGCCTGGAAGTGCTTTAACCAGATCACCGACTCTTCCCTGGGATCTGGGATGCCAGGAGGGTGGAATGGGAGTAAAGGCTTGGAATCTCCTTCTGAGTGCCACGTCTCCTTGCCTCTCTGCCTTAGCCTTTCACCTAGCCTCCGCCCAGCTCTACCTGCAGACATGTCAATCACCTGAGAACTGTGGCCTGTTTCCACTGGGATAGATACAGGTCCTTCTTCCCAGCCCTTAGGCTTTTTTTAACAATTCAAGCCCATATTGGTCCTCATAACCCACCATAAAGCCAAGACAACTTGATTGGCAGGACATTATGCAGCATACTACCAGCAACAGAAGAAACTCAAGAGTTTCTGGGTGATGTCACTGCCTGTTAGTCACTCAGCTCAAAGGCAGGATGCTGGCACAAGGGGAGGAAAACATCTTTGAGACCTCCACACAACGTTTGGTGGGAAACCAGTCACTTCCTTCTCTGCCTGAGCAGCTCTGGTCCCTCTTCAATCTCTCCTGCTCCCAGTAGAAGTCCCAGAGAGAGCCTCACCTGCCCCCTGTGTCATGGACTCAGATGGTCTCTTCACACCTTAAGTTCCCACCATCCTGTGTGAGGATAGACCAGGTGCAGGGCTACCTGCAAACCTCTGGGAAGCTGTGGTGTGTGCCTGTCCTGGAGAGCAGTCCATGGGTGCTCCATTCTCTCAGGATGGGGTGAAGGATCACCTCGGGGGACCTTGTTCCCACAACTTGTGATCTCGGCCATTCCCTGTCTTAGGCTATACTCTATCAGCCTAAAGCAAAGTGTGCTTGTTGGCAGGTCTGGACCAGGCATAGAGGGTGCTGATCACTTGTCTGAGAAAGAGAACCACTAATCACACACACAGCACCTGCCTATCTGCAGCTCAGTGCTTCTCAAGTGAGTGCTTTCTGCCCATCATATCTGCACCCCAGCTAATCAGCTGCCACTGCGGCACCCAGCTACCTCATGGTGACCCTATGTCCTGTTCTTGTGCACTGAATGGGGACTCTCCTTCACAGAGGACTAGTCCTCTAAGGCAGCTTGGTGTTGGAGGTCATCTTCCTACATAGAACCAAGTTCAGTCTCCACCCATGGCAGGGTTGTGTTCAGACCTTTCCACCCTAAGACCTGTGAGCCCAGTCTGGAAAAGTACGCTCTTTATATGTTGGTGTGGCCATCCTGTGGCCTGAGGATGGCCTGCTACTCAGATAGGGCAGGGCTGCCACATCCAAGGAACTCCAGACTCCCAGGTTTAATCCAGGCTGTGCTCAGCAGTAGGGATGGCATAGATGGGAGAAGCAAAAGAATGACTGGAAAAAGGAAGCAGGAGCAATGTCAGGGAGTCAGCGTTTTGGGGAGGCTGTCTATGGTTTTCTTCCTCCCTCTGACCTCAAGCGTGTGCCACCGTGAACATGCACACTCATCAGAGCAGCTCCATTCAAGATCTCTTACAATCCAGTTCAAAGAGTCATTTTCAAATGTCAAATTGATGGAGGTTCCAGCACATGGTGACCTGGTGTCAATTTCAGGCCTCAAGAGGGGTTGTTCTGCATTTGATCTTAAATTACTTCATCCTTAATTGACTCAAAGACCTTTAGTGTGGAGTGGGTGTTATCATATACAGATATATTTCTGGGTGTATTTGTATGCCCATATAGTACATATACATGTTTTATGTAGCATGTATGTAGTATGATATGTACATGTGCACATGTTTTGTAAGTGTATGATGGTGTAGATAACTGTGATCTCATTTGTGTACTGCATTATGTGTGGTATATGCATGTATGTCTTTATGTTATTTTATATGTTTTTGTGTCTGTAATGTGTTGTGTGTGTGTCCCTATGCATGCCTATACATATTTTATTGCTATGAAGAGATACTATGACCAAGGCAATTCATATGAAAGGAAGCATTTAACTGCAGGCTTGCTTACACTTTCAGAGGTTTATTCCATTATTATCATGGTAGGGGATGGTAGGAACATGGTGGGAACATGTGGGAACATGATGAAATCATGGTGGGAGCATGATGGGAACATGGTGAGGGCATGGTAGGGGCTTGGTGGGAGCATTGTGGGAGCATGGTGGGAATATGGTGGGAGTATGGTGGAAACATGATGGGAACTTGGTGGGAGAATGGTGAGAGTATGGTGAGAGCATGATGGGAGCATAGTGGGAGCATGGTGGCAGCATGGTGGGCACATGGTGGAAGCATGGTGGAAACATGTGGGAGCATGGTGGGAACATGGTGGGAGTATGGTGGGAACATGTGGGAGCATGGTGGGAGCATGGCAGCACTAATGACACTGGAATAATCACTCAGAATCACATCCTGAATTGTAGGTAGAGAGAACAACATTCAGACTAGTGTGGGTTTTTGAAACCTCAAAGCCCACCCACAGTGGCACACTTCCTTCAACAAGGCCAACCTCCTTCTCAAGCACTGGAACTTCCTGATAACTAAACATTCAATTATATGGGCTGATGGGGGCCATTCTTATTCAAACCACACAGTATACATGTATGTTTGGTATATGTATATATGTGGTATGTGTGTTTAGTTGTATGAGGCTGTGTTTTGTACATGTATGTTTGGTATATGTAACATGTGGTATGTGTGTTTAGTTGTATGAGGCTGTGTTTTGTACATGTATGTTTGGTATATGTAACATGTGGTATGTGTGTTTAGTTGTATGAGGCTGTGTTTTGTACATGTATGTTTGGTATATGTAACATGTGGTATGTATGTTTAGTTGTATGAGGCTGTGTTTTGTACATGTATGTTTGGTATATGTAACATGTGGTATGTGTGTTTAGTTGTATGAGGCTGTGTTTTGTACATGTATGTTTGGTATATGTAACATGTGGTATGTGTGTTTAGTTGTATGAGGCTGTGTTTTGTACATGTATGTTTTGTATATGTAACATGTGGTATGTGTGTTTAGTTGTATGAGGCTGTGTTTTGTGCATAGCTAGTCTGTTTGTATATATGTTTGGGTGGGCATCTATGTATGGGGAGGCTATATCTCAGGATCAGGCAGCAATTTGAAGCTACTCGGGCCTGTCTCAGCTTCTCATGGACTTTCTACTTGGAAGGAGGATGTTATTGGCTTGCAGTCTTCCCTGTGTGGGGAAAGCTTTATGACAGATTTAGAACAAGTCAGGTCATATGTTTAGATAGTCTCTAAGTTTTGAGCCATGATTTCTCTTTATTTCTGTTAAACAGGAGAGTGGTTGTATAGGTGTGTTTTATCGTATATATTTAAATAAAACTTAAAAATAAGTCCAAATAACGGATTTTAAAGGTCATAGTTTTGAAATTTCTTACACTGTCTCTGCCTCACATTTTGCAAGTCTTTGTCCTGTGCCGTCAAGTGGGCTGGATGGCTGGCATGGACTGCTTCAGAGGGGCCTCCTGGCTCCACGAAAGTCCAGTAGCCCTTTGCGTACACAGAGCAGCGCAGAATTTGCTGGCACAGGAATTACTGCTGTGACTCAGGAACAGCGTCCTATGCTTTCTCCTTATAGCCCAACTCAGCAGTGTCTCCACCATAGCATTCTCAGTCTGTGTGTGAACCAGGGAACTAGGCAACTAAGAACTAGGGAAAGGAATTCGATTCCAAGTACGACAGGTAAAAACAGTCCTATTAGTGACACTCGATTTCTGGCAAGGACAACTATCTAGGAACATGAGGGTGGGTTCCACCTCCTTTGCCAGGTTTTTACCAGACCCATCAGCAGGGAGGCCCTGCAGGGAACTGCTTAACCATTTTACCTAGGAGAGCGGCTTGGGTTGTATAGCTCTTTAGGAGAGGCCTGTCCTGAGGCTATCAGCTACAGACTGCTGCAACTGGACGCCAGGGGAAAACATCCCTGAGACACTCTCCTCTAATAACTCATCATTGTAGCTTTAAGTGGTAGGACATAAGTCAGGAAAGAAAAGCAGTGAGGTTTACAGCTGCGGATTGGAGTATGGCGCCAGCATTGAAGGTCTGGGGGCAGTGCCCAGACTCGGCGCGAATCCCACACCCTGTCAGCTGAGCCTTGGTGACTCACCATGTAGTTTCAGGCAAGAGGTTAAGAGACTGCTGGGCAGCATTCTGAAAATGTCCAGAAATTGTTAAAGCTTCTGGAAACAAAAAGTAGCCCTTTGTGTGTTTCTAAAGAGTCAGAAGTCCGATGCCAGACAGAATCAGACAAATCCCCACAAAAGTGACCCCTGAATGAGGTGCTAGCTGCAGGGCACCAACCCAGCCCCCGTGTGAGCCTCTGAACCTCGGAGGCCTGTGTGTCTCAGGAAGGTCGTTTCCTCCTAAGTGCAGCAAGGACTCTGTTATTGATTTTGTTTATTGAGAACAGTGTAGGGAACTGCTGGTTTTCAAGCCAAGAGCATTCACAGTGAGCAACTCACGTGCCCTGCTGGGCAGCAAGAACAGAGGTCAGAAGTCCAGGGCCTGTGCTCAGTCAGAGACTCATCTGCAGAGCTGCAGGCTGGGCGGCCGCAGCAGCGGGGCTCCCTCTGCATCTGTGCCCATTCGGTAGATCGACATCACAGGGGGATTTTTTTCATGAACGGAAGCACTCAAACCCAGTCACCAGGCTCCATGTACACAGTGTGCGGTGAGAGGTGGAGAAACATCACGACGTCTACACATGTGCAGAAGACTCAATGTGAAGGGGACATTCTGCAGTCCCGGCTGGTCATTCCTGCCTGCTGGATCAACCTGAGCCTCTATTTCAAGTTCAGCAGTGATGTTCCAGCAAAGGAAAAAAAAAGTATGTAAAGTAAGTACAGAAGTGAGGACAGGCACTGAGATCATCTCCTCCCTCCCCTGAGGAGGTTAGATTCATCAGCGGCCAGAAGAGTCAAGCGGACAGAAGCAGTCAAGCTTCAGAAACATTGTTTCAATTTCTAATAAAAAAAAATCTGGTTTCCCAGAGGATACATTTTTTTTTATGTATGGTCTAATTTCTTTGGGCCCCCAAGCCCATGAATTGGAATTGATTTGCCTGACTAGTTCATACTGAGTGTTAAAAAGAACTTATTTCGATAGCCAGTAGCTAAAGGGATCATGTAAACGTACAACCTAGCTAAGAAGGCTCAGTCACTGGTCTCAAGGTTGCCTTGAAGCTTGTTTTACCATTCAGCGGTTGAGCCCTCTAGTGGCAGGGGTGGAAAATGAAAGGAGTGTCCCACTGGTGGTTAAGACCAGAAGGCAGACAACAGTCTAAGCCCATTGTAACAACAGTAGGGAGACCGTCACAGTGATGCATTTACCTGTGTGCACTTTTGGAGTATGCAGTAGCCCCATTCTAACCCCAATCCTTCTCCACAGCCCAGTCATATGCTGTAACTATGAGACTGTGAAACTGATTTTGCCATCCACTTGAGCGTGAGTCCGCACGAAAGAATCTCACAAAGACTGTGTAATGAGTGGATAAGAGATTCTGAGGGCATAAAAACAAGTCATGCCCAGAAAGGAGCACCGGCGGTGAACTCGTCAGATAAGAGATTAAAAATCAACTACCAAACAGAGAGATTCTTTTAAGAATTATTATTTTATCGTCACTCACCATTGACAGTACTCATTTGGGGATTCCAAAAGTGGAAAGGAACATAAAGGCAGTATAAGCAAATGTACGCTAGCATTTAGATAGCCCAAGGCCAATGAGGACAAGCTATGGATCACAGAGCCGCTTCCAACGTGTATGCAACGCTAGGAGAGAATATACCGTATCCTCCTGAGACTTCCGCAGAAGAACAAACAGGGAGCATCCCAGATCATTCCAAAATTGGAGCCACACAATGACAGTTCAAGAAAGAAGACAAACAGACAAACATCCTATACAAGCATCTGTGTCAAAGTGCTCCAAGATATACTACCATATAGCAAATTCCACATTATAGTGAAGGGATTATATACTATCACCAAGAAAACCAGGAACACAAGGATTGGTGGCGAATCTACTTCACTGATATGCGGCTGTAACATAAAGATGGGAAATATCTACATGGTCATTACAGTTGATACAGGAAAACCATTTGGCAAAATTTAGCACCTTTTCATGACAAAAAAAAAACCTTAACAAACAAGGAATAAAAGGAGACTTCTTTTTTTTTTGAAAGTTGTCTCCCTTTATTAATATGACTTTTCCAAATACTAAGCAGCCTAACTACACAAGCCAAGTCGAGCTAAAAGTGAGACCCTATGTTCTCACAGGAAAAAGTCTAGCGTTTTGATGTGGCCTACAGAAGCCTGACAGTTTCGAAGCGGTATGGATGAAGCAGTAAAGACCGGGGCAACCTGGGCTAACCCTCAGACTCTGTCCAAAAATAAAAATAAAATTTCATCTCCAAAGACTCGAACCGCTCACCTTATAGCTCGCCCCAGTGAACCCTAGGCAACACGAAAGCCCATGAGCTTCAGAGCCCCGCCGAGTCACTTCCGTCTCTCGAGACTTCTTTATAAAAAAGATCATATTATCAAACCCCATGAACTGCTGAAAATTACAAGGCTTGAACTTGACTTGCCTGGAGCAATGGCAGAATTAAGGATGGACATACAGACACATGTACGGAAAAGCTGTGATTGAGTGGGCCATGTACTCTGATAGAGATGCAGCCTGTTTATTTTATATATCTGAATCAGGGAGGCAGTTTTATTGTATACAGTTGAGTGACAAGGAGGTAGGTTTAGCTAATCCCTGTATCCTGGGGTGTCTGAAGGAAAGGAGTCTCAGACTGCTCACATCTGGGAGGAGGAGGCTGAGTTGACATTTAACACATACCAGTCTACACATGCCAACATCCGCACCCAGACCAGGGAAGGCTTCACCATTCTCACAGGTCAGAGGCAATGAGGTCCTTGGCGTGGCTCTGCTCATTCAACAATGCACATTCACTCAGCACCTCATCTGCTTGTCGCTGTGTACTCACCCAGGACTTCCTCCACTCCCCACACAGCCCTAAACCATGAGCCAAATTAAGCCCTGCTTCCCTTAAATTGTTTGTTGCCAGGCCACAGAAATAACTAATATATCACCAACATAAAAAAATACTTTAGAATACTAAAGAACATTATAAAACCATTAAGAGTAAGAGTAAGAGTAAATATTTGGAAATTACATGTCTGAAAAGGGGCTTGATATCTAGATACAGAAGCCCATACTATTTAATAACAAAAATATCATAATTTTAAAATGGAAAAGGGATTTGAGTCATCACTTCTCCTAAGATATACGGAGCCAATGAGCACATGGGTAGATGTTCAACATCATAACAATCAGGAAATACAAGTCAGAACCACGGAATCCCATTCACCCCGGAGATGGCTCCTATTCATCGTCTAGTTTTATAATCACACACCTCTGAAAGCCTTAACACTACTGGCCTCTGCATGAAAGTGCTGGAAATTATAAGATTTACCATACAAACCTTTAATCAGAGCAAACTGAAAACTGAGACATCAAGAGATATCTACATTGCTGCTGTTTAATCTACAGTCAGAGAGTCCATCATGAGAGAGACAATCAACCACAGGACGCTTTCCTGCTCTCAAAGCACAGAATGACTTTGACCAACCAAATTCTTGTCTGCTTTTTACAATTAATAGTAAATATTTATAGAATAGTAAATAGAATGAAGAGTCTAGCACTGGTTAGGCAGTCACATAAATTTGCAGTTCATAAGAAACGTCTAAGCATTAACTATTAGGGCACTTATGTACGTCTACAGGACGATAGGCTTGCTTGTGATTGAGTGCAAAATGAGAAAAACCCAAGGTTGAAACTTCGTGACATCATATTTTTTATCATCTTAAATAATAGACATTTGGAACTCTGTGGGGAGATGTGACGGTAACAGGGCTGACATCTGGAGAGGGGTCTTTCTCTTGTTGATTCTGTCCAAAAACTGTACAACACAATCATACTGTTATGGAAACCCAGCAGAAGAAAAGAGGGGGCGGGAAGGAAGCATGCTCTAGGAGTCAAGAGACCTGGGTTTAGCTCGAATTATCCATCTAACCGTGCTGTAACTTCACATAAGCTCTTAAAAGCTCTGTTCAATTTCCTGTTCTACGGGATATTTGGGAGACTGGAGGCCTCCCTCCCAGGAGCACTCACATTTTCAGGCAATAAATTTACTACCCCCCCAGGGATCACTAGACTGTTTCTCTGAATAACATCTTCTGCCAGATTTATAGTTCGAACATTTCATCAGGAACATATATTCTCCGCTTCCAGTGCACAGAAGGTGGAGAGCCCGTCGAGGCTGGGGGTAGGACAGGTAGGTTCTGTTGCATGTGACCCTCAGATATTGGATCTCTGCAGGTCACAGCAATTCTGTGCTGTGAGCCTGCTCCAGTGCGGAGCGAGGGCATGCAGAGGCATGCTTGGGAGAGGAACAATTTAAACTCCGTGTCTCTTCCTTTGCTTTGCAGGATCTGGGACAGACGCATACTTTAAAAGTCCGCTTGGTGGAGCAGCGCCGTGACTCGGCATCCGTGCTTTCTGGTTGTGATGAAATCACGATGTCATCAGGACAAGGTGTAGGAGGGTTGAATGGTACGTCTGAGTGCAGAGAATTGTTCTGGTCCCGTCCTGCTCTGTGGTGTGCCCAGGTGCGTGGAGCATTACCCTGGTAAGCTCGGGCACCAGCAGACTTTGCCCTACAACAGTGGTTCTTTGTCAATCTTCCCAATACTGTAACCCTTCACAGTTCCTCACATTGTGGTGACCCCCGAGCATACATTTATTTTTGTTGCTACTTCATAGCTGCAATTTTGCTACTGCAACTCACAGGTAGAGAACCACTCTCTACAGTAAAGTTTATCGTTTGATGTCAGGGATATTCTAAGCAGAGCTACAGCTCTGTCTTTTTTTTTAAAAAATTTCTACTTTTGCATGTTTAGAGAGCAAGCCCCACAGCTGTCACCTGTACCACCTGTGACTCTAAACCTGCCTGGAGTTAGACCCGCTCTACTGGCCGAAGGTGTTGGAGACATGGCCGAGAACAAGGTAGCAATAGAGTTTCTTGGGGAGATCTAGATGGTTGCCACAGTGGCACTCGCATTCATACTGCTTGTTCTTATGTGGAGAGTTGGCTGACCTTAAAGCAAGCCAATTCAGAACAATGCCAACCCCCCCAGAATCTGCAAGCATGACCACCACGGATCTTACTCTGAGAGAGCTTTTATCCCGTATGGTGAAGCCCATGGAACATCTCAATCCACCTCTCATTGTTCAAATGTTCTTGGGTGTAGTCGTTGAGACTTGGAGGGGAATATCTCCAAGCTTCTTGAGTTCAGCAAGTCATTCGCAAGACCCGTTATGCTATCTTCCCATCTCTGAAATGGTGATGAAGTGCCTGCCTCACGGAACCGGATGAGGATCTAAACACTGGCTGCATAGCAAGCAGCGTGCAGAGGATCTGTGTGCTCAGGACCCAGTTCTTGCTCTGCATTACCATTGAGGACATGCAGTGTAACCTATAGGCAGCGCTGTGGCACCTGGGAGGCTCTTGGTGACTTAATGAAGGAGGTTCCTTTCCATGTTTACACGGACAAACCCGGCAGAGGACTTCAGGTGAGCAAAAGGTGGAAGACTGACAATTTATCACCTGGAAAAATTAGGTAGAGCATACTAGAACTAATGGCAAAAACAAGGTTTCTCAGCAGTGTACAGATTTTTGTTAATGGAAACAGCCCTGTGTTCCAGGACTAAAATAATTAAGAATCAATTCAGTTTTAGTTTTCTTTAAGCATAACATCTGTGACTAAGGTGTAATTCCTAAGAAGAATTGCACAGGGCATGAGTTGCATACATCAGCACTGTTGCTAAATAGCCTATTAGCCTGGATTTAATTGCTTTGCCTTCCCCCTCCCCCCGAGAATGAGCTCTGTAGACGTGGCAAATTCCCACAGTCCTGTGCAGCCTGGATGGAAGGCGGAAGCTACTATGACTTGGGAAAGAACTGGGATTCCCTGATCTGTGGCTAGGCTCATACACTTATTCCTAAAGCAGATAGATACTTTTCCGAGTAAGGTTACTTTATGTAGCATCTCTGGCAATATGGTCACACTCCAGACATGGCAGTGTGGTCAGTTCTGGTCAAGGCTGGTTTGCATTTACCACTCTATTCCAACATCAGAAATCACTGCACTATCAAGTTTAATTCCTAGCTGTCAATCCTATTTAAACATCACTTGTCTTAACTTCCAATATCACTCTGTGTTTAAAGTAAATACTGTTCTGCGCAGCTCCAGTCCTACCTCTCAGGCTGTTGGGAGTGTTCCTGTGCTGCCTCTGAGGGACTTCCCATCTCCACCCAGGTCCAGTCCTCACTAACTACCCGGTCTTGGACATCATCATTTTTATAGAGACATGACCCTGGAGCACACAGTATGATCACCTGAGGTACTTTAGGGGAAGAGAAGCTAGGTCCCACTCCTGAAGCCTGATTCATTAACCTCAGGGTGGGACCCAGATGCCCCCACATGTTAAACATCCCCATGTGTGATTGGCAAGCACAGCAGGGAGAAACACTCTAGGAAAGTTATCAGGATAATTAGGTGGTATTTGACCCTAATGTTCAGGGTCAAGGTCACTTAGGAAAAAAAAATCACCCCAATTAGTTAAGACAATCAAACTTGGAGCTAATTTTGGTTCCAGGGAAATTAGTCAACTTGTTGGACATGACACAGGACATGGGTCCTGAGTGGCCCTGAGCATTTCTTCCTCCTCTGGAGCCATACCTATCAGATGTGACATATACTGATCTCCATCAGGCCCAACCTGTGACTAAAATGTCCAGTGGTGACTTCGCCCATGACACCCCATCCTGTTTGTCCTTGTTATACTGTGTTCAGCATGTTTGATGAGCCCTCTCCTGCTCCTATTTTTTAACTGTGCTTCTAATCTAGCTTTGGCTTGTGAGTACCAGAAATGGGGTCACTACACAACGTGACTCCAGACAGCATCTGAGAGCAACAGTCCATGCTTGGGTGAGGAGAGGGAAGCGGAGGTGCACGCAAGATCTGAGGCATGAAGAGCTTTGTTCTGAGCAAACAGAAGATCACTTCTTCAATAGGGGCCATATTTTCCTTTAGTGAGAAATTTCAGGAAGAAAGCTCAGGACACCAGAAGTGAACTCCAAGGAGAGGAGAAGGAGGCAAGTACTTGGGAGCCCTGCCTCAGGGGTTCACTGAAAACAAGTGACTGCTGCTCACTGTCTTGGTGTGGCTGGCTGGGTCTCATCTACACAGCTGAGCAAGAGAGTACCCTGGATTCTGGATCAGAGCTTAAACCTCTGAGATTTGCATCTGTGGCAGAGGAGTCCAGTGTCCTGACCCTCACTTAGGAGCAGGTGGGAGGAATAGGTGCCACCCATTCAAATGCTACTATACAGTTCAATATGCATCACACGGTAACCCTTAACACTAAATAAAGCTCTTAAAAATAGAAGAAAAAAAGAAGGCTGCATGGGGCAAGGGGACAGAGGGCAGGGCTGGTCTGCCCTCTTCTTTTTTTAGATAAATTCTTTATTTACAATTCAAATGTTGTCCCCTTTCCTGGTTTCCCCCACCCGAAAATCCCCAAACCCATCCCCACTCCCCCTGCTCACCAATCCAACCACTCCCACTTCCCTGTTCTGGCATTCCCCTATACATTCCCCTGGCATTTAGCCTTCTCCAGTTCAAGGTCCTCTCCTCTCTTTGATGTCCAACACGGCCATCCTCTGCTGCATATGCATCGGAAGCCATCTGTACTCTTTGGTTCGTGGCTTAGTCCCTGGGAGCTCTGGGGGGTACTGGGTGGTTCATATCGTTGTTCCTCCTATGGTGCTGCAAACCTCTTCAGCTCCTTGGGTCCTTTCTCTAGCTCCTCCATTGGGGACCCTATGCTCAGCTGAATGGTTGGCTGAGATTTCCCCCCTCTGTATTTGTCATGCACTGACCTTAGGATAATTATCATATTCTGAGGGAAGGCAGAGAGCTGCAGCAAGGGCAGGAGGAAGGGCTACCAAGCTGGAGGCAGGGTTCTGCTTATTCATCTCACTATTTTTTTGCTTCAAGCCATTGCCTCCAGTCATCTCATGGAGTTTGATTTTAACCCTTGTGAACTATGTGTGGCTTTATTCTTCAGTGCCTCCAGCGTATAGATGCAGCACTTTAGAGACTGTTGGAACACAGCAGTCGTGAACTATTACAGAAAGCGGGGCAGGGTACACAGCCCACTCCAACTCTCAAGAACCCAGCACTCTGTGTGACTTGTGTTGGCTACTCTGTGAGGTGTAATGGGGTTTGCCAAGCAACTCTGCACACCGGACCCTTGAATTCAGAGTCTTGGTAAGCAGATGTTATAAGCTGGCATCTCTCTGTTTGTGTGAACAGTGTCTGTGTGTTTCTTAGCACATTTTACCCATTGTCTTCTAGCCACAGAGGTTGACTGCATCCCTCATGCCCTGCTTTATGTGTAAGAGCCTCGTGTGTATCGGCATGCAGGTTTGGGTGCAAAGAAAACAGTGGAGAAGCTTCTGCTCTCAGGAACGCTGGGGTTCAGACCTCACCATCACAAGTTGGGAGTAGCAGCATCCCGTGTCCTAGCATGGTCGAGGACCTTTAGGGGTCATAGTGTCTGTTTAGATGGCTTGGGAGACAAGCTGGCACTGGGCCTCTGGCCCTGGAGTCTGACATCCTACTGATAACTCTCTGGGGTCTGTAGCAGATAGGATCCTGTCTGAGCATCTCCTGAATGTTGATATGACCTAAACGCCTTTGTCTTTTCAAGTGAATTCCTGAAATCATTTCACATATTTTATAACCACCAGGGGGGGAAAAAGGATGTGTAGAAAAGAGAAAAGAAACTAAGCTGATATTTGTAATTTATATCTACAAGAATTAATTTTGTATCCTAGGGTGTTAGCAGGAACAGGAGGGTAAACATTGGACCCTGTGGCTCAGTGAGGCCCCTGGAGAAGCAACCCCTTTCCATTGTCAGTGGAAGTGGAAATCATGGAGATCTCCCGCCCTATGGAGTCTCCAAATGATTTTCTTTCTAAATTGAGACTTAAGTTTTAATCCAGGCAGGATTATGGGGGCCTGCACTCCTCTGTAAGAAGCCTCATCTGTGTGATCTATGCGTCAATACTTCACCTTCCAAATGCCTGGAGTTATTTATCTATAGGCACTTTTCATGATGCTACATCAAAGGTTAGATGCAAGAGCAGGGGAGAGTCTCGGTTTCATCAAGATCTCCTGGGAAGAAGGATGTGGTGGTAACCATGGAAACAGGAGCAGTTGGAGAGTGGTTTAAGGAAGGATCCAGGCTGCAGTATGGAGCGAGCAGGGATGTCCCTAAAGCTCCAGTCAGAATGGACAGAAATAGGATCTCTCAGGCAGGGCAGGTGGAGGTCTGATTTAGACAATACTGTCATGTGTGTGGATGGTGCTGGGAATACTGGCAGGAGGTGTGTCCCAGCTGGCACAAACTAGAATTACCCATAGAGAGGGACTTCAATTGAGAAAATGCCTCCATCCAATTGCCTGTAGGGAAGTCTACAGGGCATTTTCTTGATTAGTGATTGATGTTCGAGGGTCCAGCCTATTTTGGGTGGTACTACCCCTGGGTATGTGGCCCTGAGTTGTATAAGGTAGAATGAACAAGTCATCAGGAGCAAGCCCAGTAAATAGCATGCCTCCATGACTTTCACTTGAGTTCTCTAACTGATGGTCTGTTTCCTGGAAGTATAAGATAAAATAAACCCTCTCAACCCCCCTCTCTCAGGTTCTTTGGCCATGGTGCTTTATCACAGCAATAGAAACCCTAAGGATTAGTGCCTAAGGGATTAGTGCCCCACACTTTCTTGTGGGTAGAACAGATAGAAGAGTGAGCTGAGGGGCAGGAGCACCCACAAAGCTTAGAAGGAAGAGGAGCCATCATGAAAACAAAGAAAGACCCAAGAGAGAAGAAATAACAACACACAGGTCTTCCAAGGCCAGCAGAATTCCTAGCAGTGGTGGGGGTGAGGGTGGGGGGAATATGTGTCTCATAGAGCCACCACAGAGCATAGAGAGATTTGCATAGGGGTTGGTGTCATCGGTCCTCGGATCACTCTACACTTTGTGGGATTCTCCCACTAAATTAGGATCTGCCCCTCCTCTCCAAAAGACGCCAAGAGCCCTCTAAGATATGGGAATAATCCTCTGTTTCCCACGAGAGGAATCAGGTCAATCTTCCACTCCCTGGTTAATGCCCACCGTCAAGCACTGATGATTATCTACTTGGTTGATACTGCCTCATCTTAAAACTAATAAAAAGAGAGAAGTAGAGAGTCATATTGGGGTGTCATGTCACCTGGCAGGAACTAGACATTGACCAAGGTGAAGCCTATGAGCTGGAATTTCTGTGCTAGCCATAATCCTGCTCCACATAGGGTGGAGTGAAGGTGAAGTTCATTGTTCCTCCAGGTCTATGAATTCCTGAATTAAGCAGGTGACCCGCCCAGCTGCCCGAGCAGTAGAGTCAATGCCTAGTGAACAGCCAGACCACTTCCCCGGAACACACCCTGGAATTTGGGGGAAGGGTCTTGCCTGAAACCTTAAATCCTCGGTACCCCAATAAACCACAGATTTTGAACAGCAAGGTTGTCTTGGTCCATGTTTCCCTCATCACCCTGTTTTTATCCCCAGCTCTCTGTCCAGAGAACTCGATAACACGTTCGAATGTAACCACAGGCAGATACAACAGAGGACTAGCCCAGGATGGAGGTCACTGGGGCACGAGGATGCCAGTGACCTTAGCAGGCAAGTGTGGAGGCTGAGATCTTGAAAGCACATGAGGATACTGGGAAACACTGAGCTTGCCCACGGCAACAGACAGATTCAACTAGCTGGTTCTCTAACTGTTACTGGATAGAGCTGTTCTAAATTACAGATGAGGAGGATGCTTAAGGCAGTTTCCACCTTGGCTCTGTGACTTTTGGGGGGGGGGGGATAAATGTCCATGCTTGGTGACACTGGTACTATGGTGAGCCAGTTGGCATGCACATAAGGAGGTCCCTTTGAGTTTGATGTCAGTCAAGGTGACCATGGCTGAACCTGGTGAGGGAGCAATGGCCTCCATTCCAGTTCTAGGGTCTGATATATGGGAAGGCAAAAAAGCATGTGAGCATTTGGACAGTCAGCGAGTGAGTCAGGGAAAATGAGTTTGAACATCTTCACACTGACAGGGTGTCCTCAGCAAGCCAGAGGGATTACACAGCTATGAGGACAGATGTCTGGCATGTGGGGGAGGAAGGGGGGGCTGGTCATGGCAGCTGTTGTGATCATTCACCCAACTGTGGCCTTTAAAGGTAAGCCCTGAGTATCCGTGCCATAAAGCATCTGACATAATAGCCAGGATACTTGGCTCTGTGACTTTGGAGCATTCTGAGGCCTCTACAAGGGATACAATGCAAAGCCTCCAGTGGTTGCTCAAGGTCATGGGTGTGGCCAAGTTTTCAGATTTCTTGTGCTAATTTACCTAGGATAAAAGTTATCTTGTGAACTATTACAGTAAGAGATGACCAACACCCATGATAAAGTAGAACTGTGGTAACACTACACTGACATTGACTATAGACAACTGAAACATGGGAAGTGAACCACGGATGAGTGTCACTGTACCTCGAATCCTTAGCAGTGGTATCATCAAGGCAGCAGAGAGGTGTGTCTGGCCCCCATGCTGTCTAACCCAGTTCACAGGACTGGGTCTGCTGTTGGACCTTTCAGTTCCCACTGCCTCTACAAACCTTTTGACTTGACTGATCTTCATCCAATTCATTAGAGTCCTGTCACATTCATAGCCCACATTTTGCATCAACTGTCCTCCATGTCAGACTCCACCCCACCTGCTGGCTTCTCTGTTCAGGCTGCCTTTCTAGCTACCTGGCATACTCCCCAATGCTTCAGAAGCCCCGAAGCCTCACCTTTCCTGTGAACACCTACTAGAATTCTACAGAAAGCTTCTCTGTCTTGCTCCCAACTGTGCCTAGGTATGGCATTAATAACGTGTGTGCATTGTAGCTTGTCCTCGGCATGAGGATTCCCCTTTGTTGGTTGTCTAGAAATCACATTCTTTTTGGGATGATACAGATCCCTGTATTTGGTGTGTCTACAGCTAGATTTCAACACTTTCATAATGGATAAATTAAAAATTGAAGCACAGATCCCTAGAAAGGAAAATGATTAAAGATTTTCCCTTTTAACCCATCATGAATCCTAAATTGAAGACTTTTGGGAGAAAGATGAACTTGAACATCAGAATGTCAAATGGTAAGTCCAGGAGCCCAAACTACTCGGGCTGAATGTGTCAGGTTCAGGTGTTAGTACATTAGAAAGGCAACGTTAGCTGTGGTGGGTTTTCAGACGCTTGGTTGATAAGTAAAGATCTCTGAGTTCCCAATGCCACTTGGAAGTAACAACCTAATCATTATTAATTCCTCTGGTATTTCTGTGACAGCCTTAATCACAGCAAATGCACCTGATGTAAATGGAGAATCTGGGACTCTTGGAATGCCCCTCGGCACTCAACATTAATTAACCGGGGCATCATGCAGGACTGCCACCCGCCTCATGATGAAGTGTGTTCTTGCACACTCTGATTAAGACACAAATGCCAAGCTGATAAAGACCATGGTAAGAGGAGAAGGCTCACCTGCTGGGATACAGCAACAGATGAGCCATTGTATATGTACAGCCCAGACAGGATGACTTCTACCCAGCAAGGTGGAGCATCCCAGAAGCTAGTGACAGAAACTGAGGAATAAAACATTGTTCCTGTGGCTCATTCACTGGGGGCATTGGTACAGAAGCAATTTAAAAAGTATGTTTACATTTATTGATGTGTTTCCGTGTGTGCCTAATGAGCTTCCTTATACCATGTGAATGCCGGCACACTCAGAGGCTAAAGAGGGTGTTAGGCCTCCTGGAACTGGAGTTGCAGGTAGCCATGATCCCTCTAAATTGGGATGAGTGTTTGGAACTGAATCCATATCCTCTGCAAGAGTGGCAAGTGCTTTTACCTGTGAGCCAACTACCAGTCCCCAACATTAAGTTTAAAAGGCTTATTAAAGGATGGCAAAACAGATCAGTTGATAAAGGTTGCCACCAAGTCTGGCAACCTGAATTTAATCCTCAGAACCCACATTGGTGGGAGGTAAAAGCCAATTTTCCTTTGACCTACACATGCGCACCATGGCATATACATATTCATGCATGCATAAACACACACACACATATACAAAACAAGCAATTTTCATGTTAAACATTTTACAAAAGAAAAAGAAAATCTGTAAAAATGTGTGATTTGTGTGTGTATGTACATGAGAACTATGAGCAATACTCAGGTGCAAACTAGTATATAAAAGGCTGCTTTTATCTCTTCAGATGAATATTTTATTTGCAGAGAGAAACTGTCTGCCTTCTCAGAGTAGTAGGATCCCTACCCCCAACCCCCACCAATTGGCTTTTGGGAGTTGAACAGGCATAGTGCTTGGTGGTACATCTGGGCCATGGTGTGGTGTTGTTTATCAGCATAGGGTTCCCTAGCCAATGACACCAAAGTCATGTCAGCAGTCCTAGCCAAAGTTGTGCCAGTCATCCTGGCTCCTCTCTGCCAATTCAACTTCAGGAGCAGCAACAGCACAACCAGATGGGAAGGGATACACAAGGAATGCATGGAGCTGGATGGGCTCATCTTTGTAGAAAGACCCCCGTGTTGGTGAAGGAGGAGAGTGAGAAGTAGCAGGAAGAGGGAAGTCAATGGAAATGGTGCCGGCAGGGAATAGGGCCACCCAAGACCAGCATCAGGGGCTAAACAGGAACATTGTGAGTACCCAGCTTGTGATCAGTAGCAGCAGCAGCCTGGTTTCTACATGACAGTGGTTCTCAACCTGTGTGGTGTGACCCCATCCAGGGGTCCCATATCAGATATTTTGCATGTCGGATGTTTACATTACAACTCATAACAGTAGGAAAATGAGAGCTATGAAGCAACAATGAAATAAATATGGCTGGGGTCACAACAACACGAGGAGCTGTATTAAAGGGTCACAGCATTAGGAAGGTTGAGAACTGATGCTTTTAGGTATGGGACCCTGTGTCTGTTCTTCTGTTTGTTCAACTGCAGTCACTTGCTCAGGGCCCAGGAATGGCAGAAACAACAGAGCCTATGTGGGCCATACTCATCCAGCTCTGAAAGGCTTCCTGACACAGAAGGGGGGAAGAAGGAGAGAAGGAAGTGCCTGTGGTTGATGATGTAAGAAAATGGCCAGGCCTGGCTTGGCCCCGTAGATGTCACATTCACTTACCCTGAATCACTGTCAGCTTCAAGCATCAATACTCTGCCTCTATTTCTCTACCCCAAATTCTGACCAGGGTTCAATCTAAGATTTCTAACACAGTTCTTTATGTTCTAAGACTGCTCTTATGTCTAAACACATCTCCCTTTGCAACCTTACAATTTCCCAGTGCCTGAAGTATTAGCTGACCCTGAGTATGACCTTCTGGGCAGTTCGGATGTTGGAGAAGCATGCACAGTGTAGAGCCCTCAAAATGTCATGTGCTCATGAGCAGGCAAAGAGGGAGCCTTCAGCTCCATGCCCTGGAGATCTACCAAGACCCATCTGTCTTCCTCTCTGTATTATCGACTTTACTCACTATTGTGACAGATACCTGTTAGGAAGCAATTTAGGGGAGGAAATGTCTCTTCTATCTCATGAGGGAAGGATACAGTTCATTATGTGGGGGAAGGCATGGCAGCTGGCACAGCTTTCAGAGACAAAATCATAACTCTACTTGCCCATATTACTAAAGACCAAGAAACAGAGACAGGACAGAAAAGA
Source organism: Tokudaia tokunoshimensis (assembly GCA_036184795.1). Classification (NCBI taxonomy): domain Eukaryota; kingdom Metazoa; phylum Chordata; class Mammalia; order Rodentia; family Muridae; genus Tokudaia; species Tokudaia tokunoshimensis. The sequence goes on along the minus strand of BTHU01000012.1, from coordinate 132,147,938 downwards.
ACTCTTGGTATTCTGTGACCTAATTTCTCTAGCCAGACTCCACATCCCAAACATTCTCCCCCTCCTTCCCCCCAAAACCCACTGCTACCAGTCAAGGACAAAATGTGCAAACACACAGACCTGTATGGACATTTCCCCATCTGTGGCCAGTGTCACCTGGATCTATACAGTGCTATAGCGATTCCTTGGTGCCAAGATGAGCACAGGTTTGCCTGGGATCTTCTCCATGCCAAGGAGTCTATCAGGCAGCACCATCTGGACCTGTCCTCTCTTTGACACTCCTTTTAAGTAGCCTCAGGATCCTTGGGTGTGCCTGAGAAAGCTGGTGGCCTTTGAGGATTCTATCTACAACAGTTCACAGACTGGGCATGAGGAGTTACCCAGAGTTAGGCCCATCAGAGCAGACATAGGTACAGGAACTAGGGAAGAAGCATCAGATGACCAGTGTGGTGAAGTAGTTTGTATCACAGTGAACAACCCACTTCCCTGACACTGGAGAAAGAACATACTGGGTACACTAAGACAAGAGCAGAGAAGGGATACCTACACTCCATGGAAACTCCTCTAACCCCAAAGGCAGGGATGTTTCTGTCTGAGCACACATCTCAGGATCCCTATAGACTGAAGGGGTATCTAGCACAGGCCACCGAGGGAAACACCAGTGAAATGGGTCTTCAGCAGAAGTCATCTTAGTTTGACACAACTTAACATTACATTTTAGCAAGAAACTCTCCCTAAATATAACAGAGTCAACTTCACTCCTCCCACAAAAGATGTTTGATAGCCTACTGCTCAGGATGTCCTCACACAGGTACTCCACTTCCTGGGGCTGAGACCCCAGAGCCTGGAACTGTCCTTAGTATGTATGTATTACTCCAGTGGCCACTTCCTATGAACAGCTGCCCCAGAGCACTTCCATGTGGCCTCTGTTCTCTTCTTTGTTCTGAGTCTTTGGCCTTAGCTCCATGTTAGAAATTTAGTCCAAGGCTCACTCATATGGGTAGAAATGTATGCCTGTGGTCTGCACTTTAATGCACATCCACAATGAGAACGAGGCTGCCAAGCCTGACTGGAGATCCACCTTGCATATTTTATCTCTGCAAACCTTGAAGTACCTGAACAGGAGCTGCTGTTTCCATACTTGTGGAAACAGCCTTGTTTCAGCTTAAACAATAAATGGGCACTGGTTTAGAGCAGATCACTGAGGCAACATATTCAAGAGCAGTTAAAACAAAAATAATAGTTTTGAATGTGTGTGAGATTAGTATTCTTGTTTACATTATACCATGGAACTGTGAGGTAGGAACATTCATTAAGTCATTAGAGGAAATAAATACTCTCCTTAAACCCCAGAGTCACCAAATCCAAGCTTGGGATGAAAGAAGTTATTGGAATGAAACTGAAGTTCATTAAGAAAGGTGGTGGACATGCCACAAGTTGTCAGAGTTCTAAACAAATTTTAAATGTAATTATGAACAGAGGAAGGGGTATAGTAGTTTCAATTAAAAACAATATAAATAAGAATAGAAAATAAAGCCTGCAATACTCCACTCATAAAATGGGTTACTTAACTAATTCATGGGTTGTACATTGATGACATACTTAGGTGGATGGCCTATAGCTTGCAGATGTTTCCCAGTACCCGACCCCAAGGCAGGGAGGCTGCTACCTGGACATGCACAGAGTTTTGCGGAGGTGCACAGAGCTACACAGAACTATTGTGGGAGCTATATGACGCTGCATGGAATGATCCATCTGCTATCTGAGGCAGAACTAAGCTAAACTTGAAGATCAATAAATGACAGAGATAATCTCAGAATGCGGTACAGGCTTGACATTGAGAACATGAGTTAGTACTAGGGGTACAGGTTGTGGTGTGATTGAGATCAAGGGCTTAGAAAGGACCCTTGGGGTAATACTGAAGCCAATGACCCATGATAAGTCACAAAGACAGATCTGGGTCCATGATTGCTGGTGGAAGCCAGTGGGCAGGAAAGCCTCATAGTCAGTGACTCTAGTGTCTTCAGCGAGTAGAGGGATGTAGTCTGGGCTAGAAGCTGGGGACATCCAGAGAAGAGACTGGAGCAAGAGACTGGGGCCCACCACAGATAAAAACTTCTAACAAGGTGTCATACTCTCTGGTTATACTTCAGAGAGACTGAGGCTAGTGGAGGAAGTCGGACCAAATCATTCTCCTCAGAAGTACTGATGGCAACTCAAACAAGAATGGAGGCTGAGGTAGAAAAGGGAGGACAGACTTAGACACACTAAGTTAGAAGTAAGTGGACCTTCTGAGGCAGGCAGTAGGTGCTGCCTTCATCAGTTTTCTCATCGCTGTGACAAAATACCAGAGGAAGCAACTCTAGGGCACACAGTTCATCATCATGGGGAAGACATGGCAGCAACAGAATGAAGTGACATAGATTTCCTACTCAGAAGCTCAGCAAGACGGGCTCCTCACTTCCTCATTTTCTCTCACCCCATCCTCCCTTTCTCTGTTAAATGTTCCTGGAAACAGCCTTGTAGACACTCCCAGAAATACGGTCCCATCTTCGACGGCTGAAGATCTGTCCTGAACTGCCTATTCCAATAGCCTCTTTCCCAGACTCGACACAGGGTTTAGCAGCATCATGAAGCTATCCTCAAGAAATAGCCTGGGCCTCTCAAGACTCAGTAAGGCTAAACTGTTCTTTCTCATCCACACCAAGCTAAGGAAGGACATGGGCTCACTAGTTTGCTGGTAGGATGAGGATGCAAATCCTGGAGCACCATGTATCCTATCATGCTTATGCACAGTCCCTGGGCACAATATTTCTTTTCTCCAGTAAATTGATAATCTACTTCTGTACTCTGCATACATTATGTGGCTATTGAATGTCAGCTGCATGGATAATCAAATCAAAAGAAGACTATTTTAAGGGTTTAAGAGATATGAAAAGATATTGCCCAAGAAATATCCCAAGGAAAGCTATAGTAGCTAGAAGTCAGCTAGGACAATGCTATCTTTATTCTACTGTTGCTGTTTTTGATGTTGTTGTTGATGATGATGATTAGTGATTGATGATGATGATGACAGTTGATGATGATTAGTGATTGATGATGATGGTGGTGGTTGTCGATAATGACGATGGTGGTTGTTGATAATGATGATGATGATAATGATGTTGGTGACACTAGTGATGATTATGGTGATGCAGGTAGTGGTGGTGATAGTGATGGTGGTAAAGGCAATGTTAACTTAACAGTAATGGTTATGGTAACAGTTATAAAGGTAATAGTGAATGTGAACATGATGCTGATACTGATGGGTGGTGATGAAGACGATGATGAAGATAACGGTTATAGTAATGATGGCAGTTTTGATGATGTAATGGTGGTTGTGGCAATAGTAAGTGTGGTAAAGATGGAGATGATGTCATGAGGATGATGGGATCATGATGTTGAAGATGGTAGTGACAGTGATGATGTCAATAACTATATTGTCTTTCTACTAGGCATTACCATACATTTTTATATCCTGAACTACTCATAAAATTCCTACAAGAACAATGCAGTTGTAGGTGCAGATTTGCCAAGTTTACAGTTTTATAAAATAAGTAAATCTGTTTTAGGTCACCTTGCTCATATGTAGATCTCTTAGCCCATGGTAGCAGGATTCCAGAATGGTAGTGCCCTCCTTTCCATTGCTTTAGTGTTCTCAGTATATGTGATGGACGTCTACGGTGTGCTTGACATTGCTCCTACTAAAAGTAGGCTGAATTTCTCTCCTCTGAGGTATTGACTAGACTTTGGGACCTTTGTCCACTAGACAGAATGAGATGAAAGAGACTAGTTCATGAAGGCCTGGTAAAGTCCTACTAGATTCCTGACTTTCTCAAACCAATTACTCATGGGAAGCCAACCACTTGCCACCAGAGTTCTTCCAAAGAGGTTTTGTACAGTTAAGAGCCAGGCTGTGCATGTACTCTCTTAGGCATGCACTTTGGCTCCAGTGCAGCTCAGGCCAGCAAGATCATGCCTGACGAGAGACACTGAGTCAACCCTCTCACTCAGCAGCTGCCGGACTTCTGACCACAGGTCGGTGATGATTGATGTTTGCTGTTTTCAGCTGGCAGGTCCTGTGGCAGTTTGTTATACTGAATTAGATTATTAACACGGTATATTTCCCCAAGGATGAAAGGAGCTCCCAAAAAGCTTTATAAAGTTTAATGGCTGCCTGCTTTGGATAACTTGGTAGAAATCAGTACTGATGGAAATGAAAAGTGGCTTTTCATGTCATTGGGATTTTTTTTCTGTAGCTGTGCCAAACACACTATTAGAAATGCAAATTGGGGTCCCACCAGAAACCACTGAATCATAAAGGAAAGGAAGGGATGCTAATCCTGCTTTAATAGAGCTTCCAGACAACTCTGTGGTGTCCACTGACATACTCAGCTCTCCTCAGAAGAGACAAGGCCCTGCAGCCATGCATGTCAGCACAGCCCGAGAAGTCCCTAGGCCCATCTCAGCCAGCCAGCTGCACATTCTGTGAGATATGAAGCTAACAGTGACATGGGGGGGGGTGGGGGTGGCGCATACACATACCTACATACATGTATGCCTGAAGACAGGCTACCAGCCAACACTACCCTTCCAATTTGGCTTCATTTCATTCTGCATGTGATGCTGGCCTGGGATGAGTGTGTTGTCTATGTCATTGCCAACTGTGTGGATTCAGTGAAGTCCATTAGCCATCAGTGTGGTTTGGTTCTGTGTAGCACTCAGGGGCCTCTTCAACCTCATGAGGGGACACAAATGAGGTGCCAAGTTCTCCAAGCAGTTATTCCCTCTGGCTCAGCAGGCCCTGTGCATCTGGGAGGTGAGCATGTCTACTGAGCATGCCCAGCTGAGCACAAAGGCAACAGTATAATCCCAGTGGTGGGTTATCAACAGTATGGTGTGCTCACCTTGATAAACTGTCCTGTGATGTGGAAGCTATACAGGTGATAATGGCCATTTAGAGACATCACCTTCCTAGAAGACCTATTCCCTAAAACCGCTTACTCAGCCTGAGCAGAACCACCCTGATTAACTAACTCGGTGGACCTGGGCAGGGTGACAAACCGTCCACATACCCCACATGTTCTTGTGACTGTAGCATTTGGGCTCTGCTTCCCTACAGGCTGCCCACCTCCAACACTACCACGTGTACCCACCTTCACCAGCAACCAGGACCATACTGCTCAGCTTCTACTGTCCTCCTGACCTCCAGGCCTCATCTCTCCCTATGTGGCCTGATAATGTCCCCTTCCAAAGAGCTTGTGGTGGCCCCAGCATCATATGGCCTTCCTCACAGTGAGCTCTGTGACTTTCCCTCCTGACCACTGCCTCTGCCATTGTTCTCATGAGCCCTGGTACCCTCTGTGCTAAAGTCTTCCAGAGACCCTCACCCAAGTGTCCTCCATTACCCATCATACCACTTCCCTGACGAGGTAAAAGAGGTCCAGGAACTTCAGAAAACATGTCATGACCCCTTTAAGAAAGGCTGCTCCTTGTTCAGGGGATAGCTCCCTCAATTCCCTAGGAGATTGCAACTGTTGCAAAATGGAAATGGAGCAGGGCAAGCGTCTTACCCAAGGGAATACTCTTGGCAGAACCAATCATGGAGTAGAGAGTCAGGGTAAAGGAGAGCTGCAAGAAGACTAAAAAGTCTCCCTACCAGAAGTCCCAGGACTCTTCCCACTCCTGGGGGACCCTCCTGCCCCTAGATAGTAGCTGTTTGTTCTAAGAACGTTTACCTATTTGTTTCTTTGTCTCTCTGTTGTTGGTGTTTCTCTGTTCCCCATCAATCTGTAACTCTGTGTCCCTGGTCTCTCAAGGTCTCTTTCACTCTTGGAGGTAGCCACTCCTTCAGGTCTGTAATGGTAACTTTGTGCCCCAGACTTCAAGATCTCTATTTTCACTATGGAGTGGGTGACAGCTACTTTAGTGTTCCTACTCCAGATCTGTAACTGTTACTCTAGGCCCAGCATCCTCAGGATCTGGTCCACTTTCACTCTCTGGCAGGCAGAGCTTTAACATTCTACCTTGGGACTGTAAGTGTTACTTTGTGTCTGGAACCCCTCAGGCTGGGCAGTGGGACTCTCATTTAAGCATCCCTGACTCAGATCTCATATCAGGTTCTTTCCCTGATGGCAGCTGCTTTCATGTCCCTGCTTCAGATCTCTAGCTGTCACAGCCTGTCAGTGTCCCCTCATTCTCCCACTGTCACTTCCCTTTATTGAGTGGGTCTTCTTCCCAGGACACAGTTCATTGTCACAAGGAGCAAGCTCAGCAGTGTATCTAGACAACCACCATTCACCCAAGATCCCCTTAACATGTGCAGGGTTTCATCCATGATTTAAAGACCTCTTTCAGCAGGAATTGCTCATCCCCTACTGGGATTTGAAGAACTCTTCTTAACATCTATATAACTGACTGATGATCACAATGAGAGACTCTGAGACCCAAGAAACCTCTCACAGTGAGTGGACCCCCAGTCACAGTTAGGATGGCCAACTGCCTTAGTCAGCTGACAGCCTACTTCAATAAGGGTTCAACCTCCCCTCTAGCCAACCACCCACCAGAAGTAGTGGAAACGAAAGGTTATTAGGATATGGGGGAAGTGGACCTGTTTAGGAATAGTTCTTTAGGGTCACTCCAATCTCTGTTGTTCTCAGTCCAGTCCTCTAGCAAACACCAAACAAGAATCAGCAGCTACAGACTGGTCCACTCTGCAGACACAACACATGAATCAGCAAGGAAAGTTCAATCCAGAAAAAAACCACGAGGCTTCCAAATTAGCCCAAGCCTACAGAAGCGACAAGAAGCTGGAGGGACCTCATGAGAAATTCTTTGGCAAGTTTGTCTCTATAAAGCCACCACAATCGAAGCTCAGGAATGTAATGTAAGGTGAACCAATACATATGTGTTTTTAGTAAAGACTATCTATTGAGGTAGAGCAAACATACCAATGCTTGAGCTCCCACTGGCTGCGGGTCATATTTATATTCTTTCCAAACATGCATTCTTTCACATGTTTGCTATAGCAAAACATCCCTTCACCTGTCTGCTTCAGCAAAACATTCTTTCACCTGTCTGCCCCAGAAAAAACATCATCATAACCAACTGAGTCTCAAAAGAAACCAGAAATTTCTATTTTCCGGGAGCCTAAACTTTGGGGAACACATGACTAAGGAGTGAGGGGACTATTGGGAGCCAATTGCAACAGTCGGACTTCTGGTCGCTAAGGAACATAAAATGACTCAGGGAAAACCTCTGACAATAGCAGCTTCCTACAACGTCTGTGGAATACTTAGCTCAGATGGACACATGGATATCAGTGAGCAAGAGGATAAAACATCAGGCTTTCCTAGTAGAGTGGCCTGAGGTGACCCTTATGGTCAGTTCTCTCAACCCTGCTATTCACTTTTCAAATGGGGAAACACTTGAACATTCATGCAATGAGATATTGATAGAAAATTATACTGCCAGACCCAATCTTAAAGACCAACCCTGGGAAATTTCAATCTCCAAATGTTTGTCAGTGGCCATTCATTTGTACAGCATGGAGCTTGGAAGGCAGGTCATGCAGTGGTAACCATCAGAGACTGAGTCTAACCCGCTCCAAGTTAATACAAGGGCTCAACTGGAAAAGTTTATTTCCTCAACAAGGGCTTTGACTCTTAGTAAAAGATAACTGGCAAATATTTATAGAGACTCCAAACATATCTACTTGATACTGCAATGCTGGTTGGGTTTGGAGTGGAAGCTGAGAAAACTCATGTCAGAAACAGAGGCTTTCAAAACAAAAGGGGTGTTTTCTGAGCACCGAGGGAGGTGGCCAGTTTGGGATCTTAGCTGAGTCCCTGAAGAGAGAGAGCCCAACAATTTTAAATGATGGGAACATAAAGAGAGAGAGGAGCTGCAGTGTTATCCAATTGTATTTTGACACCGAAGGTTAAGCAAGGGAATATCTGTTGAATACTAGACCTCTTCCAGGACACCTGGCTCCAAAGTCCTTAACTCATCCTTCTAGATATCAGGTCCAGAGCTCAGAGTGATAAAGAAACAAAGGAGTGGGTCAGCTGCATATAGTTAATTAGGGCATAACAGGCAATTGGTTATATATTTTTATAACTTAAGCACCTTGGTTTAGATAACGGCAATTTCTATGTTCTTTACTAGTTAAAAGACAATTAAAATATTTGGAGAAGTGAGATAGTTCCTTCCTAGGCCTGGGAACATGAACTTGTTTAACCCTGCTAGCAAAATGGAGAAGTCGTTCAGCAACTGTCTCCCTACATGTTGTCTCTAAGATGTCTGAACTCAGACAACTGTTTACAGCAGAAGCTGTTCAGCCACAGGGAAGTCCCAGCTCCCCAAGGTCTGGGACCTTGAATTTAATTTCTCCCTATGATTGAATGGAGTCTGAAAATGAAATGCTAGTACTGAGAATAAGTTTCTTTGCTTGTTCCCAACATGCTCATGCTGCCGTCTGGAAGGAGAGGGAATTACCAACCACCTCAGATGAGATCTTGAATTTATCAGAAGAAGTTTATCTTTCCTGGGAGAATGCAGGCACACACAGCTGAGGGCACCAGGAAGGAAAGGACTTTGGGGTAAACGTTTAGAAGTTATGACTGCCAAGGCATTGGCAGCTTGGATAGAAGAAATGCTTCCTCTTCTGTTGGGGGAACTCTATCTCACCTCTAAAAGGTCCTCAAAATAGAGGAGGGCCAAGGACAGGGTAGCATCCTGGAATCATCATGGATTACCACTGATGTGTGGGTGCCTTAGTCCCTATACTGAAAAACATTTACTCCCTCCACCAAATGTACCAGCTGGAAAGGGAAAACTCCAACTTAAGGTATGTTTATAAACAGAGGACTATTGGAGGCTATAACCCAGAGTAGAGAGAGGACTTTTGGAGATTATCATCCAGATAGTTCAGTGATGCAGAGACTGTCAAAAAGATTTATCACTATAGCAATCACTTGCCTACCATGCATGCCATGACATGCAGAGACAGGGAAAATATTAGGGGAAGATTGACAAGTAGATCTTCTACTTGCCCAGGGAACCTAAAACCCATTTACTACTATGATAGGTAGACACTCAGTGGATGGGTTAAAGCCTTCTTTTGACAAACAAAACGAGTGCAGAGCTAATATAACCCCCTCTTAAATTACTCTTAGATTTAAAATATTGAACAGCATATAGATTGAGGATGAGTCAGCTTTCAAAGCAAAAGTACTTGAGGAGTCTCTGAAGCTCCAAAGATACAATCTAACCCCCACTGTGTCTGGAATCCCTAGTCTTCTGGAAAAATGGAGAGAATAAATGTCCTGCTTAAAAGACATCTCATTGGGGAAAGGAAATTGTTACATTTGAAATATAAATAAATAAAATAACCCAAAAAAAAGCCATCTCATTAAATCAATGAAAGTGGCATGAACTGCTTGGAAGAACTCATTGCGTTAGTTTTGGTGACTAAGGAGTACCTCTGGAAGAAGTCACTGCCTTAGTTTTGTTGTGACTAAAGACCTCTGGAAGAACTCACTGCATCAGTTTTGGTAGCTAAGGATCTCTGGACTACCTGGATCAACTCCTTTAGAGGATTTGTACATAGGCATCTCTTTTGGAAAACCCTCTTGAGTGACGTGTAGACCATCCAGTCTACATGTAGTATCTCATATTACCCATCTAGCTAGGTTCCAACAAATTCTCTCAGAGCTCATGCAGGGAGCTCCTAAGGGGGAGAGAAAAACGGGTGCTCCTCATTCCATCCTACAGATTTGTTTCTGATCCAAGTCCTCAAGGAGACCCCGTTGTTAAGCCCCAATTGCACGGGTCTTTATCCTTTCTTTTTTCCTACCCCTATGCCTATCAAGATAGGAGGACCACCACGATCACATACAAAGGGGAGTCTTTCTAAGGTATAGTCATTTTTTCTGAGCCCAGATAAGACACTATTTTCAATCCTTCCCCAGTAGCTGCCTGGGTTAGGAATCAAGACTTGTCAGATCTCTGCAGGTGTCAACACCAGAGAGATTTAAGTGTCCTTGGACAGAATTGCTTGTAAGGTCCACTGGAAGTTAAAAATACCTGCATATAGGGTTCATGAACTTGATAGGCTATATGTAGTCTATTGAAACATGGAACACTATCCCAAGGACTCTCTGTCTTGTAGCTGTAGAATACCTATGGACTGTCCTCATAGACAAATCCAGTTGCTTAGGTGTGGGCTGGTGGGCCCAACCATCTCCTTAAACCAATCTCCCCTAGTAGACTGGATTGAGCAAGATCCAGTGGACCCAAAAGGATCATAGGAATACTCTTATTTTGAGGTCTGAATGATTCAGGGAGCTCCTGTGGTATATCTAGACCTTTGCTTACCTGAGAGGAACACCTACCACACTTACCTACCAGTGAGATATTTCCAAGTACTGAGGTCAACCAGTACTTTTACCCTAATGGTATCTCTGGTGGGTATCCCAGTCATGGCCTAGAGAAATAATGGACCTACAGTTGCAGCCTTTCTTTGTAATAAGGACTTACTACGGGGATCAGTACAAGCCTAGGGATTTCAGAAAAACTAAATGGGACCACCTTAGAGGAAAGACATTCATTAGAAAAGGCCACTCTGTCTTGAGGAGAACACAAAATCAGCCATTATTTCAAGACAATGGAAAAAGCTGGATTGTTTAAGGAAGGAAAACTCAGGGCTAGAGGTAAGGGATACAGGGAATATACATCTTCCACTACTTGGGAGAGAGCCTGCACTCAGGCTCAAAGAGGTCTTCATTCAGATGTGACCTGAGATGTTCATGGGTCCAATGCCTCACCTTCCTGAATGCAGAGGCAAAGGCTAATTCTAGGTTTGCCACTACAGCACCCCTCCTCTCTGGAAATTAGACTCTTATAACTATAACACGATGTGTTCTACGTGCTCATGTTCACTAAGGGGAGTAGTCAAGTCTTTGGTCATCAAACTCACAGGATCAGGAACAGTCAGCCAGAGTACCTGCTTTGTACCAGAGGGATGTTGTTTGGCCATTTTACAAAAGAAACTGATGGGGAAGTAGGGCTGATCTAAGAAACAGGGACTGGTCCCTTTAAGTGGGATTGTTCCTTGCTTCCCCATTGCCTAACCCCAGGAGATTGTAATTGTTACATAATGGTTGGCCAAGAGGGGGACTTGTTCAAGGGAGAGTACCCCCCCCCAACCCCCACCCCCACAGGATCAATCAGGGAAGAGATGGTGTCTGAGGCTGAAGAGACTCCAGGAGCTCCTGGTGAACTCCCACATCTGAGACCTCCCCTGTCCCCTTAGTGAGAGCTGTTTCTGTTCTAATAATTCGTTAGTTTTTTTTTTCTTTTTCTCTTTGGTGGTGGTCATCTGTTCCCTGTCAACCTATAACTTTTTGTCCAGGACTCTCAAGCTTTCTACTTTCAGGCTGGGTTGAGTGACAGTTGCATTCAGATTAAGATCCCCACTCTTGCTCACCACGGGAGGGGTGCTCACGGGTGGGGTGCTCACGGGAGGGGTGCTCACGGGAGGGGTGCTCACGGGAGGGGTGCTCACGGGAGGGGTGCTCACGGGAGGGGTGCTCACGGGAGGGGTGCTCACGGGTGGGGTGCTCACGGGTAGGCAAGCTGGGGCTGCTTTAGCATTCTGCCTGAGAATCCATAATGGTTATTTTGTGTCTGGGGCACCTGGGATTCTCCACTTTCATTTTCAAAGCAGTAGCAGATGCCATTTGACATTCCTGCCTCAGATCTCTTGTCAGAGGGCCCCTTGATCTACAACCTCACTTTCCTGCCTGGGTGGGGTTTCTTTCCAGAACCTTCTCAAGGAGCAAATTCTGCAGTACTCCTAGCCAACCACTACTCACCCAAGACCCTCTTAACAATGGTTTCCTCACCCATGGAGTCTAACCAATGTGGGTTGAAAATATCAGAGAAAAACTATTGAGAAGGGGGCTCAGTGGTTGAAGTGTTTGCCATGCAAATATGAGGACCAGAGTTCAGATTCCCCAAACTCTAAATTCTAGTTGCTGTGGTGGCTTACCTGTAATCCAGCCTCAGAATGAAGGGACAAGGGACCCCCAGAGCTAGCTGGCTCATAAGAGTAACCATATCTGTAAGCTCTGGGTTCGAGAGACACTCCCTCAGTGAATAAGGTTAAAGAACCATTGGCAATTATTCCTGAGCTCTACCTTGGGCATCCATGTTTATTCATGCCCATAGATGTGCACCCAAGCATATGCAAAAGCTTGAATATACGAATAAAAGCAGAAAAAGGAAAATGTATTAGAGTACAGTAACATGTGCAGACATCCTTGTCACCATTCCTTAAACAATGAAATACAGCTACTGATCACATAGCACGTTTAGTTTACTATTCTCAGCACCTGGAGTTGATGCTCAGGATGGGGGAATGTATGTGGTTCACACATGATAGTGTGCTCACAGCCTTAAGTACATTTTAGTTCCCAAGGGACCGTGAACCCATCTCCAAGGATATGGAGTGGAGCAAGGAGGACATTGCTATTATGTTTCCCTACAGTCTCCCTTTGCAACAATCACTTTGTCAGCCATCTGCCTCCCATAGCAATCCTTCCCATGCCTCTGGCAACAGTGTTGCAAGCCTGCACTAAATCCTGCATTTAGCAAAGCAAGTGCTTTAAGGTGCTTGGACCTACATTTGTGTTTAAAAGCCTCTGTGGGCTCTGCATAAAGGTACAGCAGCTGTCCCATCCTGCCTCCCTCTGCCATGAAAGCAGACGCTGCTTCTTCACGAGCCAATTTGTTGCCTAACCAGTGAGGTCAGGCCACACCATTCCTGTCTGGCAAGTCAGAACTTATTTGCCCATCAATGCATGCACTGGGAAGAAGACAGACATGATTCTGAGCACGTGACACGCTTCACAAATAATTTCTATGGAAAACAGCAGTCAGACATAATACAAGCCCAAGGTGACCTCATCACCGGAATCTGTTCCACTTGTCATTAGATGGATCACGCTGCATCACTCAAAACGGGAAAGAAATGAGAGGGTGACACACAGTGGCATCACTAGGAGAAACAGCATGCCACAGAACCCTCAGCAGGACAGATGGGGGGTCTGTCACCCCTAGATTGTTCTCTGTAGTCTCTAATGGTATACCCTCCTATCCTCCCAACACTCTCCATACAACTCAGCAGGCACACTGTCCGTAAATTGTAAGGCAAGCTTGTTCTTGTGAAGACAAGGGAGGAAGGCAGACATGTCCAAATACCAAGAATAAGATTCAGAAGCAGTGAGCCTGTTCCTCAAGTAGGAGATGGCTAGCCCAGTCTATATCCATGGCCTCACTGGAGAGCACTACAAGATGTGGTCCTGATAAAAGCACCTAGCGTTGACCTGGGACATGCTGCTGCAGCACTGGGGAGAAAAAGAGGGAACGTGCGAGCACACTGGCTGGCCAGGGAGGGACAGGAAGTAGCTCACTCTTGGGTGTCAGCGATAGCATCGAAGGTTCCAACCTGCAGTTCCCATGTCAAGTGGAAATCATGGGAAAGGTCCTGCCTGAGTGTACACTGTCTGCATCCTGTGAGCATCTGTCATGTGATAGGTCCTGGAAGGTTCCACCATCAGGCAGCAGGTGAAGCTACAGGTGAGGTTTGGAGGACATGGAATTAGGAGGCAAATAACAGCACCAGAGTTCAGCTATCCCCATTTTCTTTTCATAGAAACTGAGGCCCAGAAAAGCATGGCACCTTGATTACTGTCACTGTGGATTGATAGCAGAATAGGACAGAATTCAGAGAAGGGACCTGTTACCATACACTTTCCCTCACAGGTCTTACACATTTCTGGGTGGCTTTCTCCCCTCATATTCTCACCTCGGGCTCTGCCCTTCTGTTAAGTCTATAATACTCTGAAGCTCGTATCTATTTCCACTACTTGAAATTCCCACTCACCCAATGCAGTCTTGGTTTGATATTAAGATTGATTGAAGCAAGTAAGTGGTTATCAATGAGCAGTGTTTATTTATTAAGGGTTTTCTATGGATGTATGTGTATACATGTGATATGCTTGAGTGTGTACGTGTGTGTGTGTGTATATATGTGTGAAGTGGTTATCAATAAGCAATGTTTATTTATTAAGGGTTTTCTATGTATGTATGTGTGTGGTGTACTTGAGTATATGTATGTGTGTCTATGTGTGTTGTGCATGTATATGTTGTTCAGTGTACATGTGTGTATATATGTGGTGTCAGTGAATGAGTGTGTGTGTGCTCTGCTTGTGTGTGTGTGTCTGTGTGTGTTATGCATGTTGTTCATGTGTGCATGTGTGTGTGTGTGTCTGTGTTTCTGTGTGTTAGTGGTTATAAATAAGCAGTGTTTATTAAGGGCTTTCTATGTATGTATACACATATATACATATATGTGTGTGTGTGAGTGGTTCTTGAGTATGTGTGTATGTCTGTGTGTTGTGCATGTGTGTATTGTTCATTGTCCAGGTATGTGTATGTTGTTCATGTGTATGTGGTGGGTTTGAGTATGTGTGTGTGTCTGTGTGTGTTGTGCATGTTGTTCATGTGTGCGTGTGTGTGTTTGGTTTGAGTGTGTGTACGTATGTGTGGTATGTTTGAGTATGTGTGTGTATCTGTGTGTGTTCTGCATATGTGTGTTGTTCATGTGTGCATGTGTATGTGTGGTGAGTATGTTTCTCTCTCTGTGTGTGTGTGTGTGTGTGTGTGTGTGTGTGTGTGTGTGTGTGTGTATGTGTTTTTGGATTTCTAGGTGATGCTCTCTCGCTAAACCACACCCTTGCCAGGGTTCTGCAGTTCGAAGGCACTCTAAACTTAGACAAATCTATAGGTAGAGGAAGAGACATTTCCTAACATGTCAGACATCTATAGAAGCTTCCTTCCTCCGGCCTTACTCATCCATCCTGCAAAAAGTTCAGGTGGCCTTGAGCCAGAGGAGCCCAAGTACCTTTGGGGTTCATTCATGGACAGCAGCACTAGCTTCAGTAAAGCCGAAGACATATTGTGTGCTCTCTAGTGTCCCATAGAACTGTCTCCTGCTGGAGAAACTGACATTCCCAGCCCTAAGCCTCACCTTATGGAAAATGAACCATGAAGGTCGTAGGCTTGGGAAACCGCCATATGGGTCCACTTTGATATGTGGATCTAGTCTTCCTGAAAAGAGAGCGTTTTTGAATTAGGAAATCTCCTTTTCCTTAGGATCAAGTCCCCATGGAGCATACTGGGGCCTATATGGAACACATTGAACTGTCATCCATAGAGATGATGATGTGCGGTTATTAACTGGGAACACACTGGCTTGCCATTATGTCCTGAATAAAGTTTCCTTCTAGGAACAATGGAAGTGGACAACAGAGGGACACAAGAGGGGGAACTCTTGTGTCCGTGGAGTGTCTCTTCGATCCCCTGTAACTGAGAAGCCTGATGGATTTGCAGGAGTGATACTCTGAGGTTCCTACTGGGCCTTAGGTTCTCCTCTGGTCACACGGCAGCTCTTACTCCAGAGCTGGGCACAGTCCGGGAAGACAGAGGCTCTTTCTAAAAAGGATACCTGCCAAGGTGAGTGGAAAGCTGCCTGCTTTCCAGATCAGCTACGCTGGCGGCAGGGGAGGTTCCTGACTCCCCATTTTCTCATGTTGAAGGCTGCCCAACTCAGCTGTCTGTGTCTGCGTCAGGTCAGTGGGCTGTAGGTGGTGGCAGACCACTGCTCTGCTCCCAACTGAGAAAAAAGACAATGCTTCTGATAAGGGGGAACTCAAATCCAAGGGAAGGGGAAGTGAAGAGTCTTAGAAGAAGGGTCCAGCATCTATAGGTCTCTCTGGTCCCAGCTCCTCTGTGTAGTTTTCGATACACCTGTTCTTCCAGGGCAGGGCCCACAGAAAGTTTCTGAGATCTGGGTGAAGACCAAGTGGGGCAGGTGTGACTTCAGGTCCCCGTCTTAAGAAGCTGGAGAAACATGTTCTTGTCACACCAGGGCCACAGAGTACTAAACATCCAACTGTAGTGACAGGGAAGGGTTGGCAGACAGGTCGTGTAGGACTTTTGATGTCAAGTCCCTGTGCTGCCCTCACAGCCACCCTCCAGCTTACAATACCTCTGAGACATGTCCCCTAGATCCTGCCTCTCCCCAATCTCATTTCTTCCTGGTCTAGGAAACTTTTGCATCTCCCAGCTGTGAAAGGAAATTTTTATTTCTTAGTAGAGCCTTCCTCTATCTGTGAGGTAAAATGCAGGCTAATCTTCCATACAGACACCACTGAGGGTAGACATGGCCAAGGTCTCACTTCAGAGAAAAGCCATCAATTAACACTGGGTCAGAGGGGCCTCAGATGAGTAATTCAGTCATGCCCACTGCAAAGCACACTTCATAAAACCCAACAGATCTTACACTTCACATGGGCCCCAAGGACAATTTCTAAACATGTCCAGGGACCAGAGACTAACCCTAAGCCCAGGGCATGATTGCAAAGGGTGCCAGATATCAGCTCATGAAGCTGTGATTTACTCAGTCCCTAAGATCTGATATAAGCGGAGACGGAGGCAGGCAGGAGGGAGAATGGGCATTACCCAGTTTACAGGGTTGCCATAGCTCATAGACACATGAGGTAGAGTTTTCTCACTGGCCTGACTAGTTGTCAGACAGTCTGTGTAGCCAGCAGTGCTCAAACACCAGGCCAGATGCCTAGCACAGTGTCCGAGTTGTCTCAAGGAAGGGAGGAAGAGAAGGAAGGGGATGTGTGGAGGAGGGAGGAGGAGTGTGGAGGAAGAGTGTGGAGGAAGGAGGAGAAGTGTGGAGGAGGGAGAAGGAGGGAGGAGGAGGAAGGAGGAGGGTGGAGGAGGGAGGAATGTAAGAATGAAGGGAAGGAAGTTGGGAGTAAAGGAAAGAGGAGGAAAGGAGCAAGGGGGAAGAAGGCTGGGAGGGAGTAGGGAAGAGGATCTTCACTTAAGAGAAAAGGAGAGGGAAGGGCGTGGAAGGTAAGAGACAGCTGGGAGCAACTCCACTTCCACACATGCCCCACACAAGGTAAACTGACCAACTCCATGGTATGGTGACTTTCTATGCCAGAATGTGTCTTAACCAGAGTTCTGGTCAAGAAGAGTGGGCGTAGCTTTGGGTTTCTGCTTCAGTGTGCACATCTAAGCTAATGGCTCTAGCCATGACAAGAAAAAGCCACCCACATATACCCAGATGCTCAGAGAAAGTCAGCTCCTGGAATATGATCAGCATAGCTCAAGTTTAAAAAGAAATAAGATGTTTTCAAAGCCATGATCAGACTAACCTACTGGACTGAACACATTGCTTTAGCAAAAGTCACCTGGGGATGCTGGGTTTGGGTGACCTGCAGGATATGTACAGGACTTGAGGTCTCACTTGGCTATCCTTCCCTAAAGTCAAACAAGTAGGTTATCAAGGGTGATTTCTGCTGTGCTGTCCTGTGCTGTGCAGTGCAGTGCTGTACAGTGTTGTGCTGTGCTGTCCTGTGCTGTACAGTGCTGTGCTGTGCTGTGCAGAGCTGTGCTGTGCAGTGCAGTGCTGTGCTGTGCTGTCCTGTGCTGTACAGTGCTGTGCTGTGCAGTGCTGTGCTGTGCTGTGCTGTGCTGTACAGTGCTGTGCTGTGCAGTGCTGTGCTGTGCTGTGCTGTGCAGAGCTGTGCTGTGCAGTGCAGTGCTGTGCTGTGCTGTCCTGTGCTGTACAGTGCTGTGCTGTGCAGTGCTGTGCTGTGCTGTACAGTGCTGTGCAGTGTTGTGCTGTGCTGTGCTGTGCTGTACAGTGCTGTGCAGGGCTGTGCTGTGCAGTGCAGTGCTGTGCTGTGCTGTCCTGTGCTGTACAGTGCTGTGCTGTGCAGTGCTGTACAGTGCTGTGTAGTGCTGTGCAGTGCTCTGCTGTGCTGTGCTGTACAGTGCTGTGTAGTGCTGTGCTGTGCAGTGCTGTGCTATTCTGTGCTGTGCAGTGCTGTGCTGTGCTGTGCAGTGCTGTGCTGTGCTGTGCTGTGCAGTGCTGTGCTGTGCTGTGCTGTGCTGTGCTGTGCTGTGTAGTGCTGTGCAGAGCTGTGCTGTGCAGTGCAGTGCTGTGCTGTGCTGTCCTGTGCTGTACAGTGCTGTGCTGTGCAGTGCTGTACTGTGCAGTGCTGTGCTGTGCTGTGCTGTGCTGTCCTGTGCTGTACAGTGCTGTGCTGTGCAGTGCTGTGCTGTGCTGTACAGTGCTGTGCAGTGCTGTGCTGTGCTGTACAGTGCTGTGCTGTGCAGTGCTGTGCTGTGCTGTCCTGTGCTGTACAGTGCTGTGCAGTGCTGTGCTGTGCTGTGCTGTGCTGTTCTGTGCTGTGCTGTGCAGAGCTGTGCTGTGCAATGCAGTGCTGTGCTGTGCTGTCCTGTGCTGTACAGTGCTGTTCTGTGCAGTGCTGTGCAGTGCTGTGCTGTGCTGTACAGTGCTGTGCAGTGCTGTGCAGTGCTGTGCTGTGCTGTGCAGTGCTGTGCTGTGCAGTGCTGTGCTGTGCAGTGCTCTGCTGTGCTGTGTAGTGCTGTGCTGTGCTGAGCAGTGCTGTGCTGTGCTGTGCTGTGCTGTCCTGTGCTGTCCTGTGCTGTGCTGTGCAGTGCTGTGCTGTGCTGTGCTGTGCTGTGCAGTGCTGTGCTGTGTGTGCTGTGCAGTGCTGTGCTGTACAGTGCTGTGCAGTGCTGTGCTGTGCAGTGCTGTGCTGTGAAGTGCTGTGCTGTGCTGTGCAGTGCTGTGCTGTGTAGTGCTGTGCTGTGCTGTGCTGTACAGTGCTGTGCAGTGCTGTGCTGTGCTGTGCAGTGCTGTTCTGTACAGTGCAGTGCTGTGCTGTGCTGTGCTGTGCAGTGCTGTGCTGTGCTGTGCTGTCCTGTGCTGTACAGTGCTGTGCTGTGCAGTGCTGTGCTGTGCAGTGCAGTGCTGTGCAGTGCTGTGCTGTGCTGTGCAGTGCTGTGCTGTGCTGTCCTGTGCTCTCCTGTGCTGTGCTGTGCTGTGCAGTGCTGTGCTGTGCTGTGCTGTGTAGTGCTGTGCTGTGCTGTGCTGTGCAGTGCTGTGCTGTGCTGTGCTGTCCTGTGCTGTGCTGTGCAGTGCTGTGCTGTGCAGTGCTGTGCTGTGCTGTGCAGTGCTGTGCTGTGCTGTGCTGTGCTGTGCTGTGCTGTGCAGTGCTGTGCTGTGCTGTGCTGTGCAGTGCTGTGCTGTGCTGTGCTGTGCAGTGCTGTGCAGTGCTGTGCTGTGCTGTGCTGTGCAGTGCTGTGCTGTGCTGTGCTGTGCAGTGCTGTGCTGTGCTGTGCTGTGCAGTGCTGTGCTGTGCTGTGTAGTGCTGTGCTGTGCAGTGCAGTGCTGTGCTGTGCTGTGCAGTGCTGTGCTGTGCTGTGCTGTGCTGTGCTGTGCTGTGCAGTGCTGTGCTGTGCTGTGCTGTGCTGTGCAGTTCTGTGCTGTGCTGTGCTGTGCTGTGCAGTGCTGTCCTGTGGTTGTCTGTGTTGTGCTGTGTTGTGCAGTGCAGTACGCTTGCCCTCATGCCCTCATGTTCCTCCAGGTATGGCAGGCTCACTGCTGCCATCATGACATTGGAGCAGGAAAACCTCCTAGTACTGACTGAATAATGCTGAAGGTTGGGGGATAGGCTATTTCTCTCTCTCTCTCTCTCTCCCTCTCTCTCTCTCTCTCCTTCCTTCCTTCCTTCCTTCCTTCCTTCCTTCCTTTCTTTCTCTATCTTTCATGTTAGGAATTGCACTTAGGGCTTTACAAGTGCTACATGAGCTATATTTCCCTCCCTTGGAAAGATACTGTGAGAGGGGAGTATGGGGGGGGTGGGTAGCTGCCTGTAAGTGGCTGATGCTAATTAAACTCATTGAATCACCAAGATAGAATTTGGTGGAATCTTTTCTTTTTCTTTTGTCTTGTCTTGTGCCCCTCTGGGGTTTCTTTGTCTTCCCAGGGAAAGTTAACACAGTAAAAAGAGAGCTTTGTTTTCCTTTAAACCCAGTGACAACTGGCAGCGGTCCCTTCACACGGGAAAGCACCTTTCCCTAACCATCTGAAACCATGTTGGGCCACAGAAGCCTCCCCTTAGGGCTTCACCTCCTTGACCAACAGAGAGTTTGTTTACATGTATGGAAATTACAGTTTTGCATGTTCACATGCTGAGTCCTCTAACCTGCAGAATGGCTTAGAGGGTGTCAGAAGCATTTCCTGGTCAGACTGTAGGTCATCAGTATCTCTGGAAGGCCTATGACCCCTTGGAGACTGGGCAATCAGCGAGTCACACCCACTCACTCCATAGTCAGACCTAGAGATTGAGTTCCTGAGCTCTGTGGGTCAAGGAAAAGCTCACCAATGTGATTCCATGTCCCTGAGATGCCCCTGTAGTCACACCATTTGCCTGAGCCAGGGATGGAAGAGATTGAAGACTGGCTGACACCCTGTGTTTGATTTCAGTTGCTTCCCCAACAAACTCCAGGCTTTGATTTTTCTTTTTAATTAACTGCTTGACTCACTAATAAAACTGCTTTCTTTTGCCAAAGGATAAAATCTCTGGCTGTAGCCAGGGGAATAACCAGGGAATTAAAACAAAAGGTTAACATTATTGCTTCAAAAATAATAACAAACATGGAAGGAGATTGGGTTTCAAGGCTGGCTTCAACCATCCCTCACAGAAAGGAGGGTCTCAAGGCATAGCACTTCAAAGCAGACTAAGAGAGTGTCTGACAGACCCTGAGATACATGCCACATGAACACTAATGCCTTTCTATTGTGAGCCTTCCCTGCTCTGTAACTAGAAGCGACCTTACGCTAAGGAACTGTCTTAACCAGACAACATGACTGATTGATAGTGGTCTCAGGGCTAGAGTGAGAACTGATACTGATAGTAACAGAGGGTATAGCCATGTGCGTTGTAGTGAGAATCACACTTCAAGCTTGTTTATAACATCCCTAAGAAATGACCTTTAGGATATGTGTCTGTGCATGAAAAATCTGAACCCCAGAAATTTCACAAAGTTGAGGATCCTCCCATAGCTACAAAACCCAGAGCCAGAACCCAGAGTAATAGAGGCGGCCAACTAGAAGCTTTTTACACAGGAGTCCTGTGAGCATTGCAAGCCTCCAGGAGTCTATGGAGACAGGCTCAGAGGCAAAAACAGGATAAAGACATATTTCACAAAGTGTTGGCTCTGTAGGGAGATGTAGCGGTGCTATAGCTTGGAGATGCAATATTCCTAACAGTACTTCTGATCTTGAACTTGCTGACCCTACCTCAGTTTCCCAATCTGAGTTTCACACAGTGTGGTTTAGGAAACAGCAAGAGAAGAAACATGTTCTATGCAGCAGTGATTTTGCTCCCCTAATATCTTTCAATCCCTACACAAATTTGGAAGGTGTGGAAGGCTGGGTGTACTTCTGTGTTGAGATCTGTAGAAGCTGCTTATGGATTCATGTCCAACATGTTAGAAAGTACTGGCCATGGGCCTTTCAAAAAGGATGCTGGCCTGGTGCTCATGGCTGTAGGCTGAGGTGATGCCCTCAGGAACCAGTGGTCTTGTCATGTCTGAGGTCATCACAATGCAAATGCACACACATTGGCTCCTGAAAACCCTCTTCAGACCAGAAGCCAGACATATCTGCAAGGATGGACCTGAGTGATTTAACCAATGATTACAAACTCTGCACAAGAAACGGTTTCCAGTCTTGCCATTTTCAGAGTCACCACAGAGGAAAAGTACCACCCCATGGCCATTGCTGGCTAGTTCTCTTGAGGTGGAAGCTAAGCTTTACTATCAAATGCCTTTCTGTGAGAAACGAAACCCCCAGCCAGGAGGCAGCATGTGTTTGTCAAAGAGTGCCGGCTCAGGTTAAAGCCAATGGAATCATCCCACCACTGCATAGCCCCTCCCTGCACAGGGGCAGCGAGCTTGGCACAGGGTAGAACAGTACAGTCCTTCCTTCATGAACCAAGTCAGCCATTTGGGAGGAAACTCAACTGAGGACAGGACAGGGAAACGCAGATGCTTTCATGGGTGGATCTAGGAACTTCACATGATAGGAGTTCCCTGTAAAAGGTTCATAGATTTTAGTCTTGATTGACACTATTATAATATATTATACCATATCATATCAATCTATCTATACATCTATTTATATCTAATATATCTCTACCAATCTACCAATCTACACTTATCTATCTCTATTGTCAATCTCTATCATATCTATCACCTATATACATATATTTCTCTGTCCGTCTGCCTGCCTGCCTGCTCTATATGTCTGTCTTTATTTTGATGTCAGTGGAGATCAAATCCACTTTGGCATGTTAGGAAAGCACACGGCTGTGTAGCCAGATTGCAGCTCAAGCCTGTGATGAGAGGACGGAATAGGGAGCATAGTTCTCAATCACCTGTGTAACAGAAACCAGGGACCTTAAACAGCACATAAAGGCTTAACAATAGGGTAAAAACCGAGCGGTTAGGATGATGGTTGGAGTGTTTGAGTCTTGGACAGCTGAGAAGGCAGCGCAGCTGTCTGCCCTCATCCTTGGGATAAAGGGACACAAAGGTCTGTATGTGAGGTGGCTTCCAGGGAAATGCCTTTGGGAAAAGCCTACAGCTACCTGGAAGTGCCTGTGAGGATATGTGCACAATGACTGGGCTCAGAGTCTTAGATTCCCTTGGCTTACTGTACTTGGAAGTAAAGGCCTTGAAGGTGGCCACTGAGCCACAGTTTGGTCCATGAGATATCTCCAATATACCGGGACAGGTGTCACCATCATATCCGGAAATATTAGGGAAGAGAAGGACACCTGATAGGAGAATGCAAAGATACAGAAAGAAGATACTCTCCACATGCCGGGAAGAGAGTCTTCAAAAATAGAAATAGACAAAGTGTGAATAAAGACTATAAAACCAGGAGCTTTTTACAGGAAGAGCTCCAAGCCCATGCGTTTCAGAGTTGTGTGAGCTCTGAATTTCCTCCCAAGTGAACAAATGAAGGGGTAACTATTCTGTCCCATACTTCAAAGCCTGCTGCCAGGACCAGTTGGAGGTTATGCATGTGTAGGATGGTTTTATGACTACTAACCTAAGCCCAGGCTTACTCCGTTTCAAAAAAATTTTTTTCTTAATGTGGAGAGTGATAGATGATACCCAATGTCAATCTCTGGCTTTTGAATACACTCACATACTCAGGTGTATACTTGCACACACAAACACACACACACACTTGAATGATAGATTCATTATATATAATAAAATATGTATGTATATATACATATATGTATGTATGTATATGAAGACTGATAGATTAAAATACACAATGCCAATTTCTGGCTTCTAAGGGCTCCCATCCATACAAGCCAAGCCTTGTACAAATATTTAGGTGAGAGAAAGGAAGCTGCATTCTCACTAGCCCTTCTCTTTCTAAGGATTAATGTACTTCCAGGGAAAGGAGCTATATATAAGGCAGTTCCTGGTGATTCACCTTTGTGACAAACCTCCGGCTGCTCTCCTAAAGCAGCTCTGAAGACATATGCATAGGTTGAAAGAATGCACAAGCCCAGGAGGTCTTGTGTGCCTGCACAAACATTGTAGAATCCAAACCAACTAGAGGTCAGTCATGTCTTTATAATATCATAAAAGGGGACACAGTCGTGGAAACAGCCAAGGCTGTGGTCTCGGGCAACACAGTGCTCACTGAGGTGGACTGGGATTTACAAGTAGGAGCAGGAAGGGAGAGAGGGCTGGGTGATGTGGCTAGATCCGGTCTCTTAGGAGCCATACTGAGGTCTTGAAAAGAGTGGCTGTCTTAGCCAGGGTTTCTGTTCCTGCACAAACATAAACCAAGAAGCAAGTTGGGAAGGAAAGGGTTTATTCAGTTTACATTTCCAAATTGCTGTTTATCACTAAATGAAGTCAGGACTGGAACTCAAGCAGGCCAGGAAGCAGGAGCTGATGCAGAGGCCATGGAGGGATGTTTCTTACTGGCTTGCTTCCCCTGGCTTGCTCAGCTTGCTTTCTTGTAGAACCCAAGACTACCAGCCCAGGGATGGCACCACACACGAGGCCCTTCCCCCATTGATCACTAACTGAGAAAATGCCCCACAGCTGGATCGCATGGAGGCATTTCCTCACCTGAAGCTCCTTTCTCTGTGACAAGTCCAGCCTGTGTCAAGTTGACACAAAACCAGCCAGTACATGGTCCAAGACCCATGTTTAACTTCAAGACTGCCACCAATATGCACACTAATGTTGAGGGAGTGTCTACAGCACCCTGATATAAAGGGTCTCCACTGTAGCCTCAGGTCTACAGGACGCTGTGGATTTTTAAGGATTTTAAAAATAAGATGTGGTAGAGGTTGAACTTTTGAAACACACTGGAAAAAAAAAAAACTCATATGACTGGGCTGTGATTCAGTGACCAAGCATTAGTAACTTACCCAAAAGACCTCAGAGACACAGATGAGGAACATTGCCATTTATAAAAAGGAATAGGCTGCAAAGCTTTGAAATTCTGTGTTGCTTATATTCACATACGAGCAAATATGCTAAATAAAATGCAAGAGAAGCTCAGGAGGTATAATGGTATACATGCAGGTGCTGTCAAGTCAAAGGCCATGGGGGGGGTCCTACGGACCAGAGACCACAGCAGAGACCCTTTCAGTTGCCCAATATGAGAAAGATGCCTAGTCTAGAAGTTGTAGGGAATACATTTTCCAAACTGAGTAACTCACTTTAGATGCAAAAATAAGGCATCATGTCCTGAAAGGCCAAGGGACATAAACATTTTACAGTTGATCCTAAGATACCCAAGTCTTTTCTGAAATTGATAGAGACTTTCTCCTTTTATAGCATTTTTGGGCTTTTATCAGCACTCTAGAACCCTCCATGGTGATTTCAGATGGAACAATACTTCTCATTCATCCAGGACAACAAAATCCCACATTGTGGCGGCCAGTGAAACGCCATATTTTAAAAGTTTTCTAAACTGACCTCACTGGGATTGAAAATTCCCTCTTTGGTAAGTATGTATCTGTCCAGGATACAACACCTCTGAGGCATAGCATGCTCATCACCATGGTGGCTAACCTCTAACCCAAGTTCTCTGCTAGTTAGCCATTTCCCAAGACGTGCACATGCCAGGCAGCTTACTGGTAAGGACTACAGGAAGAGGATAGCATACTCTAAGTGTGATAGAGATAAGTGTGCCATGTATTGCTTACAAACACCAACAAATCAAAACTATATCAGACAGCACTTGTAATGGCAAGGATACGAGTCTTAAAGATAACTGGTTAATCTTAAGCAAATCTTTGATTATATATTTATTTAATAATTTGTTTACACATTTACTGATAGACTGAACATATGAGTGAAGAAAATACTTATCTATGACGTGGTAGAAAACACTCTAAGGTCCTGTCAACCGAGCATCTGGATTTCTGAGTCTGTATCAGGAGAGCAGCCTGTCACAGCCATCCATGGTAATGGCTTCCCCACATTCTAGGTTTCTCTCACTCTCCTCCTAACTGTGGGGAGGTGAGCTATGCACAGACAGCATGGACCCACATCAAACTCTGGCTTTGAACCGTGGAGACCCTGTGGGTGCTTGTTACCTACATGAGAAGGCAGGTGTTCAGCCACGCCCCTTCCCCCCCCCCCCAGCTCCTGTCGCAGCTACAGCCTCCCACAGTCCCCACAGAGTGGTTTATGGCTATCAGTCATCTAGGAGCAGCACCAAGCCGTCCCATGTGCAGATAAGGTTCCCCTAAGCTCTCAGTCGAAGCCAATGAGAAGTATCTGCTATCAAACCCTGAACCCCCAAACTGTATATAAATCTTATCCAGAATCCTATAGATTAGATTAAAGGTGTTTGAGAACTACTTTGTCGTCTGAGAGCTTCTGTCATAAGAGCTGGGAAGAGGTCTACTCTCCAGAAACACCACCTGCAGCTCCGCTGCACTGCTCCCTGACTCAGCACAGGGTGACGCTGAGTACCCTAGCCCGTGGCTCAGCGGAGACAGGCAGAACGGAAGCGATTTCCCCTCTCTGCTAGCACCCTCTTCCCTCTGCCAGAACTCTCACACCTGGCTGGGCCAGAGATCTCTGTGGAAAGCCTCTGGTACACAGACCCACAGACCCACACTAACTAGGCCGGGTCCTTCTATAACGCTCCCCCTCCCCCCATGCTCCTCCTGATCTACCCTACTGGCCAGCCATTTGAATCCTGGCTGAGCTAAGCATTAGCAGGCATTCCTCTTGCTTGTTGTGGGATGGGACTCTGGCTGAGCAGCGGTTACCGGGACTAAGATGGTGAGCTACAGATTCTAAGGAGGCAGCCATACATAGCGTATAATTTGGCAACCTGGGACTCCATTTGATTTGGGATTTGTATCTCTTCCTCTTAATAATGCACGTGGCAACCTGAGATTCTTTTTTCCCCCCACATACTGTTTATCCACGCCTATCAAAATATATACCTATCCACCTGCATGGAGCTACAAAAGCATCCCAAACAATGGGATAAATTTCTTCTCTCCTTAACAACAAACTTATGCATTTTGTAGTCAATTGTACTCCATTTATATCTGGGAATGAAGAGCAATCTGACCTGATAAAGTTTGGGGTGTGTATGCAAAAGGCATAATGTATCCTCGAAGTACATATTTAGGGAACCCAGCTCTATTTGACATCTTATGCCTATACATAAATAGGGGTGATTATGATTAAGTGCTCAAATAAAGAACTACCCAAACTATGCCCCTTAGCAGCCAAACGCTTCCCCCCCCCCTTGAACTTCACGAAAGGAAGCCCCGAACAATAGCCAGCTCTCAGCCTTTTATTTCTACATATGTGTAAGTGTGAGTACTCATGGGAACCAGATGAGAGAACACTGGATCCCCTGGAACTGGAGTCAGAAGCAGTTGTAAGCCTCCTAATGTGGGTTGGTGGAACCAAACCAAGGTCTTTCCCAGAAGCTGTATATGCTTTTAGCTGATGGACATCTCTACACCCCCTGCTAACATTCCTAATAGTGTATCTGGCTTTTGGTATCACTTTGCTTTAAATAAAGTTACAATCTGTGTGATATTTTATATCAAGTCCTTGAATAAGACACAAAGAAGATGAAAACACCTACTCAGATTTTGACCATTGGTAATACTGAGCCCATTTCTGTTCTTTGCTGGGTTCTGCTGCAAGTAGGTAGAAAGACTTAAAGAATAGCTGGAACATTGGAGCAGGCATGGGTAGCATCTAAGATCTGATCTCTTCATGGATTGTATGTGACTTAGCTGTTACAATAACAGACTACTAGAGTTTTGTATCCCCCCTCCAATTTCCTGGTACACTAGATATATAAGCAGCAACTTTGCATTTCACTAGAATTTAAATATCATATAAAAGAAAGTGAAGGTATCTGTACTTTGTAGAAGCCTATGAAAGTACATCCAGTTCTTCTTGGTCAAAAGAGAAGTCTAAGTTCCATCTCTGGCCCTGGGTAGGGATATAACATCTAAGCTGTTAAAACCTAAAAGAGTCAACTCCAACTGGGCCTACCAATCAATTGCCTGGCCAAGGGACCACCCCTCCAAAAGGCTGATTCCCCTAACTAAGGAGATAGGAGGTACCCCTTAATGAGACAAAGTATTGTTTCTTCCCTCAAGCCCTCCTAGGAGCAGACATTTTCATCACTATGGACAGCAAGGCAGAACTCTGGAGCCTATGCCATGTGCTTTGACTGCAAAATTTTGC
Organism: Tokudaia tokunoshimensis; assembly: GCA_036184795.1. NCBI lineage: Eukaryota > Metazoa > Chordata > Mammalia > Rodentia > Muridae > Tokudaia > Tokudaia tokunoshimensis. The sequence continues at coordinate 132,120,152 of BTHU01000012.1, read as the reverse complement.
TTTTCTCTTTATCCCCTTTTAATGGAGTGACCAAAAGAAAAACACAGATTCCCTGGAAAGCTGGGATTGTTCATTGTCTCTGAATCTCCTCACCCTACCCTCTACTGTCATCTTTGCCATGCAGTTGCTTGTCTAACATGTGTGCTTGCTACCTGCTTTGGCCTAAGTCAAAGGTCATGGCTTTCTCTCTTACTTTCTCTTTCTGGCAGATCCCAAAATTTACAGTCTGCCTATCCCATCTTTCTCTTAAATTCTAATGAAATTCTTCCTGAACTTCCTTTTGACTGTGTTTCCAAATTTATTTTTCAAAATGCAATTTTTGAGAATTTCCTACATGTATATTGTATCCACATCATCCTGGCCTTTCTCAATCCTCCCCAACTCCATCTAAAATTGATGACCTTCTCTTTTAGTGTAGGTGTGGGTATGTGTAATCTATTAAGTCCATTAGTGTGGTTTGTATGTATATATGTTCAAGGTGTTTACAAAGTATTTTGTTGATGAGTCCAAGAACCAAAAGGAGGACTTCAGATTCTGACGCAACACAGTTACAACACCAGCCAATGATACACATTCTGGAAGCAGGAATAAGGAAGTGAAATAAAGAAAAGGGTGCACAGCACACCCTGACCAAAGCTCATTGGCTTTAGCCTGGTGGGAAAGCCTAACTTAAGGGATGCTGGAAAATAGTTTCCTCTTTGGGAGAGGTGACCATGTGACCAAACTGCAAACTGAAGTGGGTTTTTTTGTTTTGTTTTTGTTTTGTTTTTTCTATCTGTGACCCTTCTGAAAGGCTGATTAAGTGATTAGAATTTCAACACTTAATTAGATCACACCAATAGAAAAGTAACTAGCAGTGTGTATATTATGCCCTTATGATTATGAGGGAAGTCTTTTGGAATGTACAAGGACCCCTAGCTTCCACCAAGTGAAGGCTAAGAATATCATCAGGTAGAATCTGGCACCTACAGTTAAGATATCCTTACCTTTCTGCACCCCTCTTACCTGGTATTTTCACCAAAATATTTGAAAAATACCTATTTATGAGTTTCTTGGTTTTGTTGCTAAAAAAAACTTGACACCATCACCATGTTAGAACATTTGAGTTCGTGGTAATCAACGTTATACTAGGACATGGTCACTTGTGTTTGGCTCTGGAATAAACAATCTCATGTCCTTTGAGGCGAGAGCTGTGTTTTCCCCATCTCCAACCCTTAATTTTTTAAATTACAGACAAATCTTTACAGGGAACTAATTTTGCTACGAGAAGAAAATTTGAGGACCGTATTTATTGTAATCCAGCAAACTCGAGGGGCATGACCCTTAATCCTCGTTAGACCCTGCTAATTAGGACCAGGTAAACAAAGAGTCCAGGGCATAGAGGCTGGTGGTAGGGTGAGGGGCTTCAGCTGAGCAGCCTCAGTCATGTTACTAGAGGATTCAGTCACCCTCACCTCAGGAACAGAGGCAACTGTGGGGATGGAGGATGTTACCACATGGTCTTGAGAGTGCATCCTTGACTTACCCTCTGTGCATAGATAGGAAAGCCTGGCTTTCCTCTGCTAGGACTGAGACTTTATGTTGCTTATTTTTTGACACTCTTTGGATCAGCACCCAACTTTCCAGGGGAGGAATCTGTGCCAATATCACAACCCTGTGATAGGCTGTCTCCATTCTTCCTGAGCAGGCATTTTATGGAGTAGGGCCATATGTGTTTGAACATTCCACAAGTGGAACTGGTAGGGAGGCTGGAGTGGTTTGGGAAAGAGGAGGCTGAGCTATGGATGCTGGTAGGACATTCAGGACTCGGCTACTTCTTGATGAGACAGACACTAAGGGAGCATAGGCCTGGCTTCCTCTGTGAAGGTCATTAGAAAGTCCCAACACACACACACACACACACACACACACACACACACACACACACACAGATTAGCAGATGAAATGGTTTCCATGGCAGCAATTGGACAAGCACATTGCTGCAATCAGCATTAATTTGAAATATTTTTCCCCCCGAGTCTCTTTGGAGTCGGTCTGTGAGCACAAGAGCTTGCCAGCTCTCTAATCCATGGCACCCTTTGAAATCCTATCCAGCGTGTGTGTGTGTGTGTGTGTGTGTGTGTGTGTGTGTGTGTGTGTGGTGTGTGTGTGTGTGTGTGGTGTGTGTTTGTGTGTGTGGTGTGTGTGTGTGTGTGTGTGTAGTGTGTGTGTGTGTGTGTGTGTGTTGAAACTGAGCCAATTAACTGAGAAGAACTGGGTGGGACCATCGGAGCGGGCAAGACTGTGTTTACCAATTAGTTTTTTTTTATGATGTAAATGCTGCACCCCATGCAGCAGGAATAAAAGCGAGTCTCACTCAATATGAAACTGTTAATTGCATTTTCAGAGACACGGCTACAAGGTGAAACTAATCACACAAATGATAACTGGTTCCACCACCTACAGCGCTCTGCCTTGCACTTCCACTAATCTGTATTAAAACAGGCCCCTTGGTCCTTGCAGCAAAGAAAAACATAGCATTTGGGATAACCTTCCCATTTTAAAGAGAAAAATGTGTATATATGGGAAGCAATATAAAGGATAATTTTCATTTAAATTGGATTAATACTGTTAACAAACACCACAGCAAAGGGCAGGGTAGTGCCTCAGGAAGGACTTTTCTTTTCTATAAAATTATAGGGAAGTGCATTTGTGAATGAATGCCTGTACATTCTGAAAAGCAAGGCTCAGTGTGAATAAGCTTGTTAAAGAAGAAAGAGCCACGGTAATTAGCAAAGGTTGGTTTTCCCATGTGATAAGACCACAAAGGACTTTCTTGAAGTCCTCTGAAGAGACAGAGGGGATGTCTGTGGAACTCTTGCCTTGAGAGATAGACAGCAGCTCGCTATAAGTGGGAAACCAGTGGTATGAGGCAGGATCTTTGCACAGCTCTGCCCTCTGCTCCTGTTGGTAGCTAGTCAGATAAAAGTACACATAGAGGACAGACTGGTGCCTCATATAAGAGCTTATAAAACGAGGAAGTGCGACATCAGATCTCTGTCCCTGAGTCTAGATGTGTCACTCTTAACCGGCTGGAAGGCCATTATAGATAATTACTTAATACCTTTATCTGACTTAAGATTTCTATTGCTGCGATCAGACACCATGACCAAGAGCAGTTTGGAGAGGAAAAGGTTTATTTCATCTTAAAACTCTCAGACTATACTCTGTTGCTGAGGGAAGACTGGGTAGGACCTCAAGGCAGGAACCTGGAGGCAGGAACTGAAGCAGAGGCCATGGAGATACTGCTTCTTATGGCTTTGCTATGAATGGCTTGCTCAGCCTGCTTTCTTATAGTCCCCAGGACCACCTGCCTGGGAGTGTAACTCGCTGGCCTGTGAGTTGGTTAGCAGTCACAATGGTCAACGTGGTAAAAGGAGGAAGCCTAAAATATTTTTTTCTTTACATTTAGTAAGCATTTATTAAGCAAATAGTGAGATACAGCATTAAGTACCATGTATGTATTTGATACTGGGATATGTAGTTTGTGTTAAGAGGCAAGGAGTATAGTAGCCAGAGTATATATATATATATATATATATATATATATATATGACACACATACAGCATACATACATGCACAGAAAAAAATAAAGGAGGAACATATTTGTCAAATTGTGAACACACATACTAGTGATGTGTCTGTGAGTTCAGAGATGGAAGAGAAATAGTTTCTCAGAAGCTAGTCTGGATAAGGAATCATGGTTAAATGAAGTTGGCTTAACTTGGTGAAACAAAGAGAAAGTTATGATAATTTAAAGCTCACAATTATTACTAGGTTAAAATATGATTCAAAGGTGTTTTGAAATTATTTTTGATAGTTGAAAATGTCTTTAGTTTTGTTTGTCATTTTAAAATTGAAAGATCTGGCTACACTGGAGTTTGATACTAGCACGGTGACTATTAGTGGTGTTCACACGTAGCATACCCTGGAAATGGCTCTATTCATTAAAGGTTAACGGTGAAGTTCCCCGTGGAAGGGTATTTACTGCCTCTGTGGTTGCAGTCTCGAGTCTCATGTCTATATGGATTCTGAAGAATCAGGCCTGTATATGAAGTAGAGACTTCAGGGAAGCCTTGGATATTAAACAACAAAATAGAACAAAGGGGATGAATATTGTTAGAGATCTATTGCTTGATTAAGGGCAGTATTCTGACCTACAAGACCAGATTCTATTTGATAATACCCTTATAGAACAATGTCACTTGGTGGCTTTGAAACAAAGAGCTAGGGACAACATTGAGGAGCCTGGGAAAAGATCACTTTATTCAATAAGTTTGTACAAGACCCTGCCTGAGAAATCCTTCACAGATTTCTTGCAAAGATTGGTTTCAGCTGTAAACAAAGCCATATGAGACCCTGATGCCAGACAGGTGTTGACAGAGACCTTGGCATTTTTTAATTCAAATACAAAATGTAAAAGAGTTATTAGACCATTAAAGATACCAACAGTGCTAATGGATGAGTGGATAAGGGACACGAGTGATATTGGCTCTTACACACATCATGCCAATATCATAGGACAAGCTATAGCTAGAGAGGTCTCAGACATCAAAGTACCCACAATGCTTGAATTGTGGTGAATTCAGCCATTTATAAAGAAATTGTGAACAAGTTGCTAAAAGTCTCAGAGCTCAAAATGTCCTGTGTGGTAACTGTGAGAAATATGGTACTTTCTGCAAGAGAAGAGAAGAAGCTATTTCTGTTGGTAAAAGGTTCTCCAAAAGAACACCTAGGCTTGCCAAGGTTTGCAGACACTGTGGCAGAGGGGGCAGGTCATTGGTCTTATGAGTTCATGTCCAGAAGGGACATACAAAGTAATCTCTTGATGTCAGGATGTAGCTTTGGGCTCAAACTTAAGGCTCCGCAGCAAAAAGTACAAACTGTTGGAGACAAGAGAAACCAAGAGTCACTAGGTTAACTACTGATCCAAAAAGCATTAGGTTAATTGATACTATGTCTGAATGGTTAATGAATCTTTTTGACTACCTGGGACTCATGATTTATTACATGCCATCCTCTCCTATAGCATGGATGAAGATTTATATTACAGGTGGGCTATGCAGTCCAAGCCGTCTTATAAAGTTGACAGATGCCTTTCACCTGCTCATCATCATTAACTAAATTGTGCTCACCACATATTCCATACATATGTTAATGTAGAAATGTAACTACAATGTTACCTTTAGAAGTTTGTTCTCAGAGCAAGAAGACCAGACACCAATGAAGACAAAGCCAGTAGTTCAGGGGATCCAGCACCACACACAATCTCAGTTACTGTTTCCTCAAAAATCTGCATCCAGGACAGCTTCAAAGGGGTTACATCAGATGCTCCAGCCTCACAGACTGCTTCAGTCAGGACTTAAGCCCTGTACTTTCCTTTTCCACAGAGACTGGACAGCAAATGATACAGGTAGCTCTCTCAGGACTTGACCAATATCCCAATTTTCTTAGGGTCCCCAAAGAATACCTTTACCCCCAGACAGGAGGTTGCAATTTTAAGAATGTGATGGCCCCCCTCCCCAATATGTGGATGGATGGTTTTTGCTTGTTCAATGGGTTATAGATGCTTGTTGTTGTATAGGGGGTTTTTTGCAAGTTGTTATTGGTCAAGGAGGAAACAAAGGAGGTTAGATTCAGGGCTTTCTCCTCTCCTCTCCTCTCCTCTCCTCTCCTCTCCTCTCCTCTCCTCTCCTCTCCTCTCCTCTCCTCTCCTCTCCTCTCCTCTCTTCTCCTCTCCTCTCCTCTCCTTTCTTCTCCTCTTCTCTCTCTCTCTCTCTCTCTCTCTCTCTCTCTCTCTCTCCCTCCCTCCCTCTCCTCTCTCTCTCCTTCTATTCTTCTTTCTCTCCTATCTACTGTTTAGGGGAAAGGAGAGTGAAATGGAATAAAAGGAAAAAATTGGTTAATATAGGGAGGAAGATATAAAAGCATGATTATTGTGTCTCATTTTAGACTAAGAAAGCAACCAGTCTCAAATATTTTACACTGGAATGGATTACTGGGTATCGATAGAAATTTAAGATTATATTTGTTACTATATACTGTATATGTTTCAACTTTTGTTCAATGTATATGTGCATATAACTTGAATGCGACTCATTTAAAAGAACCCAGATATCCCTCAACAGAGGAATGGATTCAGAAGATGTGGTATATTTACACAATGGAATACTACTCGGCAATTAAAAACAATGAATTCACAAAATTCTTAGGCAAATGGTCAAAACTGGAAAATATCATCCTTAGTGAGGCAACCCAATCACAAAAGAACCCACATGGTATGCAGTCACTGATAAGGGGATATTAACCCAGAATCTCGGAATACCCAAGACACAATTCACATATCAATTGATTTCCAAGAAGAAGGAAGGAGAGACCCCTGGTCCTGCAAAGACTGGATGTAGCAGTGTAGGGGAATACCAGGACAGAGAAGCGGGAGGGGGTTGACTGGGGAACAGGGGGAGGAAAGAGGGCTTATGGGACTTTCGGGGAGGGGGGAACCGAGAAAGGGGAAATCATTGGGAATGTAAATAAAAAATATAGAAAAAAAAAGTAATGTAAAGGCCTAGTCCTTGAAAGGACAAGCGTAACAAGTATAAACTGTTTAGTGTAATTAAGAAATGCAAGTTAGTAGTTAGTCACCTATAAATCTTCCTTATAGTCAGGTACTAGTTTAGTTATTTTTAGAAATAAGTTTTAGTTTCTTGTATGTTCAAAGTTAAGCAAAAAGTAAATAGCTAGAAACAAGCAATGTTTGTCTTTTCAGATATACTTTAGAGATATAGGTGGTCCTCAGAACACATCAGAGATCTAGCATTGAAGATGTTTAAATGATAAAAGGCTTTTCTGACAGTGACAGTAGATCCTGACAGCACTCCCATTCTTCCCCAAAGAAGAGAATGGGTTCCACAGAACCTCCCCCTGGAGTTTGCTTAAATGAGGCAGAGATAGCCACTGAGCAAACAATTGCCCTTACCTTGACTTTTGACAGCATGCTGTGCAAACTGTGGACAAGAAGGACATTGGGAAGTGGACTGATCCACTTTGTAGAGACAAGGTAGGACAGTCCTTTAAAATTTCATCTTCACAGAAAAGTGTCTGTCAGATATTCTGGGCCTGTTGGCTGAAGAGTGGATGTCCAACTGATACAGAGGGACCTCGGATGACTGTCCAGGCAGCCAGCAGGCTCTGTCATGTCTCTAGATTTCAAAGCTGCTTACTCTGCACTTCCTGTTTACTTGGGTAATATATATCCTTCTCAAGTCTCTAAGTCGGTTGGAGGCTACATAGTTACAGTTTTAAAATCTTCCTTGTTAAAGATTAAAGACATAAAAACTTAAGTTTTGTATGATCTAAAAAATGTTTTAGTGTCTAAAAAGATGGTTTTAGGTTGATAAATGCAAGTTATGCAAGAAAGTGATTTAGGTTCAAAACTTTGGACTCACCAAGATAGGATATACAATGGAGTACTTTCTCCAAGGTTGCCAAGTACAAGTGGACTGGATATTGTACATATAATTCTTACCTCATAGTTCTCAATTTTTCTTATTGTATATAGTTCACTGATGTTAAAGAAAAAGTCATTTATTGGACCCCAAACAGGGAAATGTAGTGAGAATTTTGATTTCTTTAAAAACCTGTTGTGTGAATATGTTTTTCTTTTAATCCCTGGTGTGGGACAAAGGCTGCTTCACAGCAGGTGACTATGATTTGCCTCATGCATTAGCAGAGGCATTGTTTTGCCAGCTGCAGATAGTTTCTGCCAGTGTGTGACATTTGGAATTCTGGGAAAATTTCAAAGGGTATAAATGCCAGAGTCCTCAGAACAGTCAGGGCAGGCACTCCCAGGAGAAAGATAAAACCTAGGTGATGTGTAAGATTGTCCATGCACCCCCTAGTATTCAAAAGTTGGAGGAAGGGTTGTGCATTAGGGTTTATAAACAGTGGAACATGCTGACCACTCTAGGCTTATTCCCGAGGCTCTAGCACTCTTATTAAGTGAGGGTTATTTTGTCTCACATTGTGACCTTGCCCAATGGTACCTGTGTGAGGGGCAAGAGCCTGCTAGATCCATATTCACTGTTCATTCTAAGAACTTGAGAACTGCAACATGGGCAGTTTCTCAAGTGAGAGTACTTGGCCTTGGAAACATCTTTCAGAAAAATAATCTGCCTTGCCTTAGGCTCAGTATTTCCTTCCCCAGTCTGCCTGACTCAGTATCTCTAGGTATGTTAAAAGATGATCCTTCTCAATTTGTTTCTTTTTAGGAATATAAGAAAAATTAGAATACCGTACATTAGACTTAAGGATAATTTTAATGTGTCTAAGCGTCTTGCCTTCATGTATGTATGTGTACCACATGTGTGTCTGAACCTGCAGAGGTCCGAAGAGGGTATTATATCCTACGGGATTGAAGTGACAGGTGGTTGTGAGCTACCATGAGGGTGTTAGGAACTGAACCTGCATCCTCTGCAAGAACAGCAAGTGCTGGTGTGCCTATAAGAATATGTGCACAGAAATATGAGCACAGAAGCACAAGGGACAGGTATACTTGCACAGTGATTACAAAGGAGCATGGACTGTACATAAAGGTAGAGTGAGAATGTTGGGTGTGTGGAAGCATGGATGTACAGGAGTGGGGTGAAAACCAGCAATGAGTGCATATAAGTGTAGACTACTCATGCGTGTGGGCTACACAGAAGCAAGAGATAAACAGTGTGTAAAAAAGAAGAGTATTGATTACAGGATGGACAGACTGACTCTGATCTGTTGGAGCACCCCTACAGACACTGACAAGGATAGTGTCACCTGAATTCCTACCATGTAGTTCTCCAGATACCCTCATAGAACAATGACACTCCAATACAAAAGATGCTGTCTCGGGCTATAGACTGGGAGAGGACTCCTGATTCCAGGGCTGTTTAGTAGAATGTGTTCATCATTAAATTCTACTTCCGATATCCCTAATATTCAGATATTTGTTAAATCAATGAGAATTCTAATTATGATCTGGGTTGGCCTATGACATGAGTCTATTCCAGTCATATAGGTAGATAAAGGAATGGGAGAAAGGCATTGGGAAAGTGGTGTCAGGCCTCGCAGTGGAGAACATACAGAGTATGGTGACATGTCTCTAATGCAACTGAAGGACTCACTTTATATATGCCATTATTTCTTTTTCTTCAATAATTTGTAAAAGGTTTAAAACATGAGTATTATTAAATAGAAAAGTGAGTAGTTTGTGTTTTGAGGGCCTATTATATCTAAGACCTATAAGTCAGACCAGGTATCAAGGTTCAGAGGAAGAGAGCTTTGGAGAAGGAAGCCCTGGTTTCATTGCACTCCACGATACTGCTCAACCAGCTACAACTTCAGCATTCCTGGCACAGGCCTGTCTTACTGCCACAGTCTCAGCCTGTTTGGCCCAGGTGTTGAAATCCCATGTACATAGAATCCTGTACTTTGACCTTCTCTCCCAGGAGTCAGGAGGACACTGTTCCTTATACCCTCCAGTCCAGGTCACCATCCATATGTTAATTCCTTATCTATTAATTTCAGAGGTTCATTCACCATACCTCATCCTTCTAGAGGCACCTGGAGCTGGGACCCATCTCTCTGCCTAGCAAGGGTTGACCACATGGTATCCAGCCATGTTCAGCACTGCCAATGGCGTACCATAGCCAGCTCCACACTTACCCTCCTTTGTATTGCTATTCAAGACAACACGATCCCTTCATCCTCGCCTACCAGTCTGCTTCCTTTAGACAGCACTAGAAATGTGGCTAACATTCCACCACACCATAGCACCTACATGCCTGGTCCATCAGATGACAGCTGTTCTTACATGCATCTGTATTAAACACAGACAGACTTCCTCTTGCAATTCCATAAGCTATTTGTAATTAGACCTTCTGCAGAGTATTTGCATTGCATTTGGTATAACTAAGCACACAGGATGATGTGTAGGTTCTATGTAAATGGCAGTGTCTTGTGCCAGGGGTTTGGGTATCTAAGAATCTTGGTCCCGTTGGGGTCTAGGAGTCAGTTCTGTTTAAATGTCACAGGACACTCATCTATGAATGGAAGATAAGGACACAAAAAGAGAAACATGCATTGGGACTTCTGGGTAAAGATCATCATGATATAGTGGCTTTTGATGTGGTTGATGAGGTCCAAAAGCTACTTGGCCAAATCAAAGTTCATGGCAGAAACAGACAAAGGGACCCAATACAAACAGCAAACACAAGTATTTTGTGTAGGTAGAAGCCACATAGAACCATGTGCTGTCGGCGCAGACCTCTGTGAGTGGACGCTTGGTAGGGTTCTCACTCATTCCCCCAGCAAACCTCTACCTTGCCTGCTGCCCTCTTTGTTCAGTGGGGACAGACAGCACCTTCCTCAACTTCTTCACTCCTCTTCTCCAGGGGTAGCTCTTAGGGAAACCTCCCTTCCAGCTGACACAATGGTGACTTGTAGGGAAATTAGCTTTCCACCACTGCCCTGATGCAATTCTCACTCCTTGGATTTCTGTTCTGAAAATCCTCAACGTCCAAGCAATAAACATGGTCAGATTTAGCTACAAACATGTATATTAATGTTAGTTTTTTAATATATTCATTATAAGGAAATTTAAAATGTCTAGTAATTTCTACAGATGGAAGAGACTCAGAAGCGAAAGGAAAAAAAAATCATCTCTAATTCTACCAAAGTTACCTACGTTCAAGGCTGGCTACAACACACATAGCTATGTTATAAACTATTCTTCTTAATTAATGTGTGAGAATGTCCCACTTCCATAAAAAATTATTTGACAACATAAAGAAAAATCCTTGAACATTTACAGACCTCTTTCCCACTGCTTGGCCAATACCAAGTGCTTCTTTTCAGACATGCTTCTATGAAAGCAAAAACAAAAAATAAAAAAAAAAATCACCTCACCCATCTCTGACATGTTTCTCTAACTTGGCGACATCCTTTGGTTTGTAGAATTTTAAACTCCTGTATTTGCTTCGTTAGGGCAGCAGGCATCAGGAAGGAGATGCCACAGAAGTTGTGAGTGAGAAGATATCCGTACTGACAAGCAAGGGCAAGAAGTAGCAGGTGATTGGCTTGCACTGTAGCCTTGGTCTTCTGTGCCAGGCTGTGAGGGAATGAAGGCTTATAGCTGAACATGTCCAGTTCATACATTTTGTAACAGCCCAGAAAGACTATCAGAACTGTAACTAACAGTGAATGTTAATGGATCAGAATCCACCAACCTCGACTCTGGGCACTGAGAGTTCTGAAGCCAGGAATAAGCTGTTCTTATCAGATCCTGGAAGGTATAGAGAAATGGCAGGAAGTTATCACAGTCCTCTCAGACTCATTCCTCAATCCACCTGCCAAGGGTCTCCTACATAGGGAAGGTTTCCCACACAGTAGCACCCACTGCTTTCAGTATGAAGCAGGCATAGAGGACTGGGAACAGACTGGGAACAAAGTGGCCTCTTTCCTGTGCTCTGAAGTGCTGCCACCTGGCCCTGCTTTATTTTTCCCACCCTCTGAGTTCACAACTTTCTTAAGGACTTCTGTGACTAGATTCTGGTTCCCTTTCCAGTAGGAACCAGACAGAACCTCGTGCTTTCATTCCATCAGTTTCCGTGAGATTCATTGAATGGAGGACATGGTGCCCTTGAAACTTGTGGTCGGGCCTTCTGTGGAAGTGGATTCAGGCTTTTAATAGCACAGCTAAGCAGATGGTGCTGCCTTTAAACTACACAGGGCAGGTTAGAAGAGCTTGCTGCTGCTCAGCCAGGAACCAAGCGTGCTTCCTGGAATTCCAGGCTGGGCACCAGTTGGACTATGTGCAGAAACATGGAGGAGGGAAAAAAAACGATTCACAGCCATAACTTCAGCAGCCTTGGACCTCCTAGCAGTGCTGCAGGCACAGTCTATTGTTGCAAGGTATTTCCTATTCATTCACATTGAGGCAGCGAGAGGCCAGTGATTGGAGGGGAGAGAGGAGGAGGAGCTAAGGAGGGAGAGAGGTTTGGAGGACCCCATGAGCAGAGCAGAGAGGGAGACACGGATATCCAGATGACTTCGGATGTATTTCTGGTGTTTTGGAGAGGTTAGAAACATTGGGATAAGACTTTATCATTGTAAATTGGCATTATGAAATTGGGAGTTTCTTATACATAAATATATTTTGTTAACTATTCAAGTTTAAGAGTTATGCTTTATTGAATACTTGGAAGGAGTGGGTACTGGGCAGAGCGTGGGACTCCCACCGTTTACAGAGTCTATGGCAGAGCAGAAACACAGCTGGGATGCTGTGAGAGTTAGCTTGAAGAGATTGGCTCAGCCGCAACAGTGAGAGCCACCCTGAGCGAGACCCACTGGGACTTGGTGCAGAGACCTGGCGGGGTGGTACTCTTTCTTTCTTTTCTTTTTTCTTTTTTTCTAGGTGGGCCAATTTATTTATTTATTTATTTATTTTTTATTAGATATATTCTTTATTTCCATTTCAAATGATTTCCCCTTTCCTGGTTCCCCCACCCCCACCCCCCAAAGTCCCATAAGTCATCTCCCCTCCCCTTGTTCCCCAATCAACCTCCTCCTGCTTCCCTGTCCTGGTATTCCCCTACACTGCTACATCTAGCCTTTCCAGGACCAGGGGCCTCTCCTCCCTTTGATGTCCAACAAGGCCATCTTCTGCTGCCTATGTGTCTGGAGCCATGGGTAACACCATGTGTACTGTCTGGTTGATGTTTTTGTCCCTGGGAGCTCTGGGAGTACTGAGTGACTCATATCATTGTTCCTCCTATGGCACTGCAAACTCCTTCAGCTCCTTGGGTCCTTTTCTCTAGCTCCCCCATTGGGGACCCTGTGTTCAGTTTAATGGCTGGCTAAGAGTGTCCCCCTCTGTATTTCTCATGCACTAGCAGAGCCTCCCAGGTGACAGCTATATCCGGCTCCAGTCAGCAAGGCGGTACCCTTTCTTAATTATTACCCACTACAGTCTGCCACCTCCTTTTCCACTGTGGGTAAAGGATCACATGCAGCAGTGGTCCTGGATATAGACATGGTCTCCTTACAAGCTTCTTACTCTGAGACTTTGTTCTAGTGTCTCAAGACCGATAAACAGAAGTTTATTGCATCAAACATACTGGGCTACACACAGGGGCCACAAACCAGAACCGTAGCTATTTGTGACACTACTTGTAAACCATCAAACACCTTAGCACAGACAGTTATAGTGTTGGCTTTCACTGCCCATCTTGAGTTGCTAGCCACCAGAAAATCACCAACTCTCCTCTTGACTCTTGGGTAAAAGGACCCTGGGAAAGGAACACTCAGCCTCTGTGTGTCCACAAGTTAGAACATGTCTTGGCTCCAGCTGCGGAGTTCCTCCTCACCTCGGTTCCACCTCAGAAGACATATCTACAAGTGCTGGATGGAGCTAGAGCTCAGAAAGTTCACTTCCTTCAGCCTGTGTATGCCACAGACCTCACAGCCTGTAGCATCTCAGTTGATTGGTCCATACAGGCAAACTACACTAGTTGGTTTATTCTGAGAAGATCTGTGAAAAGATCATCAACATCCTCCCCCTACAGTGTCCCACTTGATATCCCCATTCCACAGTGATCTGTAGTTTAAAGATTTTCAGTGAAAGGTATACATCTGAATTCTTTATGTGCTTGTATGTTCATGTGTGTGCAGGTTCATATATGTCTGTGGAGTATATGTGTATATGTATGCAATGTGTGGAGGTCAACACCTTGGGTGTTGGTCCTCAGATACTGTCCCCCATATAGTATGATCTAAAAAAATTACAGATTTGCATTTAAAAGCAGCCCAAAACTTACAAATCAAAGATTTTTTTTAAAGCATGGGGACCTCAAGGTCCCATGGGCTCTGGCAATGTCTTAGTATTCACCACACTTAGAATCAGGCTTTCTATACCAATCCTGGGCATATACCCAGAGGCTTCCCCTGCATGCAATAAGGACACATGCTCCACTTTGTTCATAGCAGCCTTATTTATAATAGCCAGAAGCTGGAAAGAACCCAGATGTCCCTCAATGGAGGAATGGATTCAGAAGATGTGGTATATTTACACAATGGAATACTACTCTGCAATTAAAAACAATGAATTCACGAAATTCCTAGGCAAATGGTCAGAACTGGGAAATATCATCCTTAGTGAGGTAACCCAATCACAAAAGAACACACATGGTATGCAGTCACTGATAAGGGGATATTAACCCAGAATCTTGGAATACCCAAGACACAATTCGAGTATCAATAGATTTCCAAGAAGATGGAAGGAGAGACCCCTGGTCCTGGAAAGACTGGATGTAGGGGAATGCCAGGACAGAGAAGCGAGAAGGGGTTGAATGGGGAGCAGAGGGAGGGAAGGAGGCTTATGGGACTTTTGGGGAGGGAGGAAATGGGAAAGGAGAAATCATTTGGAATGTAAATAAAAAAACTTAGAAAGTAATAATAATATTAATAATAATAATAACAAAAGAATCAGGCTTTCTTCTTAGAGTGGGTCAGCAGATGGTTGTGGAGCCAAGTGCCAAGGAAAGTTTGGCCCATGTTCCCATGTTCCGGTCACAGGAGAGGCAGGATTCAAAAACCATGCATCTCTATGCTGAGGAGGTCCTGGCTGATTATCTAACTTATTGGGAACCCTTCTGAGGGAACCCCATAGACAGACAGATGTCAGCTCTGTAGCTAGTTCCTAGACAACCAGGCAGAATGATAACACTGGTAGCCATATCCTTACTTGCCCTGTGGTACCAGATATATTTAGTATCTAAACCCATCGTCACCATTCAAAAAATGCTGCTAGAGGTACTCAGCAGCATGCTATAATTGGATGGTTTCTATCTCGGAGGCACTGTACATCTGATCCTACCCACACTCCACCTCCCCCCACAGCCTACCTGGAACACATGGAGTTGACAGGTGTCTCATCTGGGTCTACTTGTCAAGAGGTCTATGGGAGCACTACCCAGACACATGAATACCATGGTCCTCAAGCAGCTACCCCCCCCCACACACACACACGTTTCCTGCTTAGTGGATCAGCTAAATGTCGGCAGTGAGGGTTAGAAGCAGATATAAAATATTGAACAAAAACTAAAACACTTAAAAAGATCTGCCTTGTGGAGAGCAGCTTTGCGTAGTCATTGACACGGGATCAGAAAGCTGGCCCTGGGAAGGAGCAGGCCAGATCAGCCACAGGATTAGCTCACACAGCAGACATTCAGGCCTGAGTGGGATTTGCCTCTCTCTTCAGGTCCCATTGTCTGGGTCTTCTTTTTGTGCTCTGTTCTCTTTGTGATGGAGGTAGCAGCTGTGACTGGCAGGTAATGGGAGGCTCAAGGATGCCGCATTTGAACAAGGCAGTTTTCTTTCAGTTCCATTTGCCAAGCTCCTCCACGCTGACCCCTCTTGGCTGCAGATAGCAATTTAGATGGAAGCTAGGCTGCAGGGCGGGAGGAGGTCGGCCGGCAGTCTCTGTGTGTTTATTATTACTTAGATTTCATGGTCTCATGTGGTGTAAGTGTCTATTTAGGGAACAGCGCAGAATTGGTCTCCCTGCTACTGAGCTATTTCCCTAGACATAAATTTATAAGTAAGATGCCAGAGACAATGAGACCTGTGTGCCCATGAAATCTGTGAGATGACAGCCTACCCTGGTCGGCATGACTCCTCTGAGAGGCTAGTATGCAATGTAAGATGACATCCAGATGTATCAGCTGACAGACAGGAGCCTAGTTCCATAGCCGGATGCCAACAAGACTTGAGTGGAAGCCCCAGCAGAACTGAGTCTGATAAGATGGTTCTGTCCAAAGACAGTAGACTCTCTTATGACTCATTACAGGTTAATATCATTTTATCACTATCTGGGTTATTTGCATGCATAAACCTGGGTGATTCCTTATTCCCACAATTCTCACAAAGTTAAACAGGTTATTAGAGACAGAATCAGGACTCTGTATCATGAACAAATTTGGTTGGGACCTGTACCATGACTGGGACACACACAGCCAGAGATCAAAGAACCCTATTGTACTTTTCAAATCTGTCCATGAGGAGTTTCAGGTCCTTCTCACCTATACTCTCAGGTGGCAGACAGGACCCAGTGATAGTTGGCACATGGGTATTATCGACCACACCACCAAGGTGGCCCCCTATCTATCAACTGAATGAGGTCAAAGATCCCTTATCAGTAGTTGGGGAAGCTCTAGATGTGTTCCAAGCTTCCACATCAAAACTACACCCATGTGCAATGGTAAAAGATGACCCACATGTACCACTGTAGGATATATGATTTCTTCCTCCACATTGCCTTTGTCATCCAAAACTACCCATTCTGTTCCAAAATTTTTGGCAGTAAATTGGTTGGGCACCACAGGTTTGGTGCTAGCTCAGCCTTTATAACCCCTTCTTGGGGTCAGTGGTTGGACCCAGCCTACTTTTCTGGTCTAATCTCTGGTCACTCTCTTCGAAAACCTCTAGGACGGAGTTCACTCTAATTTCCCACTTGGAAACCTCCACCCCATTGGCCACACCTCCTGACATAGAGCACAAAGCCCACCGAGCTGCAGCCCTCTGCATTTGAGGGGATATACACCCTCATCTGAACCTGATGATCCTCTTAGCCAGGTGCGGCTTGCCTGTAGAGCCGTTAGCAACCTGGAGCTCAAAGCACAGGAAAGAAAACCTACTTATTTACTGCTAAGGAGTCTAGGATCTCTGGGAGGCCCAGGACTACAACTGTAACAACACAGATGTTTGGTTCATGATGGGATTTTATTTAGACAAATGGATGGAAACGGCCCTATGCTGAACTGAATAGATGTATCTAACTGTAATGTTGATGGCTCAGCAGTGGCCTGAGCAATAGTGGTTGCTTGTTCATGGGAATCATAGGGCCTGAAGGGTGCTGTGGCCACTAAGAGGGAGTACTTTGCATTACCAGTAGAGGAGAAAAAAAAATCAGATTCCAAACTCCATTTTCTACTGAAAATGCACCACTGTAGAAAAAAGTGCTAAATGAAGCCATTGTTAGGTTACAAATTATTTCAAAAACAATGGTGTTGGACATCCACAAGCCCCAGGGGATGATGTCATACTATCCAACCAAACATGGGGTTCCTTGCTTCCATTACCTGGGCTCGCATCACTATCAGAAGCTGTCAAAAAACGCATGATGGGTAGAAACAGAAGGTCTGTGCTGACCTGAGAGGCCTGATCACACACTCCCCTCACCCCAAGACTCAGGGTTGTGTTTGCATTGGCCCCACCTCTTCATGCCTTCCTCAGAGTCAGGGCCACTGAGGCAGGAGAAACTGAGGGAAACTATGTCTGTTAGCCCCCAGAAGTCTCAGGACTGAACTCAGACAGGATGCCTTGAGTTCCCACACATATAGGAGAGGAAACAAGGGGCCGTGGAAGGTAATACTCAGGCTGCTGTGTGGGATTTGGATTCACAAAGAGGAGTGAGGGTTTATGTGATTCTAAGGATGGACACATAGCCTGTGAGTTGCTCTGAAATGCTGTATAGGAATGAGACCAGCCAGGAGGCTGCTGTGTATCAAAATATTATAAGTAGCCTCTATGTCCAAAAGAACCGTTGAATGAATTTCTAAATGTCAGTCAAAATGCCAGTGGAAATGGCACCCAATGGCTCAGAAGCTCGACAATCACTCCAGGAGGTTAACTTGTCTTTAGAGCTGATAATGGTCAGCCCTGGTTAAAATTTCTGGTTATGAGGCAAAACAGAATATCCCAGAGATTTGAGGTTAGATTTACCACATGCTTGGGTAGTTCTTTGTTTTTTATAGCATGCTGGGAAATGGGGAAATATTCTGCCAAATATGAATCATTAGCTACAAAGAAAAGATAAGATGTGTAAGGTGGCCTAGTCTGCAATATCAGCAGTTGGGAGGATGAGGCAGGAGGACCCCAAGTTCAAGGTCAATTTGAGCTACATAGTGAAGCCAGTCTGGGCAATGAAGAGAGGCTCTGTCTCAAAATAAAAGTAGAAGGGCAGGGAATGTAACTCTATCATATAGTGCTTGCCTGGCTCTGGGTTCAATACCCAGTCCTGGGAATGGGGGTAGGGATAGAGTCACCAACTGTTTAACACACTGTTTATTTCTGTTGCCCTTGGACGACTCCTCTTCACCGCATTTCCCTTTCTGTGCTTCTTACTCTTGTGTCTCCAGGGAAAACTGGAGGACAGAGGCATTGAAGGTTCCTGTTTGCTATGGGAGCCATCCTGGGAACAGGTGCTCACTAAGAACTGATGACAGAGGCTTTCCAGCCCTTTTCCCCTGCCCAGAGCCATGATGATGAAGCATCTGTCACTGTGTTGAGGAAGAGTGTACTTCTCTGGATGTTTCCAGCTCATATAACTGGAAAACAGCTTTTATGAATTGCCTGCTAACTTGCAGGCTGCTGTCCTTATTTAAAGTGAGGACTGTCAGTTTTCCCACTTATAAATTCTATACTTCTCTAGAAAAATTAAATGCATATATAAATACTGAATCTCCCAGTACACCAGACACCTGGCTACTCACAGGCAGGGAGGCAGAGACGTGGAAGGATGAGGTCTGGTTCAGTTAAATAGCTCCTAGGTGGAGCTAGTATGCAGTTGAAGGGACTTAACTTTGTGATCAGAGAAGTGCCTTAAGTGGCAATGTCCTCTGCTGTGAGATCAGAAGAGAGGTCAGATGCCAGCAAGATTTACATTCCGGTTGCCTGGCTTTAGAAAGTGACCAACTTTCTAAAGGGCAGCACTTACTGTAGTTATCATTTCCCAAACCAAGCTGCACACAGGAGGAAGTACCCTGCAGGAAGCTGATGTGGCTGAGAACAAGGTCTGAACAAGCAGGCACATTTCCAACGGGAGGTAGGTCTGCTTCCGTGTTGTTTGACATTCATAAGACTACTCATGAGCTTGTCCTTGGCCAGAGCACAGCAACAAACAGCAAGCTTCTCTTCAGTCACAGGCTTCTGAGAACTACTACTGCGTCAGAGAGGACCTTTACAGCCACAGAGAGGTATGGAACACACCACAAGTCCACACAGGTGGTTCAGAATCCCCATGATAAGTTAACTTACTGTTCCTCACTCAGAGGAACCTGCTGAATCCCTCCTCTGTGCATATGACTTTGAAAGCTCAGTGGTGTGCACAGAGGATGAATGGTGAGGTCACAGGCTGCCCACAATGACAGAAACCTCATGCTTACGTGGTACATCACAGCATGCACATTTTCATAAAATTAATTAACCCTCAAAGCAACCTCATGAAGTGCTTATGATAAGAAAATTTAAAATAACTTTATCTGAATTCTATGATTTCATATGCTAACTATGGAGGAAATGTCCGAAGCAGACTTTGGTTAAGGAGAAGATTGACTGGCACAGGAAACAGGATGGGGTGATTATGAAGGGTTGTATCTATGTACACATTTCATGAGGCAAGGGAAAAGCAACAGAACAGGGGTGACAGGAGGGAACGGTGAGTGTCCTGCCCACCATCTACACATGCTGACCCTCACCCTTGTTTGAAGACTCTACCCCCTTACTGGAAACTTGTACAATCCAGGAATCACTATGGTATATATATATATCCTCATTTCAACTAAGCAGAAGATTCTAAAACTAAGTCTAAACCATTTACACCGCCAAAAAGAAGAGCCTTCAGGAACTCACCTGACCATCACCAGGTTTGGAAGTTTGGCTTCCTCTTCCCCTTTGCTCTACGTTACCCTGGGTGGCTAGTCACAACTCTTTCAGGTGGCCCCTCCTCTATACCACATTTTCAATGACACTGAACCTAAGTAACTGGTGTCTCAGGACACAAGCAACATGTGACAGTTCTGAGATGAGAGGATCTGGAACTTTGAGTGTTATGTGAGAGACTCAGAAAGAAAAGCACACCATCTTGCTGCTCCCGTCCTCTGGGGTGAGTATCCTAACTGCACTTTTGAAGATCTTGAGAAGGAATTCTTTGGTCATCACCCTTCACATCTTTAGTGAGCTGAGCTCCTGCCCCATCCTGAGATGACTGCTGTAGCTCCCTCTGCTCCCACACTTGTCAGTAAGTCTCTATAATCCTCTGAACTAATCTTTAACTGGACCCTAATCCTCTGGGGTCAGCTAGCTAGAAGGCTGATAACATAGAGGTCCTCATGTCCCTTTGTGCCTCAGCCTACCCAACACTGTTCTGTGTCACTCCCATCCCTTAGAAATGCCTGCTCAGGGCAGCATTTGTGGAGTGTCCACTCCATGTTCCACATGCTATTTCTCTGAAAGGCACCTGGCGCCAGCGTGGGTAGCCCCATCCTTAGCTCAGACTTTCCAACAGTACAGGAGGCAAATCCTATGGCACCACATCATTTCTTTTATGAACTGTATAGAAATATATAACGGAAAGATGCCACCAGGTTCCTTTAGATACCACTTCCCTGCCCTAACATACCCTTATCTCCCTAAACTTAATTTCTATGAGTGACAGGGATCATAGCTCATCTGTGAATACTTAAACAGTACATTTTAAGCAAGGTAAGGCCCAACCTCATCATTATTACCACTATACCATCATTCTCACCATCAACATCACCCCCCACTCCTACCATCAGCAGCAATACCCTTGCCATCACCATTATCTTCAACATCACTATTAGCATAAGCATCATTTTATCCTTACCATCATAATCACTATCTTACCACTCACACCATTCTCATTGTTATCACTAACCTGACCATACTGACCACTGTCACCATGGTTACCACTGCCATCATCCTCAGCATCATCACTATCATCAGTACTACCACCATCATCCTCACCATCATTGCTGTCAGCACCATGAAATCACTGTCAACATCATCACCATCATCGACACACTCTCACCATCATCCTCATCAACACAGTCATCACTGTCAGCACCACACATCCTCATCACTCTCACCATCCCCAGCATCAATGCCACACTTTTACCACCTCCACCAACCACCATACCACCATCACCACTACAACCAACAACCATCACCACAACCACCACCACCACCAACAACCAACAACCACCATGCAATATCACCACCCTCACCACCACCAACAACCACCACCACCACCACCACTACCACAAACAACAACTATCACCACTATCATCATCACCACTACCACCAACAAGAACCACTACCACACCACCATCACCACCACCACTACCACCACCAAAACCACTACCACACCACCACCACCAGCACCAACCACTACACCACCACCACCACCACCAACAACAACAACAACAACCACTACCATACCACCATCACCACTACAACCACCACAACCATCATCACCACCACCACTACCACCACCAAAACCACTACCACACCACCACCACCAGCACCAACCACTACAACACCACCACCATCACCACCGCCAACAACAACAACAACCACTACCATACCACCATCACCACTACAACCACCACAACCATCATCACCACCACCAAAAACAATTACCACCACCACCACCACCATCAACCACCACCACCACCATCAACCATCACCACCACCACCAACAACCACTACCATCAACAATTACAACCGCCACCACTACCATCATCAATGTCATCATCACAACTGTGTTCGCTTTGTTGAGTTGAGTTCTTGGATGCCAACTTCACTTTATTTGACTATGCAGTTTTGTTCCGATTTAATACCCATCACTAGATACTTCTGTGTGTCTCAGGGATCGCACTTAAGCTTCTATGGATAGAGAGTGAATCAGAAACTCAACTACTCACATTCTACTCATTGAAAATATTAATAATGACTGCCTACATGTGTCTAGCAGCTATTTTTCAATCATCATGAACTATGCCTGGATAACACTCAGAGGTAGACACTATCGCGATTGTTTTGTGGAGATGGAAACTGACATTTAAAGGGTTAAATGACCTTCCAAAAAGATTGCCAGACCTGTGAGCCAGAGCCCCTCCTCTACCTCTTCCCTTCCCAGTCCTCCTACTAAGTCTTGACCATCGCCATTATCTCTCCCCAGAAGATTTGCCTGAAGTCCTGAACCAGCCTCTTTGCCATGAAGCTGTCCTCATTTTCCTGGCCACCTCAGCCCCAGCTCCTTGTGACATCTAAGGAGATGAAGACCTCTCTTCTCTCTCTGCCTCTAGTCCTCCTGGGATTGTAACTCCCCACAGCACCTGTGCTGAAGGCCCAGACTCACTCAGACCCTCATAGATCCTTAAGTCTAAATTCTTTGAGAGACAGAGCCCCACCTTCAAGGCTTTCTACCACACAAGCCATGTGGCCAGATGGCCCTCAAAGGATGCCTTGAGGGAGCACATGGTGGTTGATGATTGCTGTGCTGGAGTTATCACCTTTAAGGGCTTAGAAGAGCTCAGAGGAACAGGCTTATCTAGGAACACAACCCCTTTGCTAATGAGCCTCATTTTGTTAAGACAAAATATAAATCATGAAGAGTAACAGAAACACGTTTACTGGGCATATTTCTGAAAAGATGCCTAAGCTAGAATACTAAGTGGACTGAAGAAGGGTCACTGTTTAAATATTGTGGCTAGAGCTACTTTGAGCTTCTTTGAGAAGAAGCAGCTAGTTAATTTCATAGAATTTTCATATTTTAAAACAATGGTTCTTTAAATTTAAAAAAAAATAGAATGTTAGAGTAACAAATAATACAGACATGAACAAAACCTTCAGCCTATTACACACCAAAAGTATTTGTAGGAACTGTCTTCTTCAAGGTGCCTTTGATCTGGTGTCCTCCAGCTTTATTGTCATAAGCAAAATAGCCTCAACTTCAACTTTTCATTTTCAGTGATTTACATGGCAAAATCTCCATCGGAACCCTCTGGGAAAACCTCTGGTTACTGTTGGAGTCCCAGCCACATTCCAGGGACTCTCACAGACACTGGAAACCTTTTTTTAAGTCCTCCAAGACTCATCCCCTCTCAACTTGTCTGCAGTGGCCTCCAGAGTTCTAAGAACTGCACATCCTCCAAGGTACCATGTCCTTCCAGCCATCCCTTCTCTATGGTTGCAGGATCAGCAGAACCTGCTTTCTCTATAGAAGGGCCAGGTTCAGCTCAGGCCCAGGTCACTTCATCCCTTCTGCTAGCTCACCCTACCTATTCCCCATCAAGGACTTGCTGAGTGAACTGGGAACTATGCCCTAGCCTTACTCTGCATGCATACTTGAACATGAGAATGCAAGCAGCCATCTGTAGTACCAGAGTCTCCAGCTCCATCATTTAGGTACGAGTTATGCTGAATCCTTGTCTCCACTATTGTCTCACTCAGAGTCCTTCACCTACCGACTGTTCCTCCAGATGTCCCCTCTGCACAGGTACAGGAAGCACGTACCATGTGATTAACTCAACCTGGTATGAAGTCCCAGCACACACCATAGGGGCTGAGGTGGCCTGGATACTTCTGTCTCATTACCTTCTGACTAACAAAAACAATGCCTGGAGACTTCCTCAGCATGCCAGAGAAACCAAAGGCTATCATGTGACACGGGGTGGGGCTGGGAATGCTGCTCTGCCTGGCCTCACACTGCTCTGAGCTTGTCAGTCAATGCTCAAGGGTAAGACTTTGCTGGAGACGTGAGCTCCTTTACCCATGTGAGAACCAGTATTAGAAAGACACAGTCTTAGCACTGCTTTCATTGTGTCCCATAAGTTAGGGTATGTTGTGCCTTCATTTTCATTAACTTTCAAAAAGTCTTTGATTTCTTTCTTTATTTCCACCTTGACCAAGTTATCATTGAGTAGAGCATTGTTCAGCCTCCATGTGTACGTGGGTTTTCTTTTGTTTTTGTTGCCATTGAAGACCACCCTTATTCCATAGTGATCTGATAGGAGGCATGGGATTATTTCTATCTTCTTGTATCTGTTGAGGTCTGATTTGTGACCAATTATATGGTCAATTTTGGAGAAGGTACCATGAGGAGCTGAGAAGAAGGTGTATTCTTTAGCTCTAGGATGAAATGTTCTATATATATCAGTTAGTTCCATTTGGTCCAAGGCTTCAATTAGATTCACTGTGTCCCTGTTTAGTTTCTGCTTTCCTGAACGATCCATTTCAGAGAGCGGGGTGTTGAAGTCACCCACTATTATTGTGTGCGGTGCGATGTGTGCTTTGAGTTTTAGTAAAGTTTCTTTTACGAAGACACCGTCAAAAAGACAAAGCGGCAACCAACTAACTGGGAAATGATCTTTACCAACCTTACATCCGACAGAGGGCTAATATCCAAGATATACAAAGAACTCAAGAAGTTAAACTCCAGAGAGGCAAGTAACCCTATTAAAAAATGGGGTACAGAGCTCCACAAAGAGTTCTCACCTGAAGAATATCTAATGGCTGAGAAGCACCTAAAGAGATGTTCATCATCCTTAGTCATTAGGGAAATGCAAATCAAAACAACCCTGAGATTCCATCTCACACCAGTCAGGATGGCTAAGATCAAAAACACAGGAGACAGCAGTTGTTGGCGAGGATGTGGAGAAAGAGGAACACTCCTCCACTGCTGGTGGAATTGCAGGCTGGTACAACCACTCTGGAAAGCAGTCTGGCGGCTCCTCAGAAAACTGGGCATGACACTTCCGGAGGATCTGGCTATACCACTCCTGGGCATATACCCAGAGACTTTACCTGCATGCAATAAGGACACATGCTCCACTATATTCATAGCAGCCTTATTTATAATAGCCAGAAGCTGGAAAGAACCCAGATGTCCCTCAACGGAGGAATGGATTCAGAAGATGTGGTATATTTACACAATGGAATACTACTCTGCAATTAAAAACAATGAATTCACGAAATTCCTAGGCAAATGGTCAGAACTTGAAAATATCATCCTTAGTGAGGTAACCCAATCACAAAAGATCACACATGGTATGAAGTCACTGATAAGGGGATATTGACCCAGAATCTCAGAATACCCTAGACACAATCAGCATATCAATAGATTTCTTTTTTTTTTTTTTTTTTTTAATTTAATTTAATTTTATTTTTTTAATTTACATTCCAAATCACTTCCCCTTTCCCGTTTCCTCCCTCCCCGAAAGTCCCATAAGCCCCCTTCCCTCCCTCTTTTCTCCGTTCAACCCCCTCTCATTACTCTGTCCTGGCGTTCCCCTACATCCAAAAAGATGGAAGGAGAGACCCCTGGTCCTGGAAAGACTGGATGTAGGGGAACGCCAGGACAGAGTAATGAGAGGGGGTTGAACGGAGAAAAGAGGGAGGGAAGGGGGCTTATGGGACTTTCGGGGAGGGAGGAAACGGGAAAGGGGAAGTGATTTGGAATGTAAATTAAAAAAATAAAATAAAATTAAATTAAAAAAAAAAAAAAAAAAAAGAAAGACACAGTCTGCTCCCCAGCCACTGCTCCATTCTGGTTAGGATGTGACTCGAGATGTGTTCAGTGTACAGAGCCCCTTGCTGTCTACCTTGTGTGAGGGGCACTGAGGACATGGGGGCTTTCTGTAGCAACCTCAAGTAAAATCACCGTCTGGTTCACGGATCTGAATTCCCATAGAACAGGATTCCCTCCATTGTGCTCTCCTGGCAGACACCTGCCCCTCCCTCTGGCATTCAATGACGCACAGCACTGATTATAAAGTGTCCCAGCTGGTAGCAAGTTCACTTCATCTTTCTTGGAGCACGCTTTTTATTCAGTTCACATAGGAATCCAATTAGCATATCATTGTGACTGATTAAATATGCCTCATGTAAATTTACACGTCAAAACACACACTGTACTTAAACAAGCAGGCTTGGCTGGTGCATCTGTAATGGCTCTCCAAGCTCATCCAGCGCCCGCACAAAAGCCTAGATGGAAATGTACAGCAACTACCTGATGGCATTGGGCATAGGAGGCAGGGGGCTCATGCTTGAGGGATGGTGGATATAGACATTTGTCTCTCTTTGTCTCCGGCGAGAAGCTATTGACAAGGGAGGCCATCTGCGCAGGAGGCTGCCACGTCCAATTAGCTCATCAGGTGACGGAAATTTGGCCTCTGCTCCAGAAAGTCCCTGTGCACCCAAGTCGAGACTGTTTCAAAGCGATTGCATTATCTTAGACAGCAGGATTAAATTAATATGGCAAAGACTGCTACTGGAGGAAATTTTTTTTCAAAATGCGTGTTAATGTTTATTATGCATGGCATTATCAGGAGTGGTCTTCTTTGACATGCTATTTAATTCTTCCTTCATTCAAACCTCTCTTTAGAAAAGAGCAAAAGACCCACCTATGAATATCGGATTGGGAAAGTTAAAGAAAAATAGAAAGCTTTAATTGGATTTCTTAGAAAGCAGTGGCTATGACTTTATGGATGACTTCATGGGACGTGAACATCTACGACCAGCAATGGCCTCCTGGGGAAGCAGAGGTTTCCTGCTCGTCATTACTCTGCCCTCGCATGTGCTCGCTTGCATGTGACAAGTGGCAGTCATTTGCCACCTTTTGAGCCCTCCACTTTCCCTGAGGCTGTGATGTGCTTGGCTCTTTCCATTAAGAATGACTCACAGGGTTTTGTGCACATTTCTGCCTGAAGAGACTTTTAGATCTGCATCTCAGCTGGGCTTCATCCCTGTGTTGTCCTCCTGAGGACAGCTGAAGGCTCCACCCTACCCGGATCCCAGCCAATCCCTCTAGTGCCTAGAAACTAGTCTATGGGCTATAGTGCACACCAAGACCTCTTGGACCTCTCCATCTTCTCTATCTCCAGCGGTGTCAGTATGAATGGGTTACATTAACTCAGCTATGATGGTTTTGAGCTTTGGGAGTCCTTTAGGTACCCATGAAGGATATTCAAAGGCAAACCTTGCACTACTGCATGCTAAAATGGGATTAAAAAGCAAAGGAAATTATACAAAACCCTTTCAAGTGGAGTGGACAGGGACAAGAGACTGACAGGACATGAACAGCCTGCAGCGGGGTCCAGGTGGGTTGCTGCTGTGGAGGCTCCTCTCACCATTCAGCGGAGAATAGAAAAGACAGGAGCAGTGTATTTGATAGGTAGAAAAGACATTTAAGACCAATTTGAGCATCTCATGTCAAATGTGGGCCATCCTGAGGAGGGACAGATATTATGCAAAATGAAAAGACAACTTTTCCTGGTGTGTTTTATTGAAACACACTAAAGGGATTAAACTTGTTTAATGCAGAAAAAGAAAAGCATTTAACCATAATAGGCATGTTCCAGAGAGATGCATACAAATGTGCTTCCTTTCATTTAAATACTGTTCAAACCCACTGTGGGAGATTTAGGGGGAGCCCTGTAGCTACTGGGGTCCCTAGGAAGTAGAAACCTTCTGAACACATTTGGGTAGAAACTAATACTCAATTTCCAGGTCAATGTGCAGACTGGTACAGTTCATGGTGTAACACGACAACTGCTTGCCTCCCTTCAGAATCATGGCTGCATGGGCCCACCCCAAGTCCAGCAGTGGGCTGAGGAAATGCTGAAAGGATGTCCTCCCACACAGGCTGACCATACTCTTCCTCCTTGTGTGAGTATACATAGGCAGCTTGGGAGCCCAGGAGCCCTGTTGTTCTTGCCTTTTATCCTTCTCTGGTCTCTCTTTCCAATCCCTCATCTCCTAGGCACCTTCTGACTACCCCACAGGCTGGCCCTAGGTAAAATCAGGGTTTCTCCGGCTTATGCCTTTTAGACCACCCCAGCCACTCTCTGCTAAAATCATATCAATGCTCGCAGTCCAGCTCGGTACCACTTGCCCTCAGATTCCCTCACCTCTGGAGTCCAGTTGGGTTTTCATATTATCTCAGGCATAAGTAGTTGTTCTCGTGCGAAAGAGCTGGCAACTATAGAGATAACTCTCCTGTTCATGTTCAACAGAGCTTCCATTAGACCTCTATGTGTGTTCTGCTCAAAGCTCCAGATTCTGCACATTACTGCCTGGTGCATTCACCATATGTCATAGATTAGAAATTCACAAAGACCCAACACCTTCGGCCCCTCTGCAAAGGCATCGGAGGGGCTTACCATTTACTTCCTTCCTCTAGCATCACCATAGACCCTGACAGTCAGGGTATTCACGAGACAGTGGCCTCCCTACTCCACAACAGCGTGCTCCAGATCCATACTTGGTCTATGTGAGAGAAACAAAGCTGACCTCTAATTATCGCCTGGCAGCCAGTGTGGGTGACAGGTGTCAAGGCAATATCAAGCACCTGCATCTCTACCACTGGTTGAGAAAATGTAGGGCTCACGCTGACACCTCAGAGCAACAACGCTCCTGTAAGGTAAGCAGTGACAAGAGCTGCCTTTCCAAAGCCACAGCAAAGACTTGTGAGTCTCCAGTGTGAGAGGTTATGGGTCCCTAGGGACGCTGCACTGAGAATTACAATCCTTAAGACCTTCATAGAATCTACCTAAACTGCTGCCCAACACTGTTAACTTCAGCTTCTATGGCAGTGTCTCACTCACACACATACCCCTGTAGTATCAAAAAGGGATTACTCCTTCCAAAGACACTGTTGAACTACCATACCATCCAGAAACAGAGGCTGACCGCCTCTCCCATGTTCTTTCTATCTCACTTACATCGCTACATTGTGTCTCATTTACATCGCTACATTGTAAATTCTCAGTTTACAAGGAAGTCCTTACTGAAGTCAGGAAAAGGAATACTTTGTAATACGTTATATGTCATGGTTAGAAAAGAAACAGTGACCTGATGTGGCAGGACAGGCATCCCTGTGGCTGGAAGAGCTAGGAACACCTAATTGCTTCTGTAGCACTTGTGTAGTGTCTGCCCCTGGCTATATGTCTTGCCAATGATACTGAATGGATGAGGGACTCCAGAGAAGGTATAATGCTGAATGGGTGATGAGGAATGGGGTAGCAAGCCAGCACTTTGTAAGAAAAGGGAAATGTGAGAAAAAGGGGCAGATCTCATATGGCTACATTCTTACAGGGCCTGTTAGCATTCCTTCTAGGCTCCGCCCCACAGTTACCTGGCCCCACAGTGCTTGACTCACTATAAAAGGGGCTGCTTGCCCCTCTTTGCTCTCTTGTTCTCTTCTCTTCTCCTCTAAAACTTGCTTCTTACCCTCTTCCCAGTCTCTCCCCATTCCCCTCCTCCTCCTCTCTCTATGTGCTCATGGCCAACCTTTATTCCTCCCCCCCCTCAGCATTTCTCTTTACTACCCCCTCAACTCTCCTCCCCATGGCTGGTACATCAGGGTGCCCAGAGGCACCCCCTACCCCCACACCATATTGTGCCTCCACCAAACACATCCCTGGCTTCTTTTCTTTTTATAAAACTCAACAGGGCCCATGTCAACCATGATGATTTTCATCTCACTTATTCCTCCCATTACCATTCAAGATGACGAGCATCTTGTTCACCTTACAGAAGGAGTGGGAGCCACAGAGCATGGTTGTTCTGGCTTTGCTGCCATGTGGCCCCCAGTCACCTGCTGCCTGTGGCTGGATAAAAAGGAAGGAAGCACAGCTACCATCATCGTTCATGAACCAAATGGTGTGCACTGTCACACCAGGGCAGATGCTAGGCATGTAGGTTCTATCAGGGCCTATTCTGTGACTCTTCTTCCTGTGAGGACACCAGCCACATTGGGTGAGGACTCAGCTCTTTGAGTTCGATCTAACTAGATGATACTTTCCAGTGTTTCCAGATGAGATCATGATCATAGGTCAGGGATGATGATCCTGACATGGCTTCTTCAGGACATTTTTCACCCACAGGCAATACTGGCTGTTATCATAGAGCATTATCTACATATTCCTTCCATGTTATATTCGATATTTTTTATGTATGAGAACTGATAGGGTTTTCAAAGCAAGGAAGAGTAGAAAAGGGGACTGGATCAACCTTGTTAAGAAAGGCTGACATGGGAGGGAAGACAGGCCTTTAGAAGCATTTTGCTTGAATAACATGTTTTGCATATTGTCGTTTTTACTGAGCAGGCTTGCATGAAAGCTGAACTCCCAGCTCTGTGTTTATAACTTGCTTTTCTTTCTGAACACTCTATCAATCTGACATCTCCCTAAATCAAACCGACCTTCCACAATGTAGCATGAATCATAGTGGTCTCATCATGCTGACTAGAGAGCACTCTCCCCACTCTGGGACAGGATGACAGCTTCCTTGTCACTCACGGCTTCCTTTGGCGCAGCGTGGCTGAGCCGGGTGGGCAGAGTTGGTCACAGTTGCCCATGGCATCACATCACAAATTAGAGGGAGGAAGCCAGCCCAGCGGCTCCACTTGGAGGACGTGTTGTCTGCCTATGCAATTACCCATGTGCTCAGCTGACCCAAGAACCACTTAAGTACAAGAGAAAATGGATGTGGATGTAAGGCTGAAGCCAAGGTCATGCCCTCACATAGTTCACAGTGCCTAGCTCTGATTCCCACTGAGTACTTAGGAGGGATGAGCAGTCATGTGCCTCTCAGGAAGCCACACACACAGGACCCCTGCAGTGAGACCCTCTGCAGAGAGGGAACTGATACCACCTTCACCAAGCTCAATGGCACCTCTAGGAGAAGAACAACCGCCTCTGTAGCTCAGGGCTGCAGTGTGACCAGAGGGCACAGTGATGTCCAGAATTGCACCTGTCTCCTGTAAACCCGGGGAAAGCCCAGAGCCAGAGGTGACATGTAGGAGCCAACACACCTGACCCACATGCTATTGAGGTGGCAGTGGGTGTCCCCTTGGTCATAGCATTTGTATATCAGAACATGTAGGAGGCAAACGATCCTTGTGTACACGGATGAGCACCGGAGAGGCCAGGAGGAGTAAAACGTGCAGCTTATCTCTTCAAAGGGAGAAGATATTTGACTGTTCCCCTGGAATGCTTGGGGAAATGTACTTTACAACCTGGTGATCCCTTGCTACCTGTTAAGCCAGGTTCTGTAGTATCCTCCAGAATAGTATGGTTGTTTATCTAAGATCCCCCTGCCTCAAAACCTTGAGCGTTACTTCTAGGCCATAAAACCCATCCTTATGAGTCATGTCACTGGTCCTTTACAACAGCCTGAGTGACTTTGTTATCATAGAGTCAGGCCAAACCTGACTCCCATAGGCATTATGTTTACCTCAGTCATTCTCCATAGACCTTTATCTTGAGCATTGTTTCTAAGTCAAGAGAACCCATTCTTATGGAAGAAGCTATATGCACTTTGTAAAGAACTTCAATGTAAACATGTTTTGTTTTACTCATGAGACTAAGTTAATTGTTATCAAAAAAACTTTGTTTTTTCCCCAAAACTGTGCTGTGCTTAAATATTGCTACAATAAATGAACTAGTGTCAGAATCTCGAGGCTTTTCCCCAGCATTGGTACCTAAATCAGGCTGAACCAAGTTTTATTCTTCTTTCTTCATGGTCTGTTTCCCTGCCTTCCAGAAAGCCTGCACCCCTACTCCAAGAACCTATCCTATCACTATAGATACATTTGACTTCTGAGGGGTCATACCTGAGGGCTTGGATCTGAGTCTCAATGAGAGTCTGTTAACCTGTCATTACATCATAATACAAAAGTTTGTAAGCCTATCAGAACATAAGTCAGCCAACTGTAGAGTGTTTCCATGCAGAAGTGACCAACTCCACTTTTCTTGACAAGCAGAAATGGTAGCTAATGACTCAATATAAAAATGTGACAATTTGAGATGACAGATGCTCCCAGCTAGAAGAGGGTCACATCCCACACTATGACATCCTCAGAGAAGGAAGAGCTGAGTATGAACAGTCATTGTTCCCATGACTGAGAGCTCTGAACAGGGCTTGAAGGTTTGACCCCTGCTCAGATGTGGTAACCGTGATGGAGCTACAAAGACAACCAGCCAAATGTGGAAGCTGCAGAGCTGACTATGGGCACCAAACCTTTGTCTAGAAGAGATCCTTAGTTGACCCTACACCAGTGAGGGCTATCACCCTACATATGGTGGGGAAAAATAAGTTTGGCAAAACCATCCAACTTACCCAAATCTGTATGTGCATAAGAGATGATGATCCAATCTCTACCCTACCTGACTCCAACCTGTGCTAAAGACATAGATCCTCTTCCTGCCTTAATACCCTGTGACCTTGTGTGTATGACTGTAAAGTGTCTCAGGAAAGACCAGAAACATGTCAGAAGAGAGTGTAGACAAGCCTGGAAGGTAACCATGATGACATTAACACAATGACTATTGTGCATGCTTGAATATACATTCATAGGAAGAGACATTCTCACCTGAGCACATATGTAGGATTGTTCAGGGTTAACCTCAGTGCAGAACCATTGGTTAAGCTGACTTCAAATGGAAACCATCTTTCCCCTGATGCTTTGGGAGTTCTGAGGGGTTTGTGTGGCCTCTCAACAGACCCATTTATGCTCTTTCTAAATAGAGCAGACTACTACAGCCTAAGCCTCCACCACCCTATGTTTATCAGTGAGCAGCGTGTGTCAGGACATGATATCAGGAGCCTACATGCTCAGAGGCCAATCCTCTGAGTTAACCTAAACCTCTATGGAAAAAAGAAAGACCTCAGTGAACTTATCAGTGTCACTGGAAAAAGACAAAGGCAACAAGCTTAGGGGCCTATCCCTACTCCACTCAAACCAGTAAGTGTGCAAAGTGATCCAAACTACACATACAGGAGCCCAGAAGAGCTCAGACACACTGGCATTTTGCAAGGATATTTCTCAAGAATTCATATGTATGGATGGCCAGGATAGAGTTGTCAGGAGTCAGGAGCAGGATGGTTCTATAAGACAATAATTAACAGGTGGTTATAAAAGTTTTTGTACCAGTTTCCAGAGACACCAAAGACAGCCAGATAAGAGACTACAGTGCAATTGGTTCTGAATGGGTGCTGTGTTGGGCAGTGTTTCTTGTGGTGGCTCTCTGCCCAAGCTGGACTGATGCCAGGTGTTAACGTTCCTGTTTTTTTCTTCGCCCATCATTTTCTTCCTCTGCATGACCTGAAGTTTTGGCTCAGTAATTTCTAGAAGTCCATCAACTGGAAGATATTTGACACTTGTTTAGAAACGGGAAAGGCCAATGCCCTGTAAACACAGAACTGACCCCAGTTTAGATGCCCTCTTCCATTCCCTCCAGGGGGACTTCCAAGGCTGCTGATGACACAGGGTGTGGTGGTTGGAATAAGAATGTTCACCACAGGCTCATATATTTGAGTGCTTAGTCTTTAGGGTGTAGCACTATTTGAAAAGATTATAAGGATTAGGAGATGTGACTTTGTTTCAAGAAAGTGTGTCATTGGGAGTGGGTTTTGAGGTTTCATGCCAGGCCTAGTCTCTCACTTTCTGCTTGTGGATCAGGTTACAGTTCTCAGCTACTTCTCCTACACCACACCTGCCTGTTGCCATGCTCCCTGCCATGAGGATAAGGAACCAAGTCTCTGAAACTGTAAGCAAGCCCCAATTAAAGTTTACTTTCACAAGATTTGCCTTGGTCATGGTTTCTCTTCATGGCAGAACAGTGACCAAGGGTCAGTATATCACTGGGGAAAGGCTGAGACTCAGGCAATGGGCAAAGAGCTGTTCCACCCACTACTCAAAAAGGGTCTGTGGTTTTTGCCCAGGAGTCTTTGTACCATGATGCACACACGCAACAAAGGACCAAGTTGGGAAAAAGGAAGAAACATAGGAAAAAAATTATAGACACTCACCAGCATACTCTCCCATGTGACAGGCTATGCAGGTGATCACAAGCTTGTGTGTCAGCCTGCTGGCCGTCGTCAAGAAAAAGAGGAAAGCTGATGAGGGAAAGCTTCCTCATTGTCACATTGTCATCTGCAGTCACCCTAGATCCAGACTTTCAAAGAGGTTTTGACTGGCAAAGGGAGGATCCCATATATAGGTGCCCATGAGCTTCTTCCTGGTGTCTCCCCTTCACAAAAGCCAAAAATCTCAGTACCAAAGCATCCTCCTGGAAAGTCCACAGCTATCAGTGCAAAGCCCAGGTTATCTCCAGAATGTGGAGACTGGACACAGATTTCCAAGGAGGTCACTGTGCCCTGACACCGAAAAGCTGAGAGGCGGGGGAGTGCACAGGCAGGCACGTCTGATGGTGATCTGAGACAGTGTGGTCTGGGGTTTGTAGGGAACTCAGAGTCAGATCAAGCTGCCTGCCTTTGGGGATTTGTTTTTGCAGAAAGTGAATGGTAAGTCAAATTACTAACAGGAGGCTCAGAACTATTTTACCCATTCAGTCTCAGGATAATAAAGTCAAACATCCATGAGGACCTTCAACAAATAACACCGTCTGGATTTAATTACAGATAAAAGAAATCTGACTTCTATTAAAATAAGAGCAATTGCATATAAAAATGGAAATCACCTTGTGTATGGAAATGCCATTGTCTTGGTGTTCATTGTCTTAGAATAAGAAAACCAGGAGGCCTTTTGGCTCCCGAAAGCCTTTTCTTCAGACAAGGCTGAATGAGTTCTCGCTGAAAGGATTCCTGCTGCAGTTTTCTAAAGTAGATGCAGACTTTTCTTCTTCTGACTCTGTTTACTTATAGGTCCCATGCTACTCCAGTGGCATGAGAGCGGGGAGAGCCGGCTCTGCCTCTTGCCTGCTGAGGCATTGGGCAAACCAACTGGGGCAGCACTGGACAGCTCACCCAAGTAGTATGGGTACAGGAGGGCTGGTGGGCTGACCAGCTCTGTTACCACCCTGACCCTGACCCAGGGCTTTGGGTTGGCCCACCCTAGCATCTACCCCATCTATAAACTACTGGAGCACCTGAAGGAGCCTGTCCTACAGATCCTAAGCTGCAGGTCCTCCATGACACAGGGCAACAACAATATCTGAGAGGAGTCCCAGTGAGGATCAAGTATTGAGAGCATAGCAGAAGTCAGAGGCCTAGAGCCAGATCAATGACTCACTGCAAAGAATTTGAAAATAAAAAAAGTGTGGACAACAGGGTATATTGTGGGACACATATGTGACACACTACAGCTCCCGTAATGAGATTTATTTTTCTTTTGTTGGGGAGGTCGCAAGGGCAGAGGGTGAGTACGAAGGGATGGGAAGATAAGTGGGATTGGGGTGCATGATGTGAAATTCACAAAGAATCAATAAAAAGTTAAACAAAAGCAAAAAGAGTTCAAGAACTCAGTAATTGTGCAGTCCACGAGGCTAGTTAGTCTTTAGTTTATGCCAGAATCCTGAAGAAGTAGCCACTAATACCAGTGAAGGAATGCACTTGCTATGGAGAGAGTGAGAGCAGGCAGAGAGAGAGAGAAAAGAGAGAGAGAGAGAGAGAGAGAGAGAGAGAGAGAGAGAGAGAGAGAGAGAGAGAGAGATCCATGACCTTATACAGGCTCCAGCAGAAGGTGTGACCAGAATTAGAGGTGGATATTCCCACCTTAAAAGATCTGGATTAAGGATATGTCTTTCCACCTCAATCATCTGGACTAGAAGTAGATCCTCCTGCTTC
This sequence comes from Tokudaia tokunoshimensis, assembly GCA_036184795.1. Lineage (NCBI taxonomy): Eukaryota > Metazoa > Chordata > Mammalia > Rodentia > Muridae > Tokudaia > Tokudaia tokunoshimensis. The sequence goes on along the minus strand of BTHU01000012.1, from coordinate 132,084,628 downwards.
AAATTAAGCAAAAATCCCTCCCTGGTATGCAGAGCCCATTTTTGAGGGGTTTTGGTCAGTTCTAGATATAGTCAAGTAAACAACCAAGAACAGATATCATAGTCTTATCTAATATAACCACTTCCCCCAAACAGCTTCATCTTCTTCCTATTTTACAACAGGAAGGTGCCTTATCTGCCTCTTTTACTTAGGAGGTGCTGAGTTCTGCATTTACTCTGAGAGGTCTACCAGGCATTCTCCAGGACCAACCAGAAAGGAAATGTTCTGGGCTTCATGGACCCTTTAGCCTGTAAATTCTCAAAGCTCTGCTAAGAGCACAGCCCATGGTAAGATAATATAGCAAGAGTGTTGGGCCTGACTTCCTAAAACAGCAGCTGCTGGTAGAGACCAAGAGCCGCACGCAGCTTGCTGTTCAGAACAGGACAGAACAGGGTGAAGATATGGGTCAGAGGTCACAAAAAGCTGAGAAGTCAGGGAAGCCCTGAAAACTGCATGTCAGATTTCTTATGGAGTTGGATTAGAGGGGAACTGGAGGAAGAAGCAGACAGAGAGGGAAGAGCAGACCTGAGGGTCGTGAAGACCACAGGAAGGGTAGATGCAAGGATGCATGACTATTTGCACGAAGAGGCCACTGCTTGTCTTTGGGTAGAGGCAGCCATAGCAGAGCTCCTAGGTCAACATGAAGCTAGAAGCCTTCCAGAGGCTGGGCTCTGCCTCTCCAGTGGAGCCTTATTCTGTAGGTCCAAGGACAGCCTATGTGTATATTTGTCATTAGTACTCAAACCAGAGGGAGACTGCAAAAGTGGTCATCACCTTCCAAGTGACCATTGAAGAGTGACCCTCAAAAGGAGGTGGATACATGTCCAAGAAGCTCAAATGTTAAAAGTATCATCAGTCAATCAAATACAAACACCTGCCTCACTCTAATCAGAAACACCAAAGACTTCTTGAAGCAGACAGTGGCCTGAGCCAATCCTGAGCAGCGGTGGGAGGAGTCAAGAGCATAGAAGATGCGGCTTAGCACATTGTGTTCTGAGACTGAACCACAATTGCTTTCTCTAAAGGCCATCACTGAAAACCTGCCGCCTTTGCAAGTGTAATGAGACAAGGTGTTGATAAAGTGCAAACTGTCTTTGGGTCTACGAGGAGTGACCATACAGCCACTTTTAATCAGAGCCGGTGCGCAACACAGATTAGAACCGTCGCTCTCTACTGTCCTTGGGCAACATGACAATTCTGTGTGATGACACTGTCCTTGTGCCATCTCCACAACCCCACACTTTGCATGATGCAAATTCTAGTGTCAACAGGCTCCACCCATGATGGAAGTCCAGGGAACGGTCTCACTTTGGTGTGTGATGCAACTGACCCACTCCTGTTAGTGAACACACAAAGCAATTCTCCTAACCACATTTGCACTGCAAGTCCCACTCCTGTTATGTAGTCTCTGTCTCTAGGTGTCCTGTAGGATGCCAGTCAAAGTTAGGCTGACAATGACAACCAATGGTTTCACCCAAGTCCTTTAGAATTTAAATTGTGCTCTCGGGTCTGTTCCTTCCTAAATCGCTCAGTACTGAACCAACCTGTGAAGTACGCATTTTTGGTCCCATTTCAAAGAGAAGACACCTTTGAGCTTAAAAGGGGTACACAGTAGTCAAAACATGGACTGAGGCTTTGACTGGAGGTTCCAAATCCTCTCTCCTCCCCAGATTCACCTTAGCAGCCTTAGTGGCCATGAAGCAGCGGTGAGGACATTAAAGAGGGCTGGGAACAATGAGACCAGCTTCCCCGTTCCTGGTCCATGAGACATATCTAGTTGCCATGGAGACCAGCATCGGCAGAACTCCCTAAAGAAGGTTTTTTTTTTTTTTTACAGACACCGCTTCCCTCTGCTCAGAGACAGCCTACTAGGTGGGCTGGCAGGTGGAGGCTATAGGAAGGGACCCCAGTTGAGGAGGTTCTAGGAATGGTGCTCTGGCTGAGGGGTTTCAGGAAGGTAGCCCAGGCTGAGGGAGAAGAGTTAGGCTGAGAGAAGCTGCACAAAGGGCTGAGGGGGAGGGGTGGCTGTAGCAAGGGGACATGGGGAAGCCCCCAAGCTCTAATGTAGGGAAGGTTTGTTGTTCTTAAAGTCCAACAGTCATCCATGTTGTGTCTGGGTAGCTCTCAGGCAGGGCTAGAACTATCACCCATGCAGACCTTTTGTTCTATTGACCAGTTTGCATCTGACATCTTCACTGTACCAAGAGCCATGATCCCAGAATGCAACCACCTACAGCGTCGTCCCTGCCTGTGGGTCCAATAGGCCTGTTCTGTCTCACTACACTCTTGAATTTCCTGGGCCTTGCTCTAGGGCTATGTTGGAATTCCAGCCTCACCATGCAAGTCAGCCACCATCCAAGAGCAAGCCCTTATGCTGTGTATTCCTGCCCCAAACAGTGGGCTAGTTTGCAGACAGAACTTCAGAAGGTATATTGGGCCTTAAGCATACTCAACACAACATCTGTTTATGGCAGGATTGTTCACCTAGACTACTCTCTGAGTATCTCATCTCAAGGGCCAAACACCCTTACACTGTCCCTCATGCTCAGTGGCCCTTGTCCTTCCCACCTGTTCTCAGTTCTAATACGTTCCCAAGTCATCTCTACCTCTTAGCCCCAAGTCCTGCCTTCAGTTAACCCAAGCTGTGCTGATCTGACCTGTTCTGGGTGAGCACTCACAGTGTTGAGGGGTTAATATTGCTATAGATACATTTATCACATGCTCTTTCCCCCAAGTCATGCCTAAGAGGAAGGGATAGTGCTAGGCATCAGTGGACTAAGGAAAGAAGCTACAGAGCTGGACCATTCACAGTTAGATAACCATTTATCCAGAATCAACTACCTCCTCTCTAGCCTGAGGTGGTCCCACATATCCTGGTGTGAAGCAGCACGGAGTCAGACAATGGCTCAGTGACAGTTGGAGACGAGACCACCACAAGCATCTGTGCTCACAGGCCCTGCTGAGGCCATGGGTGAGCCCATGATGAGGGGCTTGAAGCTGAAGCCAGATTTCAGAGCAAGCTCCCTGTTCTCCCTTCTCCTCATCTAGTTGCCATGGGAACTGGCATCTGTAGAATTCCCAAAAGGAGGCTTTTGACAGACATTGCTTTCCCAGTGATCAGAGACAGCCTGCTAAGCTGGCCTGAGAGAGAGACTGCAAGATGACCTAGTGTATCTCATACCCTGCCTTCCTCCCCCAGAGCTTATCTTGAAGCCACTTATTAGATATGCAAAGTCACTCCGTAGTGCTCAGCCCTGTTTCTGGAACAAGCCATTCCCATCTAGGTGTGAAGGCACTTCTATCCCTATGCCAAGAGGATCAAAGAAAGCAGACATACCCTTTGTGTATTAACAGAGAGAGAATGAAGGTCAACCATTGAAGACATAGGTGGGAGAACCTCGAATCTACAAAAGACAGGTTTGACACTGCTAAAGATGGGTGAAGAGAGAAAGGAGCAGGTTTCTGCTGAGGGTCTCTGGGAGGTAAGAACTCCTTGAAGTTGCTGTTGCTGATGTGGGTCCCTTTGACAGACACAGACACAGCCCCTCTGGAGCACCTGCTAGTCACTGTGTCCTGGCCATTGCCAGGCACTCTCCAACCAGGCATTCTCCAGTCAGCCTCTCTCTCTCTCTCTCTCTCTCTCTCTCTCTCTCTCTCTCTCTCTCTCTCTCTCTCTCAATCTCTCTCTCTCTCTCTCTCTCACACACACACACACACACACACACACACACACACACACACATTTAGGTCATGGGAGTGAAGGGGAGACACCAACTGCTAGTAAAGGGTAAGAACTATGTTCAAAGAGAGCCAGTTAACACACACAAAGCATCAAGGGCCTGAATCTCAACCATGGACACAACAGCACCTGCTTCTACCTGTCCATCTGTCCATCTTCATCCAATCCTGCTGGTATCGACACCACAATCCTACACTGTTCATACATTCACAGCCTAAGGTTGTAGGGGAGGAATTCAGGCAAGGTTTCAATATAGGTAGAGCCAATACCTGTTGGTCACTAAGAGCTGTACTTCTTACAGTCACTGCCCATCCTGGTGATAATTTGTACTACTTTGGTTAAACAACAACAACAACAAAAAAGACTTTATTTCATTTTATAGCCTATAGTCTCTCATCCAGAGAAGTTGTTTACTGGCTTGCTCCTCATAGCTTGCTCAGCCTGCTTTCTTATATCATCCAGTACCTTCTGCCCCGGAGTGGCACCATTCACAGTGGGCTGCACCCACCCACACAAATCATTAATCAAGAAAATATTCCATAGGCTTGCCCACAGGCTAATCTGGTAGGAGTGTTCTCTCAATTGAGCGTCTCTCTTCCCAAATGATTCTAGCTGTGTCAAGTTGATTAAACACTAGCCAGCGCACTGCCTCAGGCAAAGCCTGCCTAACACATCAGCCCAGGCCTGCAGGGGAGAACCTGATTTTCCATTCTGAGCCCCTGTTTACACATGTAACTGCAATAGTCAGTTTTCTGTGATTGTAATGAGACCCTTGAGATAGTCAACTAAGGGGGAGAGAAGGTGTTTTGGCTCACGGTTTCAGAAGGGTTGGTGTGAGGTTGTTTTGTCTGCTGCTATGGGCCTGTGGCAGCACAGTACATCACAGTAGGAGCACATGGCAGAGGGGGCTTCTTACTTCAAGGAAGTTGGGAAATGAAAAGAGGAAGGAATCTGAGTCCTAATGTCACTTTTAATGATGTTTTTGCGATTGATCCAGCTTCCTTCCACTAGGGTCACCTCATGAAGATTCCGGCTCCCACTACCAACACAAGAGGAAGACCAAGCTTCTGTGTAAAGCCTTTGCAGGACACTCTGTATCTCCTCTCAGATAAACCCCCAATATCAACATGAGCAAAATCAACTTTCTAATTCGCTCAGTGTGTTTTTAAGTGTTAGCATTCTGTCTAAGCTCTGCCCCACAATTACCTGGCAAGAGCCAGGTGTGCCTGACTCACTATAAAAGGGGCTGCTGCCCCCCTCCTCTCTCTCTTGATTTCTTGCTCTTCTCTTCCTGCTCCTGCCCTCTCCCAATTCCCTTCCCCCCTCTCTCTCCAGTTGCTCATGGCTGACTTCTACTTTTTTACTTCTCTATTCTCTCTCTCTCTCTACCTCTACTACCCTCTTAACTCCCCTCCCCATGCCCTTAATAAACTCTATTCTACTATTCTATACCATACCGTTGTGTGTCTAGTCCCTCAGGGGGAAAGGATGCCTCAGCATGGGCCCGCCAAGGCACCCCCTTCCCCCATATCTGACTACACCTCCATAGAACACATCCCCCCCTTTATCTTTTTCTAAACACATCACTAAGCACTTCCTGTCCCAATGATGACAGACACCCACTTAGGTACAAACGAGGAGCGGAGGGTTGGACTTGAATCTGCCCTTGCCCTGCTTGCTGTCATACACGGAGACCTCTGACCTCTACCCTACAGTCCCTTTCAACCAGCTTCCTGTCATCTTGCTGTCTCTGCCTCTTGTTCTCTCCAAAGTCATTTTCCTCATACATATCACCATCCACTTCCACGTGATCATCTGCATCCACAGAGCCACTCCCATCCACACCACTGACCACACCCATGTCACCTCCCTTGCTCCTAGCCTAGTCCTCATCCAGAACACTTCTGTCTTCTCTTCCCCTTCATCTTCTACATCTTACCCCCAGTAGATGGCCCTTCACATCTTACGTATCTCAACCTGAGTCCAAAAAACAAAAAACAAGCAAACAAAAAAAACCCACAGAATTAAAAATACAAATCAGACTGTATCACTCTGCTTTAAAATCCTTTAGTGGTTACGGTTCAAAATAATTTTATCTTGCCTTGGAATTGTTTCCTCCTGAGACCAGTTGGGAGTAGGCAGCTCCTTAGTAGGCAGTCAGTAAATGGGCCAGGCACATACCCAGTGGATATTACTCACTATAGCCACGATGCCTCCTGAGGTAGAAGTAGGAACTTTGGTAGGAAGAGTCTGCCCTCTGGTCATGAAGGCTTGATGGCATGAGCATATTCTGGTGACTATGGCTAATCTAATGGCAGTTCACTGAGTGGAGTCTCCATAGAGAGGGAGGAAACAGAGACACAGACCCCTTCAAGATGAGTAAGCCCTTTGTTTTTGAAAAGAGAAATATAAATTTGACTAAGGACTAAGGATTATGGAAGAACTCCCAGTGAAGCGAGAATAAGAAAGGATTTTCTTTTTGAAAAGGCAGGGACACAAAGCTCCACCCCTAGCTGAGGAGCTACTGGTTATTGACAGCTATCAGGAGAAGGAGAGTCCATTTTTGTTAAGGGTGTGACCCATGGTAGGTTGATCATGCTTCAGGGTAGGGACCCACACTTAAGAATATCCACAAATTGGACTTGATGGGTTTTTAGAAAATAGGACACAAAATGTTTAGTAGGTAAGAAAAAGTAAATGTGAGAGGAGTTGGGAGTGGGTGAATATAATTAAAATGCATAGCATGAAAGTCTCAACTAATAAAAACTTGGAAAAAATGTGATGAGTGACAAAAGGAAGGAAGGAAGGAAGGAAAGAAAGAAGGAAGGAAGGAAGGAAGGAAGGAAGGAGGAGGCAAGAAAAGAAGGAAGTAAAGAAGGAAGGAAGCAAGGGAGAAAGGAAAGAAGAAAGAAGGAAGCAAGCAAGCGAGGAAAGAAAGACAATAGACTTTGTCTTTTCTCTTATGTGTGGAATCTGTATTTTGGAAATTGGTACTAATAGAAGGGGCGTGTTGGAGTAGAGCAGCAGTGGGGAACTGGAAAGAGAGGGTCAAGGGATGCATATGATCAAAGGACATATTCAGATGTATGCAAATGTCACAACAAAGCCCACTAGCTCCGTATAATTAATATGACTTCATAAAAAAAAAAAGAAAACAGAAAGTAAAATAAATGAATGAGCAGAATTCCCTGAAAGCTGTTACCTAGGAGCAAGAAGAGATCCTAAATGACGGAGCAGTTGCACTGGCCACTCACGGTTAACACCATGAAGTATCTGATGGGGATAAATGTGGCATAAATGCATACCTACTCACTAATTTCTATATCGCTTTTTGTAAAATTATCAAAACAAATTTAAGTTCTGTTACCAGGGTTATACCTCACTTCACTAACAATAAAGGACATCTCTATTCCACTCAGTTCCCCAGAAGCCAAATGTAAACCCTGAGTGGGCTTTCACATAGCCCATAATAACCCCAGAAATTTCTACAGAAGGCTCTGTTAGGTTTACAGCCATACCAACAATGATATCCAACTGTGTGCCTGTCCCAGTAAGACACTGGGAAGCTTTTGATGACACTGGTAATGTTCTACATGACCTTAACGAGAGGGGGTTGAATGGAGAAAAGAGGGAGGGAAGGGGGCTTATGGGACTTTCGGGGAGGGAGGAAACGGGAAAGGGGAAGTGATTTGGAATGTAAATTAAAAAATAAAATAAAATAAATAATAAAAAAAAACAAAAAAAAAACAAAAAAACTAAAGGGGTCAGGAAATGCATCTTGAGATAAAATTCTATGTCTTTATCCATACTTGGAGAGCTAGTCCTCAGTAGCTTATCCATGATCTCCCTGGAGCCAGGACTCTTTGAGGGTGGAAATGTGTGCTTGCTGTATGCGGGGTTGTGTCCGCTTTTATGTATCCTTTTCTCATACAGGTCTCACATCAATCCATAATAACATGGTATTCTTAAAAATATGAAAGGGAGCACGTGGTTTTACATCACTTACACATGTTTACAACTCCATACACCTTCAACATCTTTAGCATTTTCCTAGATGTAACCCAGCAGGTAGGTGGAGTCAGCATTATGAGACCTGTTGGTAGGCAAGTCTCGATGCTTCACTTTCTGTGTGATTTTTGCCTCAGTTCAAAGTTAGCACATGCATGGACACATTTGAAATGGTCAGAAACTAGATCAGAGATAGCCAACCTTATTCCCTAGAAAGTCAGTAGGGATGTATGGCTATAGTATGTGTATGAGTGTGTTGACAACATGATGCTTTTCTTTTAAGTAAGAAAACTGTCTGTGATTGATCTCTCTCCAGTGGAAAGCCACACATTTACAAAGGCATGGCAGCAAAAACTGGACTTGACTATCTTTTTATTATTCTCAATTTATTAGCTCTACAAGAATTCAATACACCCCTACTTCACTTGATCCATTCATAGTTCTTTAACATCCTAGCCAATTCACTTCCTATCCTGGGATAAGCTGTCTACAACAGAGGAGCATCTCTGCTTCAAACCCAGACAGTTGGAAGGTCTTAAATGTGATCAGTTGTCACTCACGTGAAGCAGATGCTCACATAGGAAAGAAGTAGCCTAAAGTCAGCATGGGACCAAAGCCATTGAAACCTAACTCCTTTCTTCTTGGGTGGCAGAAACTTCAGAACAACACCTCCTGCGCTATTGCAGCAGCAATGGCGCAGTATTCCTCCACCGCACGTCCCAGCTCTACACACCTAATAACAAGGCAACGAAATGACCCTATAAAGCTCAGATCTGCCAACTCTTGAAGCCTAAGTGCTTTTTAATCAGACTGCTATCCTCAGATCACAACACAAGGAGCATCCAAGCACAAGGAGGTCCCTGTGAGTAAGTCCAACAGCACTCACAGCAGAAGTGAAGGATGTGTCCCTCATAAGTGGAAACAGAGCACGTTCTACATTATGTCATCACAGGACAAAGAAGCTACCATGGGGAGAGTGAAGCAAACCAATCTCTAAGTCAATAGGAACACTGGCTTTTAAAATTACTTACAGTTGAGCAAGAAAAACAATTCACAGATCTAGCAATGTACAGGGTTAAAGAGGACCAGTGCTCTGCCATGTTGGGGACCTCACCCTCAGCCTGGCCTCTCAGAAACAGCCTCAAAGTGCAAACAGACTAGACAAGTCACTCCAAACACTGTTATGCTATCTGAGTCTTCCATTCTACCAAGATTCACAGGCCACTGTGCAGGGGTGCTCAGTGAGTCAGAGCGTATTCAGAAGATGCACAAACTGCTCTCTTCCCCCTCTCTTCTCCAAGTGGCTAGCCAGTGGTGTTTTTCAATGACATTCCTGATCACACCTCCACAGTTATTCCTAGTCCATCAGGACGTAGGTCTCAGAGATTTCCTGGACATGTCTGTAAGTCACTATGTCCTCTCCTATCTCTAGACCCTGAGATGGGTCTATGAGGGCAGCAGCAAGGCCGGAGTGCTCCCAGCTGGCATAGCAATGAAAAGTCTTCTCACATGGAGCTACAGATATCAGCCTTCACTTTGCAAAGCTGCTTTTCTCTTTCTCAGCTCAGATGAAGCAACAAGGTCTCTTGGCAGAAGCCATGCACCAAATGAGAAACCAAATAAGGAGGCCAGGATAGTCTGAACCTTATTCATGCCACCTTAGACATGGCCAGTAGTGGCTGTGTAGATCTAGCCTCCTGTCAGCCGTGAACTGCTATGAACATTTGTGTGTGTGTGTGTGTGTGTGTGTGTGTGTATGTGTGTGTGTATGTGTGTATGTATGTGTGTATATGCATGTGTGTATGCATGTATATGGGTGCATGTGCATACGTATGCATGCATGTGCATGTGTGGGTGCATGTATGCATGTGCATGTATGCATGTATGTGCATTCGTGTGCATGTGTGTATACAAATGTGTGTGCATGCATGTGTGCACACACACATGAGGAGACAGCCTTACCTGTGGCCTTCGTGACATCTGCAGTTGTCATGTTTTGGATATTGGCACTCACTTTGAAGGTCACTGCTGGTCCCAAAACTCTGTAAAAGATCATTTAGGAGCAAGGTCATTTCTACATCAATATGGGGAGCTGCCTATCTTTAAGATCCAGAATGCTGACAGGTTAGGGGTTCCCAGGTTGACCTTTGCCATTCCTGGTGGTGTTTCTCTTGGATACTAGGGCTCTGTTTCCATTTCTAGCAATTCTATTGCTGATTTTACTTTCCACTAAACCACACACACAAACATACATACATACATATATACATACATACATACATACATACATACATACACATAAACACACATACCTACACACCACACACACACACACACACACACACACCCGATTGAACTAGGGGCGGATTCTTATAAAAAAAAACAAAAAGTACCCATACCCGACAATGGCAGACAGGAATTCCTGCAAGCATAAAGGAGAAATTATTGAGAGAAAGGACCTTAGTCTTGAACACAAGAGTCAAGAGCAGAGTGGAGAGAAGTGTTTTCAAACTTCTTTCTGTAGGAGCTACTTGAAGACCCATCACATCATTAAGAACTACTTAATACAAAAGCTGCTGTCAGAGAGTTGCTAGGCAGGAATTATCAAAATGCCTGAAGCTTTACAAATGCCAAGTTGAACATGGTTTCGAAGAAATGTATCACTTTACAGTCAAAATCATCTGAGGACCCTGGTGATATAGGAACACTTATACAGGAAACACAGAACTGGGTATGTAGGGTCTACTCTTGAAGGCAGGTGAACCCCATCTCCATAGTGAACCAAAGACTCTTCATGGAATGGATACCTTAAGTGTCTTCTGAAGGCAAATTTCCTGAGAGAATAGCAATAGGCAAAGCAGCAGCATGTGGTGGGAGATGGCAGCTGAGAAGGTCCTGGTGTGGGCAGCTGCCTTACAAGCAAACTTCTACACACCAGCCTCACACTCCTGCCAAAGGATAAAACTGCTCATGGGAATAAAACTACCACATACCTACAACCCTGTCATTCCTCCTCCCTCTCAGCACAGACTTGGCTGCCATTTGCCCTCACCTAGAGTCACACCAAGATGCTGACTCTGAACTTTTCTTCAAGCCTCACACTTAGCTGTGGGCTCATAGTATCTTCATATCGGCATCTAGATTTTCAGACTCACCACTCTCCAGTCACACTAGACTTCAGTGCACTGGAACTGGAAGCTGTCCTGCTACAACAAGGCAGATAATGACCATTACAGCAACCCAGCATCCCTTTGGGCTGAGTAAGATGTATACTGAGTAGTTATCTTCTCTAAGAAGTGCCACCCCCTGCCTCTTATACCATAAACATCCAGAGCCCAAGTTCTGTTGAAATCCCTGGGAATGCTGGCGTTATATTTCCATATGATCATCTAGTCCAAATCTGTCTCTCTGTATGACATAACCTAAGAAATATCTGTGTTCAGTTTTGTTGTCTGAGAATTTAAAGAATTACCTCGGAAGCCACTATGGCACTGATATAAGGACCAGGGTGGCTGCCATGACCTTGCTCAGGCCAACAAACTGTCCCCATATGTGTTTTGTCCATGGACTCTCCCTTCCAGCTTTTAGATGGAACCCAGCCAGCACCCTGGCCTTCAAGATCAAGTGGTTTCATTCACATCAGTACACATAGAAGGACATGTTTCTTCTACACCATGTCACATCCAATCACCTCTCCGTGACTCACTCAAGCTCTTTTCATATCTACCTGAATAAGCACCAATAATGATAAATTCTCTCTTCTAACACCTTCTAGAAAGTACTTCACCCATAAAAATTTGATGCATAGTGCTTAAATGGATCACGAGTCGTCTACACAAGCATCCATAGATGATTCTTAGCTTTCCAGCTGGGTCATCATCTCTGGGTAGCACTGGGCTGATTCTTACGGCTCTTTACCCACATGATGATGGATGACTGATTAACTTGTGATAGAGTCAGGACACTTAAGTCTAGAATTTTTCTGATGTTGACAATATCTTTATTTACGCAGGAAATACCCAGCTACAGTAGCCACACCTACAGTTGTTGGGAGATGACACCAGAGTCCATAGCAATCAACTGCTTGGAACTCCAGAGTACCCTGGGTAGCTTGGACCCCTTCCTGCAAGTCTCATGTCACCAGCTCTATGAGAAAACATTGTCAGAGTGTGAAGTCATCCTGCCTGGGAATGGCTCCCAGAGGCTCCAGATGTCATCTGGAAGACGATCCTTAGCTGCAGCCCCTGCTCCTACTGGATGGGATGCACTGTTGTCTGTGTCCACACAACTCTCAAAGGAATTCTTGGCTTTGTATCTCCAGAAGGGATTTTTAGGAAGAAAGGAAGGAAGGAAGGAAGGAAGGAAGGAAGGAAGGAAGGAAGGAAGGAAGAAAGAAAGAAAGAAAGAAAGAAAGAAAGAAAGAAAGAAAGAAAGAAAGAAAGAAAAGTATTGGACCCATTTGCTGAGGATTCTGGAGGAAAGTATCAGCCACAGTCTCCAAATACTGACTCCTCCCCTCTGAGGTGCCTCCCTTTTCACCAAGTCTGGAAACACCTAAGGTAGATGGTTGTCTGAGACTTGGGCTCAAAGATGAATCTGCCCTGAATTCCCAGACCTCATAGACTTTTTCATTATAGCGGTCTCCAAGACTGGGCACTATGGTTTCCTAATGTCTCTAGAGAACCTGCATAAAGTACCCAAAAATGAAGGCCAACATCACTGAAAATGAGTCCATGGTACCCAAGAATCCCCTAGTTGAAGTCTAGCACCTGAGCAGACAAAGTTATCACATGGATCCTATGCAATGACGTTGGACATTTAGGAACAGGTTCCATACCTACTATCTCTCTGTGGTCTTTGCTCATGAACAAAGAAACTACTGATCTTGCATGCTCAGGAGAAACCAAGGACAGGGACTTCCATATCTTGTGCCCAGTGCTTGGCCCCATGCTGTCCAGCAGCCGGATTAGTTATGTACAATGCTTACAAAGTAGAGAGAGATTAGCCTAGGGAGTGGCCTAGTTTCTTTGTTGGGAAGCTATGCCAACAATCCCTGCAATCACTGTTCTCCATAGAACCCAGAGATCTGCTTGATCCTTTGCCAACATGTCATTTATAGTTTTTAAGACATGGGACACCCCTATATCCTGTGTGGAAGAACCAACTCACTCAGAAAAGCCTCCCTGAGGAGCCTCCTTGGTTGAGTGGGTGTGATCAGATCCCAAGGGATATTTTAGGGCACTCCAAATGACTTGCTCAGAATGCAAAGGGTCTTCAGGAAAGGAAAAGAGCCAGACAGAAATGCTCAGTGAGTAAGGGTCATTGCAAGACAATCTGCAGAGCCTGAGAAGGAATCTGCTTTGGAAATGTTGACAGTGAAACTTGGACAGAAACAGTGATGCATCTATCTGTACTAGGATCTCCTGGGTCAACCATCATCCCAAAGTCACTCACTCTGGATCATACGATGTTGGAGCTCTTATCAGAAACAAATCAAGCCATTTGAATCTTCTCTGAGAAGTAGCCATAGCCATCAAACCTCATGGGAAGTTAGTCCTGTTGTCACACAGTATGTGATTTCCTGCACAGCTGCTAGCTGGGTTGTTCCACTCTTAGAGTCTAGCACAGCAAGGGATGTCCTGAGCTGCAAGTCAGTTGACTCTGACATCCAAATGTACAGAATAAGCAAGTCCTCAAGCTATAGGTCACAACTTCTAAGCTTACAGGCTCCTCGGTGGATGCTGATGACTAGACCTTGAACTGATCAAAATACAGAGCATGAGAAACTGTGGAGGGCTTGGCCCTAAATGAGACATCTATAAAATGCTCCTCCCCAAAGAGTTCAGAGAACATTGCAGAAGACAGACAGGAAATACTGTAAAACCCAGAAGTTAGCAAAACTGATGTGAAATGGTATGTTTTGGATACGATGGGGGCATTACATTCATGAATTTATAGTGGCTGTGGTTGTCTGCATAAGGCCTACATAAGAGTAAGCCAGTCAAAATTTCAGCATGGGTGGGGGAGGGGTTCGTCTATACCTGAGCAGCTTTGCAGTTGAAGGTTTACTGCTCAATAGCAGGTCACATATGTGTATGACATACTGAACACCCCACAGAAGCCAGAGAAAGCTCAGAACTGCAGTAGAGTTAGGAAGATTCCCTGACAGGAAGAAAGCTGAGTCAGAGGAAATGCCCGGGTGCAACTAGGAAACATAAGGCACTAACTTTGTTCTTTGATTTCACATTTCCTTCAGAGTCGGTGATAATTGCTGAAAACACACCACAGGCAATCTCATTGTCCCTGGGAGCATTGTTCCTCTGAAGTCACTGGATATGGTGAACACCTGCGAGGATGTTGTCCCAGGAAGTGGTCTAGGTTCCTGGGGCTCTAGCCACAGTGTGGTGGGTGCATAGACTTTTGAGTATGTTTGTGTACAAATTCACCTCATTCAATCTACACTCTTGAATGATCAGACTCAAACTCACAGCCTGAGCAGAATGTTGAAGACATAAGTTTTCTCCATGAGTGCTAAGAAGCTTGACAGCACTTAGGCATCATGCCGAGGCTATTTTTAAACTGGCAAATCACCATATAAAATCAGGAAAGAACAGACTGTGCCTCCTCCTTCAGCATCAACTGAGAACATGAATGCTGACAGCCAGTGTTTGTTCAGTGTGCCCAGGAATGACCATGAACATGACACACAATTGAAGTAAACTCACATATACAGATGTATGAACCACAAGGACTCATTGTTCTTGCTGCCTTGCAGATGCTTCTGCATACACACTGCCTACCTCCTTGCCATCTTCGAGGTACACCTGCAGAGTCCATACACTGGTGCTTCAGAGCCTCACTGGCCAATTGTGTATCTGCTACTTTCTTGGCCTGTGAGTTTGGTCTCTGAACACTGGCAAATCAATAAAACTGGGATAATATGCCATGGCTTGGAAGATCCTTGTTTTAGGGTTTTATTGTTGTTTGTTTGTTTGGTTAGTTGGCTGGTTGGTTGGTTAGGCTTTTGGTTTTGAAGGCAAAAATCCCATGATGGGATTCACATGGGCCTGGAATCTTTAATCCTCTTGCTTTATCCTTCTGAGTTCTGAGAAGACAGGTGTGTATTACATTGCCTAGGAATTAGCTGTGTGGTCATCTAGATATATAGAGACAATTATGTCTGTGTGTGTGTGTGTGTGTGTGTGTGTGTGTGTGTGTGTGTGTGATATCAGTGAGAGAGGGACTCCTTATGTGGCATGAGCTTGCCTTAAACTCAATAACCTGCCTCTATTTCCTAAGGAGGACTATAGGTGTATACTACCACATGGGGTGGTCTGGCAACTTGGCAGGTGGTTTTGCATGACAGAATAGACATATTTACCACAGGATATCTCTCCAAACTGGTACTCTGGATCTACTGCTCACAGTTAGATTGTCCCTCTCCTTCATGTCCTGCCCCTACACCAGCTGGTGACTCTGTGCATGGTGTCTCTCACAGCCCAAGCATTGTCTTGCCTTATGCAGAAGCTTGATGTACTTTCGGTCTGGCATGAGCTGAGGGGAGCAGAATGTGGGTCATGTCTGCTCTTCCCTGACCTATGCACTTTAGGAATCATCTACGGAAAATTACCATGGGGCAGACCTCGAGAGGGCCATTGGCTGACAGTGCCCAGTGCACCCCACAATAGGAGACTCTTGATATGTGAGCAAACTTGTCTGTTCTGGGTCCTGACTCCTGAGGGACCATCAACTGGCTGGCAAACAAGTTCTCTTACCAGGAGAAGTGATGTTATGAACAGTAGGAGGGAAAAAACACCAAAGGGAGGAACTCACAAACTCTGGCCTAGGAAAAAGGGATCTTTGACATATCTGGGTGGGCATTGCACTTGAAAATGCTCTTCTATGGCTGCTTAGGTATAGGCTTGTATGTCAGCTCTTAGAGATGCCCCTAGACATGCTGGATTCCTGAGACTTTACAAAACTCCCTCATTTAAAATTGTTACTAGCCAAATTAAACAGCCATGCACGCTCTTGCAGGCAGGATGAGTTTCAACATTTTATCAGCTCTTATCTCTATTTAGACATAGTCCAGTGGCTCCTGAGCACAATGTGACTCTGACTCCGATGGGCACTTCACACATACTGACAGTCATTCATTCTCCTTCATGGTCACAGGCTGTGCTAACAAAGGATGGAAGGACTTTGTAGGATTCTAACTGTGAGACTTGGCTTATTTTCCAGAAAATTCTCCTCCTTTCACTCAAAGCTTGTAAAACAAACCAGTCAACCTGCCACTAACGCCAGTGTTGGACACAACAGAACTGCTCAACTGAAGGCTACTTAGTCCTCTATCTCTTACTGTTAAAATAGTTTGTAACATTCTGTATGATATCAGTGAGAAGGCACATGGGTCTTCTAAATGATTATGTATCTATCCACAGTGCTCCAGAATACCCTGAGTTCAGTCCATACTCAGGCCTGTCATTCCAACAAGGAGGGAACCAGCAAGCAAATTCCTGATGAAAGCTTACTTTCCTTGTTATTTTAAACTATTTCCAAAGCAAATGCACTGTGAAAGTCTATCTAGTAAGAGTTCCACCCAGGATGGTGGGTCTAGAAGTCTTTCTTTTTTTCATATCATGAAACACAGGATTGAGGGCTGCCAGGCAAATTTTAAGGTCTTCCTTCCACACAGTGGTAGCTGTCATTTTTTTATTAGATATATTCTTTATTTACATTTCAAATGTTGTCCCCTTTCCTGGTTCCCCCCTCCCCCGAAAATCCCGTAAGCCATCTCCCCTTCCCCAATCAACCCACTCCCCACTTCCCTGTCCTGGTGCTGCATCAAGTCTTTCCAGGACCAAAGGTCTCTCCTCCCTTTGGTGTTTAACAAGACCATCCTCTGCTGCCTATGTGTCTGGAGCCATGGGTAACCCCATGTGTACTCTTTGGTTGATGTTTTGTCCCTGGGAGCTCTGGGAGTACTGGGTGACTCATATTGTGGTTCCTCCTGTGGCACTGCAAACCTCTTCAGCTCCTTGGGTCCTTTCTCTAACTCCCCTATTGGGTATCCTGTGTTCAGTTCAATGGCTGGCTGAAGTGTCCCCCTCTGTATTTGTCATGCACTAGGAAAGCCTCCCAGATGATAGCTATATCCGGCTCTAGTCAGCCAGTACTTGTGGGCATCCACAATAGTGTCTGGGTTTTGTGACTGTATATAGGATGGATCCCTGTGTGGGGCAGTCTCTGGATGATCCTTCCCTCAGACTCTGCTCCACCTTTTGTCTCTGTATCTCCTTCTATGGGTATTTTTTCCCCCTTTCTACATTTTATATAGACTACACAGATAAAAGACAAGCCCAGACACTAGATTTCTTTGACCTTCTAAGCCAACAGAATTTGAAGGTTAATGTTCTAATATTGACATTTTGTAGCTAAGAAAATATAAAAACCATTATTTTTCAGTGAATGAGCTTTCTTGAAAGTTGTTTCAAAATAAAGAAAAATTTTATTAGATTGTTGATTGAATTTTTGATAGCGTATTTCCCTTACTCTGATAGACCAACATGTATTTCATCTGTTTGATAGCTTGATTTTGTGTGAGGTCTACATGATATGTGGATGGAAAGGATAGACGGGTAGATGAACAGACAGACAGATGGTTAGATGGATGAACTAGTGGGTGGGTTGATGAGTGGGTTTTACTAATCTGAACCCACCATAGGAAGGGAGGGCTCCCCCTCTCCCTTATAGTGATGACTAAGGGTGCCATTGCAGCAGCATCACATGCCAAGGCCTCCCAGCAGGCTCTGCTGTCAAACCTCCTGTGAACTCTCTCTCGAGATATCAGCAGCCACAGGACCAACCATGTCACCCTGGGGACTACTCATTGCACGGGTTGTAAGATGTAGAGCTGATGAGAGCAGAGGAGGAAACTACATAGGCTCCTGAAAGGTTCTAGGTCTCATCTTGCCCTTCACTGGGAGGCTTGAGAGGGGCTGAGCTACTTTCTCCATCTGGAGTCATGGTAGCATTTCACATAGGTGAGCTGTTTAGCCAGCCTAAGAAATGCTAATGCCTTCAGCCCAAGTGAGAGGGGACCATTGCTTTCCCATAATGACTTACAAATATGCAACAGCTTATTCCTGCGACTGCCTGTTTAGTCTAAAGTCGGGACTAGGGCAGGGTGACACAGCGTCCCAATTTCTAGGTCCTCTCTTTTAAGGGAAACATGAGTATTTGTTCCCAAGACCAGCCTCTTGCAACCTTTTAATTGTCAAGGGAAGTACTGATGATAGAGCCTGCACTCAAACCTGGGACGAAGAATTTGCAGTGCTCAGCTTTTTCCTCTCTACTGTCCTTGGATGACAAGGCTGAGCATCGTGGGCAAGCTGCTGTAGGCAGAGGTGAGCAGGCGGTAGGTACAAATGTTACCTATTTACTGAGGTGGTCTTCCAATCCTGGGTCCCCTGCTGAAGGCACTGTTTTGGAGGTACCCATCTATTCCAGGAAGAATCCCTGGTGTTCATCTATTAGGCTATAGAAGCAACCCAGGGAGGTAAGACACCTCTGTATTATCACACACTATTGAGACATAAGGTCAAGGCTGGGGGCAAATAGTCAAGAAATTGAATTACAACTTCTAAAAGCCTGCAAGCTTAAAGATTTCCTCCTGCTTAGAGGGTGACATGACAGGGCACAGGCCAGGGAGATGGGGTATGAAGTCCATACAAAGTGCTGGTATCTCCCCAGGAGACTCTTAAGAACAGTCAGGTGACAATGCCCATAGCTGTGCCTCCATCACTGTCCCAAACAAACACACCAGTGAAGAAAGAGAACTGATTCTTGAAAGATGAAGTCTATAAAGCCCAATTGTAGCCTCAGGCTCTCAGTGGCCTGGACCGCCTAGGCAGACTCAGGACTCTGTGCAGCCTATCGCAGCCCAAGGCTCTGCAGCGCTCATCCAGGAACTGGCTAACCTCCAAGCACTTAGTACCACCTCTCCTCAGCCTCACTCATCCCATTTTTCCCACCTGAGTAGATGCTGCAGGGCAAAGCGGCATTCATCAGCCAGCCCAGGACAGCCATGATTAGTTATAAAATCATAACTGTGGTCGCTGTATGTCTGCTGGCATAATTACATCAGCATGCTAATGTCGTTTTAATGGTCTCTAATGATGTAATAAGAAATAATGGGATTTATTTGACAGCTACATAACCATTAACAAAACATATTAAGCATAACTAGCACTTCCATAAAAATGCAGATGATATCGGCAAGCACCAGCCCACGTGTCCTGTACTTTCCATCTCTGAGACAATGAATGGCTCTGAGGATGAGCACTTAGATGAGGCAATGGCCAAGGCAGGTTATGCTAGCCATGAGCCCACCCTCCTGAGACACTTCTGAGGTCCAGTTGACATCTAAGCCAGTCCATGAACATGTGTCCATTGCTGTTGGGCCAGAGGGTTAGGGCATTGAGATATAGCTCATGCATTCCAAAGAGAAGAGCTAGGAACATCGTCATGCACACACAGGGCACACAAATAGTAATGCAATGACTGGGTAGAACAGACTGCTGGGCGGGACTGGAGAAGAAACCAGCTGGGATCAGTTCACTTAGAACTGGGATTAGGACAGAGAAGAGGAGGAAAAGTCAGAGAAGACCACAAGGATTCCAAATTCCAGTGTTCTACCTTTGAATGGCAGGTGGTATGATGGCTCCACTCCGAGAAAGAAGGAGCACATGTTTTCTGGGCAGGAAAGAGGACTGGCTAGTAAAATTCACAAAGAAGTCAGCTAGGAAAGCTCAGGCTTTCCCCTCAGAGAGGCTGAGCCATCCCTGTGGTGCGTGCAGGAAGAGTCTATGGTGAACAGGAAGGTAGGGATGGGGCAAAGAAACCTAGATAAGGACCAGGAGTAAAAGTAGGGAGTGGGGTAGAGACTTGGCCACTGCTGTGTTTGGTCCCTTGTACCAAAGTTCCTTCATCCCAGCAAATCCTCCCTGTGTCTGGACCAATGGATAGAGGCCCTCTCCTCAAAAGTTACCAGGTATATTAATTACTACTTTCATTGCTGTAATAAAATAGTTGAGAAAAGATGATTTTTTTTTTGTCTTGTCTTAGAGCTTGAGGATATAGTTCATCATGGTGGGAAAGATGTGGCAGAAAGAGTCCCAAAAGAAAAGCAGAATGAGACAAATGCTGGTACTCATCTCTTTTTATTTTTTCCTATAACCCTTTAATTCAGTATGGGACATGGAATGGTGCTGCCAACGTTCAGGGCATATCTTCCCATCTCGGGAAGACCTCTCTGAGAACACCATCACAGGCACACCCAGAGGTACATCTCCCATGTGATTCTAAATACCCTCAAGTTGATAATGACAATGAATCTGTTGTCCTAGATAGCAAGGAAAGACTCAGTTCAGCTGTGAGCCCAATGGGGGAGTAACAACACGAATAATGGCCGGCCCATCCAACACAAGGGAGGAAGGCAGTCAGACATTGATGAAAAGAGGGAGACATTAGGTTTCTGGGTCTGAAAACAACTGCTCCTCAGCCTGGAAAGCCACATTTGGCTCCCCTCAAAATAAAACCTCTCATCTTACCTTAATATTTCCCAAAGTGGAGCTACAGAGACTTGAAAAGTAGCCTCCTCCTGCCTCCGGACATCTGCACTACAAATCTTAGGGCAGCTCAGGAGGTCTGACCTGGTAAGGAACTGTCTACTACTGGCTACACAATCCTGATGACTACGTTCCTCCCTTGTGGCCGATGCTGACTCCTCAGGATTTTAAGATATGTCGGAACCAGTGGGGAAGAGAAGGGTAGATAGGAGAATCCTGGGGAGCACTGTGCATGAGTCATCTCTCAGGAATTCTCGTGTAGTGTCCAGAGAGCCCTCCATCCATACTTCCCTCTACCATCTTACCCTGAGAATAATATGGTTCTCCTCCCAGGCTCAGCATCTGTCATGCAGAGCTTCAGAGGCAGGAGTGCAGACTATGGAACAGCCTACACCAGCCTGCTCATTATATCACCAGGCAAAAGGGGCAAACAAGGACAGCAGAGGCAGCATGCCCCTTCAAAACTCAAATTCCCTTGACACACACTGGCTTCCACTCGTCACGTGCTACACAACCACCAAGAAGGGTTTTTTGTCAAAGAGAATGATGAGTTTTAGTCTGCCAGAATAAGCTATGTACCAGAGAAAACTCTATGTGCTGGGGATATGGGGTGCGGAGCAGAGAATCTGTGTGCTGTGATTTTCTTTCTCCTGGTGATCTGCATGAGGTGCCTGAGTTACAAATGTCACCCACAGAGGTTGGCCCACCCTGCTGTGCTCCAACAACGTCAGCTCTTCTTAACATCTACTGTTCCAGTCTCTCCTAGAATATGATCACCTTTAACCACAAAAGAACCCCATCCTCAGCATACAAGAGCTGTGGCTAAAACTGATTAGACCCCCTAGGCTCAAGAGTCCTTGCATCACATCCATCGGGTTTGGAGTAAGGAGTGTTGCTCTTTGAATCATCTGTCACACACACTGGCATGGACCACTCAGAAGCCACTCAGTTGCAAACACATCCAACATGTGCCTGGGACCAAGAGACAGTCTGGCTGAGCACATACTGGAGAACAAGAGAACAAGAACCTCCAGGAGAACATGACCCTCACACTCCTCAGAAACACCAGAGCTGGGTCTTCCTGGTTGGGGATTCTCTGGCTCCCAGGAAGTTCTGAGCAGGGAGAAGAGTTAGATATTTTTAAGATTATGATATTCATTCACAATTCAGCAATTCAGTGAGAAAAGCTCAGCTAAACAGCTGGGAAGAGAACCCATGTGCTGGTGCCCACCGCTGGACCATGAGCGTGGCAAGTCTCTATCTCCTGCTTTTGTTTTTTAACCTGGACCCCTTGTCATCTCTCCTGTCCTGTCACAAATTGTATGGGACCCATTGATGGTTGTCTCCCACCCCTCTCTCTGCTGTGCTGTCCTCACCCTGCAGATCCTGAGTGTGAAAGATCCTGGCCCATCTGTAGACACTGCCTTTGTGTTGAGTAAGTGTGTGCATAGCAATGAAATGAACATTCCAAAGTACAGGGAGAATCTCTGTTTGGGTGTCTTTACGGAATGTTCTGGTACCAGGTATTTTGAGGACTCCCCTTAGAAGTCCCTTACAATCTACAGTGAGTAGTAGTCGGATCTGAGGCAAGGACAGTGTAGAGACATGAAATAACTAGTTCCTAGGACAAGGCTGGGCCACAGTAGGCACTACAATCCATCCCCAGTATGTAACAGCCTGAAAGAACCGGGGCCTGTGTAATAAGAATAGGTGCACCTTTCCAATGCATGTGTGAACAGGGACTCAGGCCTCTGCTTCAGTCCTTATACCCCATTTTACATATCCCAGTCTCTCCCAACGGCTTGCTTTACTTACACCTTGCATCCTGCCCACTAACAGCATCAGCACAACTGGTGTTCATTCACACACAGCACCTTATCCAGCATCCATATACTTTGCAAGGCATAAATACACATTGACTCTCACCAATGGGACAAAAATCTTGTTTGGGCTGTGACTGAAAGTCCAGTGCACAGGCTTTCAAGACAGTAACAAGCCCATGTCCACAAAGACAGTGAGGCCAGTGTGGCATCTCTAGGGGCTATCCTTAGGGCCTGGAACTTGCTCCAGAGTCAAAGTGGTGCCAGCTGTAGTGGCCCCAGGAAGCTGGCCTCTACCACATCATTGCCAGGAGAGTAGACATCTTGTAATTAAATGTAGATTTCAGCTGTATTTAAATAAGCTCCCAAAGCCCAGGGGAATCCTCCTTTCATTTCTGTTCTAAACAGCTCTTCTCTGATATAATTAACAACCCCAGGCATGCAGCTCACAAAACAATTTATGAGCCTTATACAATGTGAGGCAAGCAAGCACACGACAGCAGGCCTGAAGTCCAGTACTTACTTGACATCGGCAAAGAAACTGGAAGGTACCCGGAGGATGTGGGCAACTTCATCCATCAGCTGCTTCCCCTTCTCTGGACTTAGAGGGCTGGAGAGGAGGAAGAGGAATGCCATTACTCAAGCAGAACACCAAGTGTTAGGGGAGAGTCTCAGATCCTGGCTACCTTTTGCTATCAAACTTGGTCAGTCCTGAGGACTCATTGTTCCCAACATGTGCCCTGATCCAAGGCCCTGCTGTACTTCCTGCTTTGGGGTGGTGACTACTGATCCCCAACAGTACTCTGCTCTGGGACAAGATGTTCCTCTCTCCTGGTGGATGCTCTGCTACTCTGACTGATCCTTTTGCTCTGGGGTCTGTTCTGGGGTATACTGATTCCCTATGCATTCCGGCTCTGGGAGGGCTCTCAACACTTGACCCATTTGGGAGCTGCTGCCACTAGATGCTTGCCTCACGCTGGGAGATGTGCTGTTCCTTGACACTTGCCCTGCTTTGGGGTAACTACCCCCCTTCTGTTGCACAAGCACAAGCCAATCTGAAGTGGCTGTTGCTCCCAGACAGACATCTGATTCTCAAGGGGAGGGGATACTGCTGTCCAGTTCAGGCCATTCCCCAACATGCACTCTGCTTGGGAATCTTCCCACAGACAAGCCCCAGCAGTGGGGAAGAAGCTGCTCTCCTTTTTTCACCCCACTCTTGAACCCACTGCTTCCCAATACACACACTCACACACACACATACACACACATACACACACACACTCACTCACACACTCACACACACACACTCACACATACACACTCACACACACTCACACACACTCACATACATACACACACATTCACACACACACACACTCACTCACACACTCACACACACACACACACTCACACATACACACACACACACACACACACACTCACTCACACACACACACTCACATACATACACACACATTCACACACACACACACACACTCCTTTCTGTGTGGGATGTTCTCTGATGCAAGCCCTGCTTAGGGCCCTGCTGTGCTCTTCCATGGCTTATGCTGGAACTTCTGCTCCAGGGACCAGGTGATTCCTCAGGCGTGATGAATCACCTGATTTTCCAGCAATCAGACAGACAATACGGTGCAAATGGAATTGTTAGGAAGTGTAATGGGCCCGTGATGCTGCCACAAGCTCATCTCAGCCTTCAATAAAAATATAATAAAGAGGTTGGGGGGTGGGGAGAAAAGGAGACAGAGGAGAGTGAGCAGGGAGCAGAGGCTGAAAATCACGCCGAGCACACAAAGGAAGCAGCCACGTTACAGACTCATTTCTAAAGTGAATTATAATGCCAGGGGCAGGGCATTTAAACACAACAGGCCAGTCATACACATGCCATGTGAGCAGATTTCAATGGTAGGTAGAGATGCCTGCAATAAAGGTTGCCATCTCAGCAGGATGCTGGGGCTGCAAGCTCCCCAGCAGGTTGCCGTAGGAAGAACAACTTGATTATGAAGCAGGAAGCAAGAACCCAGTGGACTTGGAAGTTCTCAGAACCAACCGTGGGCTCCAGGATTTTGTCTCACAGATCACAGCGGCCTGTGAAATCCTCTTAGTAGCACTTCAGTGAAATCGTAATTCATATTGGAAGAGCAGAAAAAAAGGGTTTTTGGCCAGAGGAGCCTCCACTGCATTTTCACCCAGCAGACGCAGAAGGGACGAGACGACAATCTCTGCTCTGTGGGACTCATGTAGAGCTATATAACAGAGGCAGAGAGAAAGCAAGTCATATCACTCACTACAAGTGTGATGGTGTCATTCCCACATACAATCATCATTGTCCTAATCCCCATGTCATGCGACTCTCTCAAAACAGTCCTGTGTATTTAATTTGTCAAGATGAGTCACTGGTGTCATTTAGGAAGGGAGAAATGACAGAGACCAGGAAACAATATGAAGACTTGGAGAGAAAGCTACTAGAGTCAAGGTGCATCTAATAGTACCTGCAGCTGGATATCAGCCTGGGGACTGACCCTCCCTTAGCCTAGGAGGAAAGAAGACCTGTCTGTTCCTTCACCTTGGGCTTTCAGCTTCCAGCAACATGAGAGGAAGAATGCCTGTCATTCAAGCCTACAGTCTGTGATATTTTGTTATGGAGGAAGATTCAGGGAGATGTGGAAATGGGTTGAGGAGAGACAGAGGAACTATTCTGGAAGGAGTTAGATAAAGCCTCTTTCCAAAGGCCACAGCACAGCCACGTGGCATTGGATATAGTAAGAAAGGCAGGGCTAGAGGTCAGGTGACAAGGAAGGTAAGTCAGAGCATTAGGGGCCAAGCCTGAGCCTGCCAGGATGAACACAGGTGAGACAGGTATCAGGTAGACTTCTTTAAGGACAGGGTGAAGCCTGAGATACAGGGGCCATGTAGATAATAATGACAAACGAAGAGATGAGATCTGGGGTTTGCAGGATTTCAAGGTTATGCTGAGTAATCTGATGGTTAACCAAACTCATGGAAGTGGAGAAGCCACAGGAATGCCAAGCCATGTGCTCAGTAGATAGTACCTATGAATCTGGAGACTGGTAACCAGGTGGTCACTAAATGTTAGCTGAGGGAGGGCTGTCGAAGCTGCATAGATCAGGTTCTCGAGGTTCTAGAGCTCAGGTCTCTAGAATTTAAGGAAGCAGCAGGAGAAAGAATCAACAGAGACAAGAGTGAGCTGGCTGTCAGAGAGGAAGATGAGGTCATTGATGAGTTGAGGTAAGTGGATCTATGGCACAGGAGGTCAGACTAGAGGCTGTAGTATAGAGAGGGGAATGGAGAGCAGAAAAGAGCTCAGAAGTTCTGTCTGGTCAGGGTGTGGGGGGTGTTTAAGCTGAGAACACTCTGCTTGCTGCCAGAATTATTGTACTGAGATGCAGAGAGGCAGGTTAGTGTCTTTCAAGAGAGACAAGGATAACTTATTTTGGTAAAAGACATGCTGGATCTGGAAAGCCAGCTACCACCTATCCACTAAATAGTCTATGAGATTACCAGATCCGATGTTCATATCAGTCCATGGAGTACCTGAATCCTTGGAAAGTTAGTAGTAGGGGGAGCTTCAAGGTCACCGTCGTATAAGTTATGGAAGAACAGAGACAGGTGTGGCTGGTGGTAACTCGCTGGGCCCAGAAGTTTGCAAATAGAAGACTATGATAGCTGAGTGGGTGCTGAAGGGCAACAGCACACTCCACCATTCAACCCAGCTGTACTCACGACCATGATCAACATGAGGACCCAGAAAGAACTGACCCTAGACCACATATTCTTCCATGTGCACCAATGTATGATATCTCTCTTCATACACTTAACACGTGACCCAAGAACCACACCCACCCTTCCTCACATACTAACACATCACACAGATAAATGCAGAGGGAGTCTTTGTGCAATATATGGAAGCTTCACTGGTCAGTAAAAGGCTCTTTACCTAAGAGCTTAGGCAGGAAGTAGGGAGATAGAAGTTCTGGTATAGAGAGAGGATTTCTGGGATAGAGTTGGAGGCACAGGAGAGATTTGCCTGGAACTCTGAGGATGAAGGTCACATGAATGAACTCTAGGGAGAGGTAACAAGCCATGTGCCACTCATAGAATGGAACAAGTGGGTAATTGTGAGCTACTTGGGGATTGGGTCCAAGCTGTTGGCCTAAGCATTTCTTTATATATAATTCAGTCCCAGGGTCATTATTTCGAGGAGCTTGGGCATGGGTAGAAAGTCCCTGGTTACAGATATATAAACACACACCTTCCATGCACAGTTCCATACATCAAGATACTTCTCAGGCACAAACACAGCCTCTATAAATTCATACCAAGATGAACATGCTCATGGGCTCATGCTTTAAGGGAGAGTGGACCATTTACACAAATGTTCAGCTACTATCATGGACACCAGACTCAAGTGCACTTCTACTATCATGCATACAAGGAAGAGGCAACACCCTCAGACCAATAGGAACCATGACCATAATATCCATGTTGGGACCCACAGGGGGTGCTGCCCTGGCCCCTAATGGCCCATCCTCAATCTCTTTAAAAGTTCAAAGGAGACTCCTATAAGATCAAAATAAGTTAGATTCTTTCCTTCTTACTCCAGGAGGTAAGAACCACTGTACATTTACCCAAACAAACCCAAAGTCCAGCAGTGAACTCTCACTGTCAGACTTCTATGCTACTAAGCTACATAGTACACACAGTTTGTCTCCTAGGCTCAACCTCGCATCACTACATAGCTGCAGCTATCCTTGGTGGTCAGCACATGCTACTGGCATCTTCCAAAAGCTTAGGATCTCTGCATCTGGGCTACACTTTCACTAATAGCCTTCCAGGAGCTCTGTTCAGGAATTCTGATTCTTGTCACATGCCATGCCTCAACTTCTCTCTAAAACCATCTCAATCCTGGATCTTCAACTGCAACAGAAGTTACACTTTTGCCAGTGGCCTCTCTCAGCCTCTCTTTAGTGGCTCATGCTACACAAGTGTCAAGCCCAACTGCTCTCCTTGGTTACTTCATCCCTTCAAAACAAGTGCTACATGGATGACTCTTCTACTGCCAAGTTTTGCCAGTGTAAAGTGTAACCTTGGCTCCCTGCAGACCACAGTTTCTGTGTGCTGACTCTGAGGAACATTCCCCCAAAGACTTCATCTCAGTGATAGATACTGGTTCCTTCTTTTTTCTGTTTTACTTTTTATTTATCTATCTTTTATTCACTTTACATCCTGACTGAAGCCCCCTCCCCTCCCAGCCCTACCTTCACATACCCCATTACCCCCTCCACGTCTCAGAAAAGGAGAAGCCTGCCATGGGTACCACTCCACCCTGGCACATGGAATCACAGCAGAAGTAAGAACACCCTCTCCCACTGAGGCCAAACAAGGAAGCCCCTCCAGGGAAAGGGGATCTAACAGCAGGCAACAGAGTCACAGACAGCCTCTGCTCCAATTGTTAGAGGACCCACATAAAGATCAAGCTGCACATCTGTTACAAATTTGTAGGGGGCCTAGGTCCAGCCCATACATGCTCTTTATTGGTGGTTTAATCTCTGTGAGCTCCCATTTGGGCCCAGACTAGTTGACTTTGTAGGCCTTTTTTTTTTTGAGTCCTTGACACCTCTAGCTCCCTTAAACCTTTCCACCACTCTTCCTCAAGTCTCCCTGAGCTCAACCTATGTTTGGCTATGGGTCTCTGCATCTGTTTCCATCAACTGGTGGATAAAGAAGCCTCTCAGAAACAGTTGTGCTAGGCCCTTGACTGCAAGCACACAGAGTATCATTAATAGCATCATGGTTGGCTCTCTCCCATCATGTAGGTCTCAAGTTGGGCCAGTTATTCATTGGCCATTCCCTCAATCACTGATCAATCTTTGTCCCTGCATATCTCATAAGCAGAACAGATTTAGGGTTGAAGGTTTTGTAGATGGGTTGGTGTCCTGATCTCTCCACTAGAGAGAAGCACTTAAAGAAATGTTTGGTGTCCTTAGTCATCAGGAAAATTTAAA
The DNA here is from genome assembly GCA_036184795.1 of Tokudaia tokunoshimensis. Classification (NCBI taxonomy): domain Eukaryota; kingdom Metazoa; phylum Chordata; class Mammalia; order Rodentia; family Muridae; genus Tokudaia; species Tokudaia tokunoshimensis. Next base: position 132,056,349 of record BTHU01000012.1, on the reverse strand, counting down.
TCAAAATGACTCTAAGATTCCATCTGACACATGTCAGAATGGCTAAGATAAGACTCAAGTAACAACACGTGCTGGCAAGGTTGTGGAACAAGAGAAACACTCCTCCATTGGTGGTGGGAGTGCAAACTTGTACTTTGGAATCAATCTGACAGTTTCTCAGAAACATGGGACTAGTTCTTTCACAAGGTCCAGCTATACCACTTCTGGGCATAAACCCAAAAGATGCTCCACCATACCCCAAGGACACATGCTCAATCATATTCATAAAAGCTTTATTTATAATAGCCAGAAACCAAAAACAACCTAGATGTACCTCAACTAAAAAGTGGAGGAAGAAATGTGGTACATTTATAAAAGGGAATTCTACTCAACTATTGAAAATATGGGCATCATAAAATATGCAGGCAAATGGATGGAACTAGAAAAGATCATCCTAGTGAGGTAACCCAGACCCAGAAAGACATGTATGGTATGTACTCATAAGTGGATATTAGTCATAAAATAGAGGATAACCATGTTACAATTCACAGTCCCAAAGAAGCTAAATAACCAGGAGGGCCCAAGGGAAGATGAGTGAATCTTACTCAGAAGGGAATATAAAATAGACATTGGAGGTGGATGGAGGGAAGGAACTGGGTAGAAGACTGGGTAAGAAGGGGAACAGGACTGGAGATCAGGTGTGGGGAAGGGGGTCAGGAGAGGGCTGGGAGAGAGAATGGAAATCATGGTGTGGGGGAGCATCTCTGGGAGGAGCCAGAGACCTGGGATGGGAGAAGCTTTATTTGGAGTTCCTAGCTGAGACTAACTGCTGGGGATATGCAGACTGAAGCGGTCACCTCCTGTGACCATACAGGACTACCAGTGGAGGGAGCTGGTCCCTTCTTAATCACAGTTGATTCTTTGGTCCCAGTTGACCAGCATAGATTATCCCAGAAAAGCAATGGTTTCACTTTAGTGGTTAAGTTTCTTATTAATCACAGCTAATTGTTCAGATCCAGTTGACAAGAACCATAAACTCTTAACTATCACACACTGGCTCTGATAGAGACATTGCTCCCCTGTGAAACTTCATAAACCAGGATTCCATTGTCTGCCCCTCTTTAAGTATTCCTGTTTTCCAAGTTCCCATAGAGCAGCCCATTAAAATGACTTTTCCTGCTAAAACTTCTAAAGCCCTTCCATTATTCTCTCCAAAGCATCATGGTCAAGTCTGACACATCAATATCCCACTCCTGGTACCAATTTCTATCTTAGTTGGGGCTTCTATTGCTACGATAATACACCATGACCAGAATCAACTTGGGGAGGAAAGGGTTTATTTCCCTTATACTTCCACATACCAGTCCATCATTAGGGAAAGTCAGGGCATGATCCTGAAGGCAGAAGCTGATGCAGAGACCAAGGAGGAAAATGGCTTATTGGCTTGCTCAACCTGACTTCTTATAACACAGAATACCAGCCCAGGGATGGTACCATTCACAGTGAGCTGGGCCTTCACACGTAAGTCATTAATCAAGAAAATGTTCTACAGTCTTGCCTATAGGCCACATAGTGGGGAAATTTTCTTAATTGAGGTTCCTGCTTCCCAATGACTTTAGCTTGTGTCAAGATGACATAAAACCAACTAGCACACTGTCCCTGGCACACCTCCTCAGGTCCTCTTTGCCTGTCATCCACCATTTATCTACTGATCACAGCCCCCTGGCTCTGACATCTCTCATTTACCTACAACTCAGCCTGTACCTTGATGCAATACCTTTGGATGGCCACTCCAATGATCTCCTTGGTCTGTATGTCAGCTCAGACCTCAAAACTTGTAGAAAATAAGGGAATTTATTTTTAAAATTTTAGCTTCAATGTTTCCACGATGACTTGATTTGACTTTACAGTTTGGGTTGATCTACTTACACTAATTTCATTTCTAGATTGTTTTCACCAAAGAGTAAGAATGGGCCCCAACCCCATATACCTTATAACTGTGCCAGCCCTACAAAGGAAAAATGGCCATTATCATTTACAGTGGCCATTATCATTTACAGTGAAACTAGTTAGTAGCACCTTGAGGATGAAGTTCACTGAAGTAAATTCTTTGTCTCCATAGACAGAAATCCCCAATCACTCTAACTACAAGGCAGAGCAAGCTGACCCTCTCTGATCTGCAGGCAGGGCATGCTTCATTCAACACCCTTGGGCAGATTATGCTCAAATGAGCACGAAGTTATCTCTACTATATTTTAAAATGCACAGCCATCAACTGTCATTTCATGGTCCGACCTTCCTTACGAAGCTGCTGGAGTTAATCTGGAAAATCAATGGGAGGACTCAGCAGAGCAATTAAAGCTATCTGTGTATGGCAACTGCCACCCTGATCTCCTGGAGGAGAACAGACACTGACACTTGCTGTTAGCTGGGTTTACGGATGGGAAAGCCTTGAGTACCACTCCCAACACACACACACACACACACACACACACAAAACAGCAAGAGTTTCGGAGATAAGCATGAGGTCTAACTCTAATGTGTTTCTGGTCTGAATAGGAGCAGCAGGCTTTAAATTCTTTTGATGCTACTGTTCAACCATTCTAAGAGAGACTGCCTCCTGCTATCTACCTAACGAGCAGAACAGGAAGAAGCTAGAGTATTCATGACCCTGATTCCACAGGCAAGCCCTTTGCAGTGGCAGTAAGCCCACAGAGCATGGTTCATGGACTTTCCAACAATTACAGCTTGAAGAATCCCACCCAAATCAGCATAGAAATCCATGCAAACACATGAACTCTATCACCTGTAACACAGAATATGGACTACCATGTAAATCCCATAAGTATACTCCAATTTAGCATTGGGTGTAGAGTCACTCACAAGTGGGACGTGTGGGCTCACATATAAATACAGCTAATAGACTCTGGGCTCACATATAAATACAGCTAATAGACTCCCACACAGCCTCACAACACCCCAAATAAGAATCTGGATGAACAGTAAGCACAAATGAGAATGACATGTGACCAAAGGGGCCACAGTGTGACACTATTAAAATAGAGAATAGCAGGCTGGAAAGATGGCTCGATGGTGAAGAGCACTTGCTGCTCTTGCAGAGGACTAAAGTTTAATTTCCAGAACCCATTTTGTGACCTATAACCACCTTAATTCCAGTTCTAGGGAATCCCATGCTCACTTCTGACCTCTAGGGGCACCAGGTGTGCACACCATGTACTTACATACATGTAGGTAAAACACTAACACACTCATAAACCTTTCTTAAAAAGAGAGAATGGCAAAGGTAACTTTTGGATCAGAAAACTGATCATAAACAGAGAAGCCAACCATGGAAGTGGCAGGAAGCCGGCATTACAGGACGGTATACCTTGACTCTACAGAGCAGGAGACTCAGCATTTGCAGTTTCTCACATGCTGTTGTCTCCTACTTCCACTCCAGGTGAAGTCACTAGAGGGCATCACATCTGCCATCAAGGATAGCCTTGTACACACCTGATCATAGACATCTCATTACTTGAAAATTCATCAAAACTTAGGAACCCAAAGGGTGGCTATTTTCCTCAACGCAGTAACAGAATATCCAACAAAAGCAATGCAAGCAAGGAGGAGTCTGCCTAGACCCATGCATGGGAAATGTAAGCCCTCATAGTGGCAGCTGGTCACATTACACCACAGAGAAGCAGAGGGGGCCAAACGTCAATGATGCTCAGCTTGCTTCCTCTGTTTGACTCAGCCCAGGAATCTAGCATATGGCTGCCTCAAAATGCGTTTGAGTCCTGGGTTCCATTTCACATAGCTCTGATTTACATGCACATGCGCATAGATAAACATCATACACAGGCACAAAGGCACAAATACGTGTCATATATGTGTATACCCATGAACATATGAGAACATACAGCAATGCACGTGAATACACACTAAAGCTTATGTGATGTGCTCCCCCTGTCTACTAGAACTGTGTTTTGTTAATATGCACAGTCCCCTTTCTACAGGCTGACTGCATAGAAAGGCCTTCTGATCAGCACCCCTGGAGAGTCCCATGAGGCAGCTGTACCCTCTCCTGTTTCTCTCTACCTCAGCATGCTCTTATTCTCCCATGGGAATAGTGCAGGTGGCCCTGCCTTTCCTTCTGACCTCCTCAGTGCTAGTTAATGACATCTCAGTGTGAAACACCAAGTGCCTGCCAGTAGCAGCAGCTGAGGTGGGTGTGGGACAAGGAGGTGCCATGAGCATGAACTGTGGCAGTAAGTCCAAAGCACGCCTGTAAGAGGAGCAGCAGCTTTAGAGCTGTGCACACACAGTGTAAGGAGAAGAAAGGATACTGAGCTCTTGTGGGGTTGATTCAGAGAAGCAGAGCTCATGTGACTGCCAGAGACCATGGGAAGTTCTGTGCCTTGGAGGGTACTGTGTCACTGTACGGACATGTGGCTGAGTCCTTGTCTTTGAACATTTGGACTGAAAGCTCTGCTCATCTGATCCTTTGAATCTGCATTCCTGCCCGTTCACAGGGCACGACCTCAGTGATTCAAATACAGAGTTTGTCCAAATCAGTCCCAGGTGAGTGAGTGTGGGCCTTTTTGGAAGGAACCATCCCTCATTGTAGCCACTATAAGACCCGTCCTTCTCTGGACACCATGCATGCTCTGGGTTACTAATCTCTTCACAATGGTGGAATGAAGCAAAGCTTCATGAGGGTACTACTGCCTGATAAAGGCTGCCAACAGCACATTGACAAAGCACCCAGGAAGAAGAGAGCTATCTCAAGGCAGAGGTGAAGTGAGAGCCAGAACTTCCATGAGAAATGGGGATTTTCTTCTATTTGCTTCTCTTATTTTCAAGGCCATATGTCACCATCTAGTCTGCTGGAGCTGCTCTGTCTCCTAGGCCCACAAGGTCCTCCAATACTAGTCAATGTGGATGAAATGTGTGACTCACCTTCTCTCCTTCCAGATCTCCTGTTCTCCTAACCAAAGAAGTATACTGGTCCCACATTCTTTTTCCAGCTGAACTTGGTTATAGGGCAAGGAGAACACCTATGCACATTTACCGAATTTAGAAGGTGTTTTCCTCTTCCTAGGGAAGTAACTCCCTCCTCAGCCCCACTCTTGTTCCCATCAGCTATTCCCCCCCGCAGCCCAACACTATTTGACCCGACACCAACCTGAGGTACTTCAGATGCTGCCCCACCTTTAGATCCAATGGAACAACTTTGTAAAAGTGATAAAAACAGATGGCAAAGGATTGCTCTGTTCACCAGAGTAGACCAGACTGAGCCTTTTTCTCTGTTGTGGCAGTGATGAGGTAAAGAATCAGAATTCACTTCCTTCGTCAGACAGGATATCTAGATTTACAGATAGCCCTGCTTTTAAAAGAACACTATACAATTGTTGAGATTTCACAGATGATCTAAGAGTTTGCTGAAACCCTGCTCCTGAGAATGCCAACTTACTAATTAATCTGACACGGGGGAAAGAGGACAGTAGTGTGATAGTGAGGCATGCACCGTTTCCAGGGCCAGTTCTCACAACAGCAGAGATACCTAGTAGGATAGCAGGACCCTTGCCATCACCAGAATTTACCAAAGACAAGTCAGGACAGAGAGTTAGCCATGATGGTCTTTCTGTGGCTCCTGCATACAGTAGGCAACTGTTCTGACTAGCTTCAAAAACATGACCAAGTGGGGACAAGGAAGGTTACAACACAAATTTCAGCATAGTAATACTACATTTTCTCCTGTACGAAGGCCTCCAGCAGAGTAAATGTCCTGTTCTGACAAGTCCCTGCCTATCAGAGGTGCCAAGGCTTCATGGAGACTAAGTCCCTTACAGCCCAACTCTTTATTTTGAGGACAGCTTTGATGTTGCCATCAGTAGAACATGTCACCCAAAAAGCAAAGAGATCATTGAAGGGACCATATCTTTCTTTTGGGAGTCAGAGGGGTTCACCACAGGTTGTCATATGTAGCCTAAAATGACAATGTTTTCATGAAGGTACCTGTCTGTCACCTAAAGTTCAACTGAGGTCAGGGTTCAGGGCAGAGTGGTGACTTCAGGGTCTTTCATTCTCACATATGGGACATACTACCTGTGTCAGATTGTATAACACTTGGAATACTGATGGCTTGAAATAATGGGAGATCCCAAGTGATGATGAATGCACACACATACACACATTGCACAATACACAGGGTAGAACAGATGCAAAGCATGAGGCTCCACATTATACACACAGACCACATGACTCACAATGTATCACACATACATCACAATATATGATATCCGACTTAACATATGCAAATCACACATCATACTATGCATACACAGAACAAGAGACATACACAATCTAGCATATAATACCTACATAACACCCAAGGCAGCAGCACATACACATAAATCCTACACACACACACACACACACACACACACACACACACACACACACACCAATATATAGATATACATACAGGACAATGGTTCCCAGGGAAGTAGACACCTATATATAGGGCGGTTGAGTTTATGAGTGATCGGTTGTTGAATAGTTTGCACGTTTAGTAACCTATAGGAGTTTCCAATATGTAGAGATGTGTCCTACATCCCCTGCACGGTATGTTCTAAGCACCTTATGTGTTCTCTGTATGAGAGGAGATGGATACTCTAGCACTCATCAGAGAGTGAAAGACAGACAAGCATGGCATATGTCTGAGCAAGGGTGGAGAACGGGCGTTCTGCTTTGTAGAGAACAAGGGGTAGAGAAGGTACCTGTCTGTCACCTAGGGCAGGGTCATGTAGGGCAGGGTAAGCCTGAAGTGGCAGCTGCCATGACTCATTCAAAATCATTAAGAGGGAGGCTTGGCAATGGCTGAAAAGAGTCTTCATCCTTAATTTGGTTTTAGTAACAGTCTGTTTTGAGCTTAAAATAAACCTTTTTCTGCCAACTAGCAGTTGACTTTCACTAATAAAAGTTGATGTTTTCAGCAACAATACATGGACAGTAAAAACCACACGGGGGGATGCTGCGCCACACCACAGGGGAATTAGTGTCTACTTTGAGCTTTACCCCAGGGCAGTTGGCAGTAAGAGTGACAGGTTTCATGGTGAAGAAAGAACACCTGAGCTTTCATTTGCATGCATGTGCACACATGTGCACACATACCTATACCCAGACATACATGTTCAGATGAGCACTCATATTTGTGTCTATATATCTACATGCATGTGTGCTTATACACGTGTATACAAACTTACACAGTCGTATGCCTTTTCCCCTTTGAAACATTGCTTCCCTGACATGAAGAAATGCCTCCTCATGAACCATGACATCAACATCGGGCTCATTAGCAAGGGGCCCAACCACTACTGACTCTCTGGTACTAGTGTTTGAGTTCTTCCTCTTATTAAATTCAGATCAAAGTAAAAGCACAGAGAGTGGCCTGTAGCCATGAGGAATATTTTCCTTTTAATTGGTCTACTTGGACTATTTGTTGGGAAATAAGTAAAGCTCTTTGAGTTTCAACAAGCAAGGAGTCAGTAGAGAGCTAAGTTTTAAAGACATCAAGTCTTGCTCTGTACTTGCTATCAATTGTCCTGAGTGTGGACATTCCCTGGAGAGAGTAACCTGGGACAGATCTTGGTACCCTACCCATGGCTGTCCTCTGCAGATGCTTCTGAACAGCAGGAAAACAGGGTAGTCAAGAGAAGCAGACAAGAGTCATAGAGCTTGGCATGGTTACTGGCTTCAAAACATGGCCCTGAAGCTGATGCTAAGTTCAAAAGCCAAGGAGGGTGCTCCTGGCTGGTTAGCCTCCTGCACACACCTGGACCCATTCCCATGCTTCCATGAGGCACTGCCACCCTCCAGGGTCTCTGGGTTCCAGGGGACAGAAGGCAGAGATACCACTCACTTGTTTCCTGTGAGGATGTATCCCTGCTGTTCCTCCTCAGAAGGCTGTACTTCCAGCTGTAGGCCTCCACTAGGGAGTTCCTGTGCTGCCAACTTGAGGCTTTGTTCATCCTCCCACACCTCTGGAGCTCGGTTTTGGAATTGGTCCTCAAGCCTCCTGGACTGGGGCTCTGAGTTCGGCTTCCTTTCAAATAGGTCTTTGGAGTACGTCCGGCTCCTCACATGCTCCACGCCAGCAGCTTCCTCTTCTGAAGACAAGACCTCCTCAGGCTGCTCTGACTTCTTCATCTCTTCTCTGGAGGACTTTTCCAGAAGAGGAGCTTCAGGTAATAGAGGAGACCCATAGTCCTTCAAGAGGTCCCCAAGCTGGAAGCTCGGACGGTTGACCTAACAAAGAAGAGAAGAAACACCCATGAGATGACATGTAAGAAGGGACTGCCAATACACAGTTCAGAAGTAAAGTCACGTGGCAGAATGACAGTAGGCTGTTCTGAAGGGGAATATGCAAGAAAGGAGGGCAGTGTCTGTGCAGAACCATATCTAGAAGAGATGCCAGTCAGGCTGTCAGCATCACTCCATGCTGCTCTCTCCTACTCCTCCACCCGTCCTCACATACCTTACTGGAGAATCCAATTTTTAACATGACACCTTTCCCTCATATGAGATCTCTCCATTTGAGAGGTCCATCCTCAGCAGCTCTAGGTTTAAAGATTACCCATGTGGTGTCAAGACCCCTCTAGGAGCAATGAATACCTAACAACTGTCACAAATCTTAGTCATTGTTTGTCTCTGCTGAGCTCTCCCACATACAAAGATGTAGTAAGAGATACTTCATACTTGTGAATTCAGTCTTTAAATAAACTCCAGGAGTTTGTGACCATTCATGACTCCCATTTCACAGAAAGGGAAACTGTGAGAAGCTAACCTTGGACTGAGCCCATTGTGGGGACATGTACTCACTCTAGTAACATTCTGGTCCAGGTAAAGATGATGCTTCCCAGTCTGACCCTACTTTTCCCATATCAGGTGACACCTTGGACACACACTAGCATCTGCAGGAGGGTGCTATAATTGTGGCTCATGGTTATGAACCCATGAAATTGTTTGTCCCATGCAAGTCTCATTTCATCATTGTCCACACTTCTGCCTTTACTTCATATGCTCAGCCCTAAAGAAGCTGGATATAAAATGATCATAGTGGAGATCAGTAGTTCCAGATTTTGAAATAGTGTCTAACCCCTGTCAAAGGTGATATTTCCATGAGGTGTGACTCATAATGTGTACAGAAGCAAAAGTCCTTATCGGTCTAGTAGAGTAGACCGATTTACTTGTGAAATTATACTTGTGAAATTATACTTGTGAAATTATATTTCTGATTTCACAGTAGATAAGAACTGGGGGTGTGATTACTTTTATAACTTACTTCACCAAATACATATATTTAAGAAATAAATAGCTGTAAGGAAAATCACTCCCTCTTGGCTAGAAGTTATGAGTTTTCCTCTTGAATATGTGAATATAATAGTTTGGCAAAGACATTTATTCCAATTTTGATTTGCAACAATACAAGGCAGATGGTTAGCCATTAGGGGCTTTTGAAAGACAAGGGATAATGATCTCTCAGATGGAGGGATCTCATATGAAGGAAAGGTGTCACTAAATAGAGAGAGCTTGGAGAATCCAACACTCACAGCTATAGAGAAGAAGTCAGCACAACACACTGAATACAGAAGAGCCAAAGCTCAACAAGGGCATGGGTAGGCCACGGTAGAGGCAAGGAGGCCATGAGGAGAGTCTGATGATTTTACCAAGTCAGGTCCAGGGTGAATTCTGAGACCGCAACCATGAGGACTGTGGTCCCTGAGTGGCATGCATTCCATTCCCCAAATCCAGAAACTGTTTGCTGACACACTTTCTCCATCACCACTCAGATGTAAGTCCCACTGTGGCTGTGATTTCAATTTGCTGGCATTCCCTGCTGGCATTCATTAGGCACTGATCCACAAACAAGCAAGATGACACAAGGAGGTTTTATAGAACCACATGGCGTCACTGCTACCTGAGCAGATTTTCTGCTTCCTTAAGACTTAGAGACCACAGTACTCAAGCAAGAATCTCCTCCCATCTAATAAAGCTATTGGGTATTGCTGACAGGCAGTATTTAGGTGTTGACTGACTAAGCTCTTTCATAAGGCCTAGGCCTTTCTTAAATACTAGATGACCTCTGTGGTGGAGGACCCTACAACTGTGTGGCTGCACAAGGCACCAGAGAAGCTGGGACAATGTCAGGTGCTCAGGTATCTGTGTTTCTCAGCCAGGGGGCCTCAGAAGAAGCATGCAGGACATGGCAGGTCTACTAAATAGGCCTGTGATATTCTTATGGGAGTGGGAGTCTGAGAATATTAGTTCCCTTTTTTTTTCTTTTCTTCTTTTTAAAATTTATTTATTATTATAAGTGTAAGTACACTGTAGCTGTCTTCAGGCACCAGAAGAGGGCATCAGATCTCATTACAGATGGTTGTAAACCACCATGTGGTTGCTGGGATTTGAACTCATGACCTTGAGAAGAGCAGTAGGTGCTCTTAACCACTGAGTCGTTTCTCCTGCCCCCCTTTTTTCTTAATTCACCATATTTTCATGTCTCTATATAATGACTAATTAATCATTTATAATCTGAAAACGTGTTATTCCATACCTAGTTCTATATAGTTGTGTGCACACTCTTCGGTTTTCTCAATGTGAGAATTATGAGGATTTTCCCCATACTCTTCTTGCAGCTAGGAAACTGCATTTTATAAATATAAAGATGATGAATAACAGTATAATTTTTAGGTCAATATGATGTCATCTTACCTCCTTGTACACTGGGTCATCCACTTCTGATAGTCTGTGGTCTGTAAAAGACAGAAGCATGTTTTTCAAGTCCCTGAAAAATGTCTACACATGTGTCCCAGTACATGACATGATGACCATACCGAATGCTCATGTGCATGTGAGGTGAAACAGCATGACCACATTTCTCATCCTCAGTGTCTGCCATAGCTCAGAGGACCCCACACCTCACCATAGTTGATAGTTATAAACACAGAAAAGTCTATCCAAATGACTTCATATTAAACATCATGCGGGTTATTACTCTGGACAACAGGATGCTGCTCTAATTTTCATTCTATTACTGTGAGAAAACAGCATGGCCAGAAGAAACTTGGGAAAGAGTTTATTTCATATATAGTTTACTGTCCATCATTGAAAAAGTCAGGGCAGGAGCTCTAGGCAGGAACTGAAGCAGGAATCACGGAGAAGCACTGCTTTACAGGATTGCTAATCATAGCTTGCTCAGCTTGCTTTCTTACACAATCCCAAAACACCTGTCAAGGGCTGGCACCACCCACAGTAGGCTGCATCCCTCCACATCAACCGTTAATAGAGAAAGTACCCTTCAGACTTGTATGTAGGCCAATCCATGGAGGCATTTTCTCAATTGAGGTTCACTCTTCTCAGATAACTCCAATTTGTGTCAAGTGGAGGGAAAAAAACCCTAACCAGAACAGATTCCCAAGGGTGTATAACTCTGGGAACATCCCCCAATTGTCAGGTGACTCTAGATTTTCCTATGTTTGGTTCCCTCTTTGACACTGGTGATTTGTGTCAGTTCCAGTTCACAGAGGAAGGGACGACTGTACCTCCCATCTGGCTTTCAACAGGATTTTATGTGCCTACCATGTTCAGAGCCCAGAACCTAGAGGCCTGCCTGCCTTGAGCAGCCATTCCAGATAAGATGGGGCATGATGCCTTCTGCTGCTCCAAGTAGCCAAAGAAGTAGATGAAGACAGTTGAATGAACACTTTTCAGTTTATTGTTCAAATATTTGACAGTGCATACTGGCATGACCCAAACAAAGGCACTCTCGATCACTCCTAGGTTTTCCTAATTCTGAACCCCAGCACACAGGAATCAAACCTCCTCCCTGAGAGCAATTTGCCATTCAACGTAATTACTTGGGTAAGCTTAGTCTGTTAAGAAAGCTTTTAGAGGCAAAAGTTCAAACAGATAAAACTCTTTAATACAGATCCATTTCTCCAGTAGAAAGAATATATTTACGGCCTGGTAAGTAGCATTATTTCCTCCTCATAGCTAGCTCCTCTTCTTGTGGTCTTACCACCTTCCTAGATTCCTTTTCCATAGCTTCTTCTCCTCTGCGTGGTATGGCCTCACACCTCCTCCAGTCCCTCCCTATGACTTTTTTCCCTTCCTGTGGACACCCAGCTGCAAAGGGCCCAAGGAGTAGGGGAGGTCACCTTGAAACATTGCCTCCGGGACATGTGCCTGCTCTCTCGGCTGTCCCTCAGCTCCTCTTCCATGGCTTTCTTGGCTTCCCTCTGTAGGATCACTTTGGATGGCTCCAGCAACTGAGTCTGCCCTCTCCTCCAACTTCAGGGGGTCCAGGCGTTCCACTTCAGCCTGCTGCTGCAGATCCTTCAGGAGACTCTGCAGGAGTGTGTCTAAGATAAAGATAAAGTCAGATAAAGTCAGAGAAAGTCAGAGTTGATGAGCTAGGCAGCATAAGAACTAGCCTGGCTTGGGGGGGGGCTACTTTTCTATGTTTAGTTGAACATAGAGCACACAGAGAAGAAATGACTTACTGAGTGCTCAGGGAAGGAGAGGGAAGGCCTTACCAGCAACTACATGTTCAACTAGGGAAGAGCTCACATCTCATCGAAGATCTTTCAGGTTAGCAACAAACCATTATGTCAACAAGAATAAGCTCTATCTGTCTCTCCTAGAATAGAAAGCAATTACAGGATGAAGAGAATCTTTGGCTCATACTCTACTGTCACTGTCCCTAACCACTCAGATGCTGCCAAGATGGACAGCTGTCATACTTCTTGAAGCTTCTGGAGATAAGCCTCACCCAGGCACTCTAAGCAGTGTGATGTGTCCTGCATAGAGACAGGGACTGGTGGTCCCTGTGCCGAGTGGGAAGCAAGCTCAGAAGGCATGTTCCCCACACAGCCAGCCAAACCTTTGCTGGAAATAAGTCCATACACTGGGGCTCAGGAAATGTTACTGTCTGGGGTCTAGAACTTTCTTCTTGAGTAGAGACCAGGGGAAGGTGGCGTGGAACACACACCATGCTTGAAGTCCCTCAGCCTCTACCCTCTATCTAACATCTATTCAAGGCAGCTGTGGCAGGAAACCAACTGTAATACTGGAAGGTGATGGTTTTTAAAAGATCCTTATATGAGGCATGTTTTGAAAATGAATATTCACCACAATTCTATATTCCCCAGCACCACAAACAGTCCTCTGACAGTGTGAGATAGGTGTGTGATCTACAGTTGGGTAGACAGCTTACTTCAACACAGACCTAGACTCTAGGTTCATCTTATGTGTCTGATTTGGGCTTTGTATTCAACTAACAGTGGCTATGTCATTCTTTTACAATGAGAAACAACCACACAAACATTGTCTGAACCCAGTATGTGCTTCTCTATGGATGTTTCTCATCCCTCCTCTTCCTACCTCCTTCTCTCTCACCCTGCTCTTCCCCCTCCTTCCTTCTCCCTCTCTCCCTCCCTCCTTTTCTCCCTGCTTTGACGCAAGATCCATTGACTTGGTCCCACAAGTGTTAGACATCCTCCATCACAGAACAATGTGGGTAGGGAAACCAAGGTTCCCCTGCATCTGACCAGTTTTGCTTCTGAACAACTTCTAGACCTCAGTGTAAGGTTGAAGGCAGGAAAGTTCCTATAAGCTCAGATGTCTGGAGTGGTAGGTAGTGGCTAGGATTTAAGGATGTAGTAATACTGAGGCGTTATGACAGGCCCCCTGAAATTTTTGTACAAGCATACCGTGGATGGGCATGCAGGGATAATGCCATGTGAAGGGAAACTGCCCAGGGCCAAGAAGAGACAGGATGTGTAGCAGGGCATGCTGGGAATCTCTGCTGCCACTGTCTCATAGAGTCCCATCAGCAGAAACTGGAGCCCCACAAGACCTCATCTTCAAGGAAGGAACACCAAAAGACAGTGCTCATGAAAGAACAATTCCATGAGAGGATCAGGATAATACAGAAGTTTAGCTGGTGCTGGAAAACCCTTTAGAAGGTTCTGTCAACCAGTCCAGTTCCTATGTGTACAAAGCTAAGCACAGTGTATAGTGGCTTGCATACAAGGGAGTCGAAAATTGACCCTGACTTTCTCGACAAATGAGAGAGAGTATGGCTGAGGATACTCAGACCTGCCACACAGGCAGGAGGGTCAACCAGGGAAACTCAGCAGGGACAAAAAGACTGAAGAAGGAAAACCTGTGGAATGGCTTGACCATAGGCAGGCAATTAGGAGCGAATCTAAAAAAGCAAAAGTTAGACAATGGAAAGATTACAGTACACAGAACCTTAGCAACCTGAGAGGCCGGGCTGGGCAGGCCACAGTGTGGTTACAGCATAGGGGAAAGAGAGGTCCAAGAAATAGTTAGGTTACCTGCAGATCCTCACCTCTTCCCTCCATTCCTCCAAGTTCAATCCCCAAATCACTTCCTCAGTTCTGCAGCAGACCACCTGTTGTGGTCACTCCTCAATATCTGCTCCTATTCCCAAGATACTTAGCAGATACTGGTAGTGCACCCTGCTATCCTCCCTCTTATGGACCCCTTCTCTGCACCCCCAAGTTCATCTCCATTCCTAAGTATCATCTTCTAATACCCAGAACACCCAGTGGCCACAAATATCAGGATCCCAGAAGAATTTGCTAACAAGCAACACAGCCACAACACTATCCTAAGAACCAGAAAGGGAAATAGAATCCGAAGAACAAAATACCTACCTAACAAAGACAAGACTTAAGTACTAGCACCTAGAATTATTATCTTCCTAATCTTAGTTGTATAGAAACCAGCATAAAACACAACCAATAACAACCAGGACAGTGTGTTTCCACTAGAGCCAGCATCTCTACCACAGAAGACCCTGAGTATTCCAACATAGCTGAAATACAAGACAAAGACCTTAAAAAAGCCTTTATGAATATAACAGAGGAGAAATGACTAAACCTCTTAAAGAAATCTATGAAAACACAAAAAATAGTGGAAGAAAAATTAATAAAACCATTCAAGACCTAAAAGTGGAAATACATCCAATAAAGAAAACACAAACTGAAGGACCTATGGAAATGAAGATTTTAGGAACTCGAACAGGAAACTCAGAGGCAAATCTCACCAACAGAATATAAGAGAAGAAACAGAATCTCAGGCACTGAAGACACAATAGAAGAAACATATACCTCAGGAAAAGAAAATGTTAAAAACATACAGGAAACATGGGGTGCAATAATAATACCAAATATAATAATAATAATAATAATAATAATAATAATAATAATAGGAATGGAGAAAGAGCAGAAACCAAGGTCAAAGGAACAGAAAATATTTTCAACAAAATCATAGAAGTAAACTTCTCTAACCTAAAGATGGAGATGCCTATCAAAGCCCAAGAAGCATACAGAATACAAAATACACTGGGCCAGAAAAGATTATCCCTTTTGAACATAGATGCAAAAATACTTGCAAATTAAATCCAAGAATGCATCAAAATGATCATCTTCCATGATTAAGTAGGTTTCATCCCAAGAGATTACAGGATGGTTTAACATATGTTAAATTGATAAATGTAGCCCACCATATAAACAAACTGAAAGACAAAAAGCACATGATAATCTCATTAGATGCTGAAAAGACCTTTGGCAAAAATTCAACACCTTTCATGATAAAAAAATCCTGGAGAGATTAGGGATATAAGGAATATTCCCCGCTCTGCCCCTCAAAATAATGGTAGTTTACAGCAAGCCTATAAGCAACATCAACCTAAATGTAGAGAAACTCAAAGCAATTCCACTAAAATCAGGAACAAGAAAGCATCGCCTATTCTCTGTATCCCTATTCAATGCAGTAGTACTTGAAGTCTTAGCTAGAGCAGTAAGACAAATGAAAACGATCAAGAGGATATAAATAGGAAAGAAGAAAATCAAAATGTTTGTGTTTGCAGATGATATGACAGTATACATAAGTGACACTAAAATTCCACCAGGAAACTCCTACAGCTGATAAGCACGTTTTCTAAAGTGGCTGGATAAAAAATTAACTCACAAAAATCATTATTCCTCCTATATACAAATGACAAATGGACTAAGAAATAAATCATGAAAAACAATCACCTTTCACAATAGCCTCAAATGTTATAAGAAATCTAACCAAGTAAGTTAAAAAGCACCCACGAATACCTGGGTTTTTTTAAAAAGCCACAAATACATACAAGAAAAAAAATACAGCCTCTTCAACAAATGGTGCTGGTCAAACTAGATGACTATATGTAGAAGAAGGCAATTAGATCCATACTTCTCATGCTGAGCAAATTTCAACTCCAAATGGATTAAATAACAATACAAAACCAGATACACTGAACCTGATAGAAGAGAAAGTGGGGGATAGCCTTGAACTCACTGACACAGACTGGAAAAAAATTCTGAACAGGCACTATTAGTACATACACTAAGATCAACAATTAATAAATGAATTGAACAGGTTTCTGCACAGCAAAGGACCCTGTCATTTATACAAAGCAGCAACCTATAAAACAAAAGCAAAACAAATGAAACAAAAGTTTTCAGGAAACTAGATATCAATAAAGCAAACAAAAAAACAAAAAAATTAAAGTGGCGTACATATATAAACAAAGAATTCTCAAGAGGAAACTCAAATGTCTGAGAACCACTTAAAGAAGTGTTCGATATCCTTAGGAACCGGGAAATACCAATCAAAACTAGTCTGAGATTTTTATCTTTTACCTGCCATAATGTCTAACTAAGACCAATAAAATAAGAGACAGCTCATGCTGGCAAGGATTTGAAGAAAGATACTCAGTCATTGGTAGTAGGATTTCAAACTTAAGCATCCACTATGGTAATCAGTGTGGCAGTTCCTTGGGAAGATGAGAATCATCTAACCCAAGATCCAGCTATAGCACTCTTTAGCATATACCCCAAAACCACTTCATCCTACCACAGGGACATTTGCTCAATGATGTTCATTGCTGGTCTATCCACAAGGCAGAAATTGAAATAGCCTACATGCCCCTCAACAGAAAAATGAATAAAGAAAATGTGGTTCATCTATGCAATGGACTATTGCTCAGTTGTTTTTAAAAAATGGAATTTGAAGGTAAATGGGTGGAACTAGGAAAAAAATCATCTCATGGGAGGTATCTCAGATCCAGAAAAACAAGTTTGATATATAATCATTTACATTTGGATATTAGCTCTTAAGCCAATGATAACCAAGCTATAATCTATAGAACTACTGAGGTTAGACACAAAGTTAAAGATTAGTGGGGACAGATAGATCTCATTAGGAAAGGGAAATAGAATAGTTATGGATGGATGTGGGGCTGGAACAAGATCAGGTGGAGAGGGGGATGAAAGGGGGTAGTGGGAGGGAATGTGGGAAGATCCATCTAAAAATTAAGGGTCATTTGATGGATAATAGGGAAACCTAATACAGTAGAAGCTTCCTAAAATATTTGAAGGCCAACTAAATGAAACTGCCAAATAATAGGGAAATCAGAGTGCCAACTAGCCATCTCTTGTCACCAAATGAAGCTTCCAATACTGGAGTTGGATTACATCTAATTGAATTGTTAGTGAAAAGGAACCCATGGGAGTCCCCAAACAAATCCAGACTGTTGCCAATACTATAGGTTGTTCTCAACAAACTAACAAGGTACCATTGCTGAAGGCAACACAACACCTCAACGACTCATGGAATATGGAGAAGCCAAGCTGTTGCCTACAGAGAGCCTTTACTCCTGTGTTACAACATCCTTAGTACAGAAAGCTACTGGGCATGCTACCCAAAGCTAAATATAAGCACCAAGGCAGCCACAAACCCTTTGTTCTACAATACTGCCCTGCCTGCAAGATATTAGTGCAGTGGTAGCACAAAGCATACCAGAGTAACCAACCAATATATGATTTGACTTAAGGCCCACTCTACAAGATGGAACCCATACCCCATACCTGACACTGCTTTGGTGATCAATAACCAGAGACTATATGACTGAAGAATCTAGGTTAAAATCAAATTCTACCATTCTAAAAAAACAAAAAACAAAACAAAACAAAAAAAAACAGGAACAAAAATGACGCCTAATGACATTCTTATAGATCAGTGCCTTGCTCAGCCATCATCAGAGGAACTTCTTCTGCAGCAAAGGGGAAGACATACAGACATCTACAGCCAGACATTATGCAGAGAGTAAGTGACCTCGGAACACTCAGCTCTAAATCCCTTCCCTCAAAGCTCAAGAAATCCCAGGGAAGAGGAGGCACCTCATGGGGTCAGAGAAGATGACATATATTTTGGGGGAACATAAAAAAAACAGGGGGCTGTTCATGTAGTTTGAGGGAAGATGAATTCTACAGTTTTGTTAGAGGTTCAGCAATCATTCCTGAAGATAAATACATGTCCTCTTCATCAGAGGTGCCATATTCCCAGAGGGTAGAGAAACGACAGCTAGGTGTCCACTCAGAGTTGGAGAAGAACAAGGCTGGGGTGGGCAGAAGTGCCATGGCCCTACACTCAAGTAACAACACTGCTTTTGTGTCCAGACTCCCCTCCTGCCTGTTGATGGGAGTTAGACATAAGCAGTATACTTGAAGTGTGCACTCAAGCGCACTTGAGTGGAGAGGACCAACACCATCTCTGATGATCTCATGTTCAGCCTCACTTCTGAACAGCAATTGTCAGCAGGGTGCATGGGAAGCTTGCAAGCTGGGGATGGTTACCTAAGCACACACCACAAAACTCATTCCTATGCGTACTTCTGTCCATGCATCTCATTATATGCAAATTCTGCCTCAACTCTAACAGAATAACAGATTCTAAGTCTGGTGGAGGCCAACTTCTCAAATGTAAAGGGAACCCTCGATTTCTTTTTGTAAGTGTTCAGTTCTGGCTTCTCTATCTCAAGGCTTATATATACAGCTCAGCTCTGTGTCTCAACCTTCCTGAGGCACCATGACAGTGCCACCAGTCACAGAGATCACCTAGATCTACATTGGGTCTCACACCAATCCTTAAACTTGTTGGAGTGGAAGCATCTGATTCTTACAATTAAGGGATGTAGGCTTTTAGTGTTTTCCAGACTTTTCTCCTTTGAGCTAGAGTTACACATTTCAAATGTACTGCTCATCTCCTCCTCCCATCAACAGGCAGGAGTGGACTCTGGACACAAAAGCAGTGTAGTTACATATGGACAAGCCTGTCACACTAAACACACAGCACACAGAAACCTCACTATTCCATATTCTCAGTGCAGAGCAGAGGAGACTGCAACACCACTCCACAGATCTTCGGATAGACTGGAGTAAGTCCAGTCTATTGTACAGCCCTCTGAGCTCTCGAGGACTCAGATGCTGGATTTGCATAGGTGCATCGGGATGTCATGTCTGGTTAGTACAAGTCTTAACATCTGAGAGGACAGAAGATGGTCTTACAAAGATGGGAATTTTAGAGCCCTTGAAGTGAATTTAAGTTACAAAACAATTCCCAATGCCCTAGTTGAAGCTCCTCCCTCAGTGAGTTCTTATTACACTTCTGGTCACACTGCTATGAAGCCTTTTCTGAACTCTCCAAGCTAGTTCAAAGGAGAATACTATGGGATCAGTCATGAGTGAGAAGATGCCTTTCTGACTGAACATCATGTTCCAAGGTTTGAAAAACATAAAAACAAAAACAAGAAGATGCATGATGTTTTACAGAATGTCTCTCTCTCACTTCCTTCAGTAGTTACAAGGCCAAGCTCATCATGGTGTGCACATGCATACACACACACACACACACACACACACACACACACACACACACACTTCATCATGAGCAGGAAAGTATCACAGAGTGGCTCATGTCCTTGTCAATACTATGCTCCATTCATATTGACCTTGAAAACAAGGAGAGTGCCCAGCTCCGGAAACTAGCATGCCAACCAGAGAGACTGCAGGTAGTCAAGGGGGAAAGTTAACAAAGGAGAAGCTCACCAGAGCAAAGCCATAGGAGCGCGGCACGTTCAGGCTTTTGCTTGATCTATAGGCACAGAGCTTCCAGAATCCACGGGCACTGAGGCTACAGAGAGCCACTTACCACTTTCTTGGGGTTGAATAATTCCAGGTCTATATAAGATCCCCTTCTCTCCTTATATAGCTGGGACTACGACTTTGGGTCACAAGCAAGCATGAAGTCCCTGGAAATCACAATGTTGTTTCTGTGGCACTATACCTCTTAGGACTGTGGAGGGGTCATCAAGAAGAAGAGCTGACTAGAAAGGAGGAGGACTGCCATGTCCTAAAAGTGACTTCACATGGATGAGAGACATGGAACTCTGGCATAGATTTGGTAGTCCCACATGAGGGATGGCCTGAGTCTTGAACCTGAATTCAGAGAGTTTTGATCTCATTGAGACTATTTGTTTATCAAGCAACGAAAACCGATAAGGTATATATTGCCATCCAGTGAAGTGATATCTTAAGACCTGGGCACATCACAAGCACTGTCTCAGTAATGAGCTAATGATATGGATTGAATATGCCCATCATTGCAAACCCTTGATCAAGTAACACAGAAAACAGTTGATAGCTCTTAGATGTTCAGCCATACAGGCCAGCTACAACCTCTCAATATGCCCATTACCCAAATTAATATTATACTTTGGAACTTGAAGAGATTGTTCAATGGTGAAAAATACCTACTACTCTTGCAGAGAACTCTAGTTCAGTTCTCAGCACCCACACTGTGGTTCACATACATATCAGCTGTAGTTCTATGGGATATGAAACCCTTTCCTGGCTTCCAGGCCTGCACATGGTTCACATACATAAATTCAGGTAAGATGCTCATACATATAAAATAAACCCTAATTTAAAAAAAATAGTATGACTTTTTAATACTACTTTTTGCCAAAGTATAAGCTTATATATAAAAATAAAATGTGAATCTTAGCCCTTAAAGTTAGACCCCAAGCTCCACTCAATCTCCCATCCACTCAAGTATCCATCCATCCATACATACATACATAAATACATACATACATACATGCATATATACATACATACATGCATACATACATACACACACACTTCACCCATCCTTGTAATTTCTATACATCTATCTATCATTAATCTCCACCTATCTACCAACCAATAAAACCAACTAACCATCCATCAATCTCCATGTATGCTTCCATCCTCTGAAGAACTGGGATCACAGCTCTGCACCACCACTCCTGGCTCACAATATCCTAATGGTTGACCTGGCATAAAAATTGTTTGCTTATTCTGATGGTCTCTGTATATGTTCGGCCCAGGGAGTGGCACTATTAAGAAGGTGTGGCTCTGTTAGGAGTAGGTGTGGCCTTGTTGGAGTACGTGTGTCACTGTGGGTGTGGGCTTAAAAGACCCTCATTCTAGCTGCCTGGAAGCCAGTCTTATGCTAGCCAACTTCAGATGAAGATGTAGAACTCTCAGCTCCTCCTGCACCATGTCTGGCTGGACGCTGCCACGCTCTTGCTTTGATGATAATGGACTGAACCTCTGAACCTGTAAGCCAGCCCCAATTAAATGTTTTCCTTATAAGAGTTGCCTTGGTCATGGTATCTCTTCACAGCAGTAAAGCCCTAACTAAGACACTTATGATATATGCTAAGTCTTTCTAGATTCAAAATATTTTGGGGTGTGTATAGATATGTGTATGAATGTGCAAGCATATATCATAGATGTGTGGTATGCATTCATTTATATATGCATATAGATGTTATGTGTATATGGTACATATGAATGTTTGTGGTATGTATGTGTGTCTATGGACAATATTGTAGCCTTCCATAAAATTATGCCCTTAATTTTTAATCTTTTCTTCAGAGGCTGATGCAAGAGGATCAGGTCATTTGGACTATACAACAAGTTCATGTCTCAAAACAAAACAAAGAAAACAAGCCCCATGAGATGACCGAGTGACATTTTCTACCACTATTTTTTCTCATAAACCAGACAGGTATTCAGGCTGACTGTCACCCCACCTGTCACACATTTCAGTGTTCAGGCAGCAACTTTCTTTCCGGAATTTCAACTAAATAGCCTCCAAACTTTTGCAAAATAATCTATTTGTAAACCACTGCATGTATTTCACCCTGCAAGCTGACAAGTTGACATAAACAGAAAAGCATCTTTCCAAACTTACTATAAATCTTTAAAATATTCAAAGCCTAAACCCCTTCATTTTTTTAAAATTATTTTTAGAAATCTGTTACATATTTTATTATCAAAGAAATTAATTTACTGATTTTTAAAAGATAAAATCCAAATTATTCCTTATCAGGGGTTGGAGCTTACTGTTTTAACTTTGGAGTCTAAGTTATAACCGAGAAAGCATAAATTTTGTACTTAATAAAAATTAATAAAGTATGTAAATGAGATAGAATAAAAAGAATTAAAACAATTTCTGGATGTATGTTAGACCTCATTATAAGAACATGAAATGCAATTGGTATGTGTCCTTGGAATATAGTATAAAGATGAGTACAATCCCTAAATCAAGATGTGTTTGGAAGATGTTACCCTCTATAGGCATGCATACCAGAAGAGGTCCATATATGTGAGTAAGACCCAGCACATGCTCTAAGAGTACTTTCCAAGGCAGGAAAGAACATTCGTAGATGAATGACAGCTTTGTACATGATTCTAGTGAACACCAACAGACAAACAGCCCAATAAGCATAAGTGGCCCCTTCCCTAGAGCTTCCACAAGCTCAGGGCAAGTGTCTGCTCTCTATCCTCAACCTGCAGAGCCTTTCCTAGGAGCTCAAAAATAAGACTTCTTGCCTGATGCTACCTCATTCTCAGGTCAGCTGTGATGCCCAAGGCCCTGATGTGACATTTCCTGCTGCCTGCCCCTAGTCCAGAAATTCCTAAGAATCCCTGAAAAGACCAGAACTAGGTCTTATACTAGTTCGGCTAGAAACAATGTTAGGAGTTCCTGCTATTTACAGGCAAGTTAGTTGTGCAGAGCTCCCAAACATTCACAACCAGTGGAATTCGCTCTTCCAGACAAGCATCACCACATGGAAAAGCAACTTGTTCTAGAGTTGCTAGACCCAGGTCAAGCCCAGCTCTGCCATACATGTCCCTGGGATCTAGGATATCCATCCAACTACCTGAAGCCTCTCAACGATTTTTACCCAAATGAGGCTTTCAGAAAACTGAATGCAAGGAATCAGGGAGGTTATCGTTCATGTGGCCAGCACTCCACATGGTCATCCAGAGGATGCTTTTCTCACCTACTCTGACATACAACTTCTCAGAAGCAAACTCTCCAATGGTCCCCATCCAGTTCTTTCTCATCTCATCAAGAAGGAGTAAATATGGTGGAAGACTGGAACGTGCACACTGCCATCCACGGCCCTGTGATCTGAAGATGAAGATCACATGAAAGGAGACATGACCAACATCCATGTCCACAGCTGTGGTGGAGCTATGAAACAGAAACCTCCATCTTCCAGATGAAATAAGTGTGGCTTCTACAAGTGCTACTTCTCGTCAAAGAATGAATTTCCCAATGGGTGCCTATAGTGAATGACAGCTTTAGGAGCACTTGAGGGACACCGTGGAAGGTTCTAGATTGCTAGCTAGCAAATAGGGAGTCATTAGCATGAAATGGAAGCCATCTCCACATAACTGCTATGAAGTATGCACCAGGCATCTTCTGTCTTCACTAAGTATTGCAAAGGTATCACTGTCAACCCTTTAAGGGGTTGTACTGAAAAACTGCTTATCTAAAAGCCCAGCTGCCCTGCTGGAAGATGGAGTATAGCTCAGCACAGTCAAATTCCATCAAAGTAGGCCCACTTCTGTTCTGTCCATTGAACTACACATCTCTGAGCTCTTGCTTGCTCATAATGACATTTTAAGTAGCTTTCAGTGCTTTGTGTGAGCTCTAGCAGGGCAATTACATGAAATGTCAGAACATCAAATGTGCAGTCCTGGAATAGGAGATCACCTCACAGTGACTCTGTATGCACAGTTGTGCAGGCCTGACCCACTAAAATTATACGCCTTTGCAGGGTTGCCCAAACAAAACGTTACGTGCTTTAGCGAGTGAGTAATAGCATGCAGAGGGTTCACTGCATACCTGCTTCAGTGAGCAAGATGTGAATCACACATAATAGCGTCTGCTCCGTATTATATAGTAGTATACAGGAAGGATGGTCTAGTCACACCCACACTTATCTTGCTTTCTATATCATCATTCCTTACTGTCACTATCATGGGCATCCTAACTGCCACCACCACCACCACCACTGCCATCCTTACTATCAGCTTCACCTTCACTATCCCACATTCACCATCCTCACTACCTTACCATCAATGTCACCATAACGACCACCTTTACCAGCATCCTTACCATTCCATCATTATCATCCTCACCATGATCACCACTGATCTTGCTTCCATCCTAACCACTTTTACTATCCTCATGACCTTACAATCTTCATCATTGCCCCGACCACCATCACCCTTTAACATCCCACCTTTGTCACCCTCTTCACTATCACATCACACTGCCTTAATATCGTTTTGTTATCACCATCAACATCTCTACAAATGACCCCCATCATCACCACCACCATCTCTTCCACCACCACCACTGTCATCATCAGCTCTGACACCCCCATCATCCTGAATAATTGACCATGCCTCTTTTGTGCAAAAGACACATAGTCTATTTGATTGCTGAAGTCCATTTAAATGTTGCTTATTTTCAAAAGATTCAGAAAAAAGTTATTATTTTATTCTCTCTTCATCTGGGTTTTTACATCAGTGTATTGGCTGAATCCACTGAAAACAATCCAACAATGGGAAAACGTGCTGTCTACAGTTTGAGGGGTGTATTTCAGTTAAGTGTCTTTCATTTCTCAGAGGTAAGTATTATATGAGAAGTACCCCAGATGCATGCTGGGACAGGCACCCATTGTTTTTAGGGTGTGTTTCATAGGACTCTCCATTCAAGCAGTCTATCTTCTCATTTCTTGTGGTTATAAGGGAAAGAAGGAGAAAGTATTACCTATGTGGCCTTGGTAAGGAATGAGAAAATTTAAGCCAAACTGCTCTGTGCACGTGCATGCCTGTGTGCATGCATGGAGATCAGAGGAGGCTCCCAGGGGACTTGCTTTGTCATTTTCTGTTTTGTTTTCTTAAGACAGTTTCTCACCAAACCTGGAGTTAGGCCACTTGGCTCCATCCTCCCGTCTGCTCCCATAGTGCTGGGTGTATGGGAACATCCTGGCTATTCCCAGGTTTTCAGTGGAGGTTGCTTATCTGACTTCAGGTCCTCATACTTGTACAGTAAGAACTCTTACACAACGAGCCATTTGGCTAGCCCTTCAGTTTGAAAAATGTAAAACAGCAACAACAAAAATGGATACAGAACTTTGTACCACTTAAGATTTTGTCCAGGGACTGGGGAGAGCTAGTCCCAATGAAAGAGTAAAGAGACAAGTCATGAGGACCCGCTACTACCTAGTGGTGGAACTCAGGAAAGAGCCTTGTAAGTCCTGTGAAGCATGGGAACCTCCCACATCTCCTGGGGAAAGTAGGATGACTCTTGTGTATCTGCTATGTAAACGTATATACTTGCCATTTTTGCAGTGGCTTAGGCACACAACCAAGAGTCTTTTACCAAGACCCATTCCTGGCATTAGAGGTTTCACTTGGTGGCATAGGGTGTCTAACTGGGGCACTGTCTGCCCTGTTGTGTGGCGAGTCCATATTCCATATATAAAAGGAGTCAAAACTATGATTTAATGACCAAAGCCTGGAAGCTGTTAACCAGAGCAGAAAACTGAATGGCATTTAGTTCATATTTAGACAGCTGGTTCATGGTGAATCCAGCTTTCTCTGAAGTGATCCAGGTGTTTACTCAGGTACCATTAACCTCTGAGGGATATTTTTCCCTCCTGGAAAGTGAAGCTGATGACAACACAGCTTTTGAAGGCTGAGTGAACAGTGCTTGGGATAATTTGAAGATGTGTCCACTCATTCATTTGTCCACCAAACAATGCAACTGTCCAAGCTAGTCCCAGGATACAAGCTACAACAGGGGAGCATGGTACCCTGCCTTCTCTGAGCCCATGGGTCACAAAGGGGGTTGGGAAAACTCACTACAAATTCACCTGAATATTTTAAGGAGAGGATTGTGTTGGAGTGGATTTTCTAGGATGGGCTCAGGAAACCAAGAGACTGAGAAGCTCTCCAGTCCATGGGCTGTATATAAGTGACAAAGCCAGAGCCTGACATGAGGGGTAGGTGATCCACCCCACCAGCAAATTTAAAAGAAACAAGGGCCAGGCAGTGGGCAGCACCCAGAAGCACAGAGCATTCCCACAAGTCCCCTAAGGTCTAACAGGAATGGTCATATGCCAGACACAGAGTGGAAATAGTTAAACATCACTTACAATATGATAAACTCCTTCAGAAAACTGACCTGAGTGCTGAGAAAAACAACCACAGATGAGAATGAGGAAAAGCCTAGATGTTTCCAGGAGCCCAAAGGCCTTCATGGTGCAGTTGGGAAGGGTGAGCCCTGAAAAGGCACTCTGTGGCCCTGTCACTATGAATGCACTCATGTGCAGTGATGTCACTATGGTTGGGACTACACACTGGTCCTTATCTCTCTGTATCCTACTGGAGCATGGGCAGGTACAATAACAGCGACTGAATTCAGTTCAAAATCATGCGGGAAGGGTGGGGGTGTAGAAGCATAGAGACCCAAGCCATGGTGTATGTGTGTGTTTGTGTGTGTGTGTGTGTGTGTGTGTGTGTGTGTGTGTTTAGCCTTTTATGTGATGCTTTTAAAAGCATGCAGTGAGGTTAAGAAGACCATTTGTACTGCAGCTTGGGAAAATAGCCAGTACACTTGTCAAGCATCAGGATCACAGGGCCATGGAGATTGTAGGCAGGGACAATCTATCCACAAGCATCCCATTTTCCAGTTAGATTTTCATCCATTTGGTAGAAAAGTGGTATCTCTCTCTTCTCAGTTCTAATCACTATGGCAGAGTCCAGTAATAAATGGGATTTTTATTGTTTTAGGTTGTGGGAGATGGGAAAAGAAATAGAGTAAGGGGAGTTGGAGAGAAGAGAAGGACCACATCTGACCATGGAGGAGAAACAGCAGGGGACACAGACAAGGCATCTCCCCTTAGCAGACTTACTGGGGTAATGGGCAAGGACCAAGTTCACCATCTATATGTAAGACAGGAGTTGCACAGACCTATGCTGGCAAGTGAGGCCAGTTAAGAGAGTCCAGGAGCTGGGGAGGTGAAGAAGGCCATGTGGTCAAGATAAGGGGTCCCTCAAGTGCTGGTGCTTTAAACTGAGAGGAGCACCAGTACAAACACAATACTATAAGGAGAGAGCAGCTGTTGGCTACAGTCGTCTTAGCAAACACAGAGTGTGGATGCACTATCTTAAGTGGGCACACCACCTGGTTCATGCAAGCTGTCCCTCAATCAGCAATGAGAAGGAAATATTCTTAATGGCCATGTGGTAACTGCATTCCTGAACACGTTAACAGCATTCTAATAGGCAAGGAAAACCGTGTAAATGAGGCTGCCTGTCTGGAAAGTGGCAGTGAGAACCAGGACTGTGGATGAAAACTGAGCTTTGCTCATAGCTGTCAAGTGCTACCACGGCAGTCAGTCCTCAGCTGACTCGTCAGGCTGCTCTCTGCTTAGCTGTAGAGTGCACACATCTCTATTGGTAGAGGCACAGCATATTATGTCTGGTGTAGAGAAAGGTTATTAGAAAGCAAAAGGACTAGAGCATTCTATAAGCTATAAAGAAGCAGGAGCCAGCAAGTACCTAAGCTGCCATCCCCCTAAAGATGGCCCCCACTGCCCTATAGACAGCCACACAAGTCCACCACTCTTTCCATAAGACTGGAAACCACAGCATTGATAAGGGCCACATTGAGGTCTGCACTACACACCACTGCACTGTGGTTGGTACTAACTGTAGACTAGATGCCTCTGAGAATTAACTACTTAATCATATCTGGGCATTAGCCATAAATTTGGCCATGGCATGGAACACCTCACAGCGTTACTACTCTGTGCTGTAAAGCCTGGGACAGATGATGCAGTCCAAGGTTCAGTCTTAAAGGGTAAGAGCTAAGCCACTCATCTACACCCAGAGTACTTGCCTCTTCCCCAGCTATTGAGGGCATCCCCATGGCAAGATCCCTCTCCAAAATGAGGAACTCTGAACCCACATAAGATCGCTTTGTCATACTGTGTCTACAGTAGGCATGTGATGGAAATACCATCCAGGAAGAAACCATCAGTACAGTGAGAGTGGGCCACCAAATTACTCACCATCGCCCATGCTCAGGGAGTCTTTGGAGTCTCCAGGAGGTGGAGGCCATCTCTGAGACAAAGCAGTTGCTGAGAATGGCCTTGGTCCTCTCACAGGACTATGTACAAGATACCGTGGCTCTGGGTCATTTTCTCCAGGAAGTCTACGAGCAGTGTAGGCGCCCAGTGCTGCAATCAGTTTCTGTTTGTCTATGTCGCTGTCTACCTTGGGGCTGAGCTCATCTGGCTGGAGCCGGCTAAGGGGCCGCAGAAGGTTTTCAGGATACTTGACCCGGGTGGCAGGAGGATAGGTCAGTGCAGACGTGTGAGCCACGTAGGTCAGGATGTCCTCAGGGGAAGAGTCCTCACCCTGGAGGGAAAGAAGAGATGAAGTAAGGTTAGGTGTTCACCATCAACCACCGTGCTCAGGAGGCCTGGACTCTGTCCGAATGGCCCAATGGTGAAAAGCTTCTCTGGCATATAAGCCTTGTTGTCTGGCCAAGCTCCACACTTCTTAGTTACCATGGCAATAGTTTTTAAGTAGCACTTTCTAGAGATGCAGCAGGCCATGAAATCATACAATCCTGTGGGTTTTAGTGGGTTCACAGATGTGCAAACATCACCACTAAATAATCCCATAACATCCCATCATCAGAACATTGTTCAGGTTCCCATTCATCTCTCATCACCCCAGGCAACTAGTTTTACTTTATGTACCCAAGAGCTTGTTCCTCTGCAGACATTTTTTGTAAATGGAACCTCATTGCATCTGGCCTACTTCATGACATGCGCCAAGGTCTCTGTTCCTGTTTTGGGCTGAGTGAGTCTCCACTGTATTGTTTCCACATTCTGCTTATTCATAGATGACATCTAGTCTTCCACTTTGTGCTACTTTGAATAATTCTATTAGGTAATTGTATGCTACGATGACTGGAAGATGGACATATGTTGGTTCTCTTGTGTATAAGCCTAAGAGATGAATTCACAGGGTCATACTATCATCATATATAACACTGTACAAAAGGTACCAGCTTCTGCAGCTCTATCAAACAAGGAATTGGGCTGGGAGTCTCTTCAACACTGTCATTTGATTATCCCTATAGTTACTTATACCAGTCATGCCTGTGACTGGGAAGTACCATATTATCATGTTTTGCGGTTGTGTTGTTTTGATTGCATTCCTCTGGTGACTATTGATGTTGAGAAATTGTATGTGTGCAGTGGCCATTTGTACATCTTTTCTGGAGAAGTATCAGGATTGGCTGTTTGTGCCAGTGTTCTCTGGGACTTGAGAGTATAACTTTCTCATAAACACAACTCCCCTTCAACAGAGGTTGCAAGTGCCTTGTCTGAAGCCCCTTCTTTCCCCAGTTCTGACTAGTCACTGAAGTGAGTCTAAATCCTACTCTTTCTGCACTGATGTCCTCCTACACAGCAATGTTGCTGGAGCACATTAGTACATACTGCACCATTATTCACTAGTTTGTTCTCTACTTGACATGGCCCCTCAAATCCAGGAGAACATGTCTTCTCTATGCCTTCTCCCACTAGAATGATGAAGGCCCATTACCCAAGCATGATATGCAATATTAGGGGTCTCATGATTCTACTCTGACAAGTGACCTCATCAACATTCCACGGACATACACAGTACATTCCAATTTTGAGACCATCAAAACAAAGAAGGTTGTTATGGAAGCCTACTGAGAGATGCCTTGATGGTGGGGAAGGTACAAGGGTCCCACACTCACACATATTTTCAAACTGCATTCATTGGTATCTTTTGCCTTTATGCTTGGAGCACATGATCTATCTAAGTTAAGGGGAACAGATCTGGGTGAGGCTTGCAGTCATAAATGCCATTAATGTAAGTAGCTTAGACTCTTGCATGTGGTAATGTCCAAGCAAGAGTGAGTGATGGCAAGAGAGAGAGAGAGAGAAGGTATAGACAGAGACAGAGACAGACAGACATACATACAGAGAGGGGAGAGAAAGAGAGGCAGAGACAGAGACAGAGAGAACTTATTGCTGGGTGTATACATATGTGCATGTGCATATATAGGTCAGAAGTTAGCGTCATGTGCCTTCTATTACTCTCTGGTTTGGTATTTTGAGACAAAAACTTCTCACTGAACATGGACCTCACTAATTTGGTGAGGGTACCTGACCTGAAATCCTCAAGGGTGCTCCTGTCTCTTCCTGTTCTTCTTTGGAATGTGTCATCGTGCCTGGCTTTTACAGGAGTGCTGGGCATCTGAATTCAGGTCCCGATGCTCAGACTTAAGGTTAGGGTAACCAAGCTTGCTTTCCAGGCCAAGGGGCAAGTTTTCCTACAGTAAACTGAAAGTTGGGGAATGTTTGCTATGTGTCCAGTTGCAGCTCCTGTAAAGGGACTTGGACAGATCACTGAACCTTTTGGAAGTTACTTCTTCTGTCGAAGGAGTTTCAACACTACCGCTTCGATTCTTTTTCTGCTGCTGTTATTGTTTCCAAAGTGATGCAACTCTGTCATCTAAATGGTTTAGGTTTTTATTTTATTTGTGTGTGTGTGTGTGTGTGTGTGTGTGTGTGTGTGTGTGTGTGCGCAAGACAAGCTGAAATCAGTTGTTCTTCTTTTAGAAAATCAAAAGTCAAAAGAGGAGGGGCTTGTGAGCGGGAATACCACCAAAAGAGCAGCCCTCCAGCCATTCCCCACAAGTCTGGTGAAGGAGTCAGCTGCAGGCTCTGCTGCCCCTCTACAGGAAACTGTCTGCACACAGGGTCAGGTCACCAAACCAGAGGCTGAACCCACATCCGAATGCTCATTAATGTGCCTGCAGCATCCTTTCCTTTCTCTGATGCAGCCTGACGGCTCCACTCAGAGGATCTCTAATTAGCGCCTCACATTGGACAGCTCCAGGCAGAGACACCAGGCTTAGTCCAACATCTGTGCAGCAGGCTGGGACGGACAATCTGCTTTCAGTGTTTATGCTCTGACTCAAATTAAGGGGAAGAGGAGGGAAGAGCATTCCAACATACAGCACAAATCAGAGACGCTGGGAAAAAAAATCGCAGAAAAATGTTGGTTCCCAGTATCCCACTCCCTCGTCCCATGTAATGACTTTGACACTCTGTTGCCCTCAAAGGGGTAACTATGACCCTAAAGGCAGGTGACAATACTGGAAGGGGACTTGTTCTTCAGTGACTCAAAGAAGGGGGTCTATTCTAGACCCACCCTTACTCAAGCTACAGAGCAACTGGGCATTAATCACATGTAACTGGACAGGCATGACCGACATCCCTGGCCACTGCTTCTATCATTGCTTTTATCCCTGAGACTCTGACAGTCAGACACTCAAGGATGCTGTGGAGGAGAGCTCCAGCCGTTCTCTTCCTTCCACCTCCTCTTTCACTCAGAGCTTAAAATTACAGATGTCTCCACAGCCTTTTCTACCTTGAAGAAGTCTTGAGCCTCAACCTATCAATAGCAAGATGTTCCCAGGAGTAATATTGGATAATCTGAAAGACACCTGAAGATTGATGACTTATAATCAGGAAGACTTACTGGTCAGTTTCCAAACCAAGGTGGGCACTTGTGGCGTGAGAAGTTTCCAATCATATGGAGGACCCAGTTGGGTGCTGGGTGAGGTGGGAGGCATGATGCAGCTGAGACTATTCCCAGAATTCTCTGAGATTCAGCAGGAGGGACTTTCCTCTAGGCACACACCTTACCCAACTATCAATGCATAGGGAAGGGCAGAACCACTCACCACAGCAAGAAATTAACAGGAAAGGGTACATTGGGAAGGTGAGTGCTCCTGCTGACATATTTCTGTGCATTAAACAGCTCTGAACCTCCCATCTGATTTCTTGAGCTATACATTTACCCCCTGGAAAACCAGAAAAAAAAAGAGACTTCCCTTTCTTTGAAAGTGGATTTAAAGATTAGAGAAACAAATGGCAGATGTGCCTAGCTTAGAAGACGACTCTGAGGAGGAACGTGATGATGCCACTATCTGGACATCCTCACCAGAAGCAGCAGCCCCAGCACCCCAGTACCATCTACAGCATCTCCCCTGTGAGCATCACCCCACATAGCATCAGCATCCTCAACAGCAGCAGTATCCCTACTATGAGCAGCAGCACCTTCACCACCAGCATTGCTCTTGCCTCTATGTGTTGACCTTCTGGTGACCTTCTAGTGAAAAGAATAACTCTGACATGGCCCTATCTTCAAACAGCTTGAAGATCAGCAAACAAGCTAGGTCAGAGAAACCAATGGCTAATTAATATCACACTACAGAGAGGTTCAGAAAAGCAACACTCTTCAGAATGGAGTGAGTGCGGCTGGTCAGAGCTGAAGCCTGCCTCAGTTGCCCATCTTCCCAGGTTGTTGAGACTGTTAGATTTTCAGGCTACAGTGTTAGAGACAAAATCAAGCTTCCTTCTTAGATCAGTGTGCCTCTCTTAGAGCCCCTACCCAATCTCTGCTGTATAGCTATTGTTCAGACTGACAGGAAGGCCCAGAGGACCTGAGAGTCCCACAGGACGCTGTATAGACAAAAACTCTCATTTGCACACTGGCCACTCAGCTCATCAGATATTCTCTTATGCCAAGGATTCACAACAAACCAGGAAACTCAAATCAAGACACCGTTGACCACATAACACACATCGTTTCCAGTGTGCCCAAAGGCAGTATTGACAGTCATGTTGATCAAGATGTAGCCTCTGGCCTGACATAACAGTGGGGGAGCGGTCATGTCCAAGGCTTCTTAATGAGATGGCCTCATAGCGTGACACACTGAATCTCTGGTTGCCAAGGGAGTGAAGGGAGGTACTAGCCATCCAGCACTCATCACTGGTAGAAGGCCATTTAGCCCTGGGAATGTGGAGAACAGTGTTTTCCATTTCTTTGTCAGTTTGTCATAGATCTATGTCTGTCTGCTTATCTTTCTACACCTGTCTGTTCTGTCTCTGTGTGTCTCTCTCTCTACCTCTGTGTGTGTGTCTCAATCTCTGCATCTTTGTGTATCTATCTCTCTCTCCACCTTTGCATTTATATGTCTGTCTAGACCCATCTCTCTCCTCTTCCTGTCTCTCTATACTTGACTCTCCCCCTTCTCCTCCCCACCGTGTGTGTGTGTGTGTGTGTGTGTGTGTGTGTGTGTGTGTGTGTTTCTTGACCTATGTCTCAACATCCAGTGGTGTCAATTTGCAGCAAGACTCTGGCTTTGTAGCACCTACTGTAGTCAGCTCTTCTTGCATGCATGAAGACACAGGGAGGTAGAACTCCTGCCTTCAGGAAAGGGAAGAAGTCTCCTAAGTGGTGTTGTACTTTGTTGTGGAGATGATGGGACCCTACTAGGAGAAACCAGTGCTCACAGTGATCACTCACATTTCACAAACCTGTGAAGGGCCACTAGATGGTAAACTGAGGGTCACGTAATCTCACAGAAAGTTAAGTGGGACTGTGTAGGTGGATACTGACCTGGGCCTCTGCAGATGATTTAATCTGTAGGTTCAGAAGCCTTCCAAAAGAAAAAGATGCATAGCACAGACGTGGCTACTCCTTGCATGTTACATGCAAGAATGCTTTACCCTGCTCCCTGTCATTCTGTCCATTCTGCTATGTCTAGCTCACACTTTGCCTTCTCCCTTCAGCACCTGAGGCCTCCTACCAGGATAAGAACAACAAAGCCTGGGAAGCTCCCACACAGTTGACTGGACAGCCACACCACAGACAGTAGTAGAAAAACCACAAAGCACCCTGGCTTTACGATCTGACTGCCTATCTTCCCTGGGCTGCCCATCTTCACTTTTCCCAATCCTCTTCTGTCTTTGGATGAGACACAATCACTTCACCCCACAGACAAGCAGATGAGTGTCACACATTCACAGTGTGAGGCAGCCGAGCTGAGGCCAGAGGGTCTTACTGCATATAGACAAAGCATTCTTTCTCTGATAGCGTGGTATAAAAAGAGGGATCAGCTAGGTTTGAAAATTAAGTTTGGTGACTTTGGTTTGAGGATTAAACAAAAATCAAGATCAGATCTGACAAGAATTCCAGGGCTGTGAATTCAGTTCTATTAGTAAGTAACTGCTTGAAAGTGACATTTTAGCCTGTAGCCATACCATTCTGAAAATGGCATGGCCACTCTCATCTAAAGGTGGGCACCCTTGTCCTTGATGGATAGCCTCTTCTTCCAGCAGGTCAGCTATCCCTGACAGCAGGGAGAGAAATTTAGATGCCCACAATGGGGAGAAAGCAGAGATGCTAAGACCTGAGTATAAATCCTCAGAAGCTCCTTGTGGCTGTCACAGCAAGGTTCTAGATCACTGGCTGCACATGGGAGCTGTGTGGGTAGATTTATTGTCCCATGAGCCCTCCTGACTTCCTATTCCATGGGATGCTTATGCAGAGAGCTCACTGTCTTTGTGGTGTTTGGTGGAGGGTAGGCAATTGGCAGACAGAAGGAAATAAGAAATGACACTCAGGAACTATGGGATCCAGATTCCTGACTGTATAGGTACCACTGTGTGGGTTGAAGATAGTACCTAGCCTAGGATAGCTCTGAGTGTGGAAAAGCAGCACCTTGGTCCAGAGACAGCTCCCCCTGAATGTTAGGATAGCACTAAGCCTGTGGACAGCTCCCTAAAACTGTGAAGACAGCACTTAGGTCTACAAACAGCTCCCCTGGAGTATAAGGACATCAACTAGCTTGGGGACAGCTCCACAGAGCCTGGCTACCTGCCAATCAATAGTCAGAGAAACACTAACGACAGCAGGAACAGATTTAAAAAATAAAAATCAAATGAACATTATGACATGCATGCAAAACGCTGTCCATCCTCAGCTCTGTGCTGACAACAAAGACAGAAGATGCATCCCCAAACACTGCCTCCCACGAGGCACTTCTTCAGACATGGCTGGCTGCAAAGTGGGCCTGTGGTAGACATGCATGCTATTTCTGGCTAGGTAACATCTGTTAATCAGCCATGAGGCACCAGTCTTTGCTTACACATACATGTGTACACACAGAGAGACAGATGACTAGACAGACACATACCAACACACACACATATACATACATACAGACACATACACACACACACACACACACACACACACACACACAAACAGAGACACATACACATATATACACACAGTTGAGGATGATCTTAAACATCTGATTCTCCTGTCTCCGATTCCCAAGTTCTGGGATCACAGGCAAATGCCACTATGCCCATCTTAGAATATGAATCTTGATCTTGTGGACATACAGAGTAGAGCTGTTGGTCTTAGAATGAACAATCCTACCCAGAAGAAACAACAAAGTCATGGTTGTCGCAGTTGCTACCCTCGTGAACATGAAGGTATCTTATTGCACATCCCCAGCAGGGTTGACATCATAACTTTTATACTTTTAGTTATCCTTTAATTTTTCACATATTTATACAATATATTTTGATCATATCCATGCATCATCATTATCTCTCAGTAATTGCTCAGAATGTGACACCTTGTCTCTTTCTTAGCCAGGCTAGTGAATCTGAAATTGTAGCTCTTCAACATCACTACATTTCTTCAATGAGTAACACTGAACAGTGTTTTAAAGATTTATTTATTTTTATTTTATGTATGTGAGAGTGTACAAATTCAAAATTTTTACACATTTTGCACTGGGTTCATCTTTTCTTCTCTACCAATGAACCACCAGCATACAATGATAGCAAACATTTGCTTCCACACAGGCATTGTCCCATGAAACCATCCACAGGACAAGGGCTCTGAAACATGTGGTCCTAGGGAGCTCTCTTCCTGTGCAAAAATGCCCTCCCCTCCCCCTGCATATCCTCAGGCAGCCATGATCTGTTTATGTTACCCCACTGCTTTATTCTTCTGTCCATCATTTCAAGACTTATCTATGCTATGCTGCTTGCTACAGCATGCCTTAATACTTCATTCATCGTTAATGGTCTGTCCCATTTACCTGTTCACATGTTGGCACACATCTCAGTTATCTCTAGTCCTGTACTCTACTATCTTTTCCAAGCTGCCCTGGTCTGAGTGTCCGCATTATATTCACAAAGGTTGTGATTCTGGCTGGGTTTCTCTGGTCCTCTGAAGAGGTTCCCTGCTCATCTTGCTCGGCTAGCTCTTGACCGGTCTCAACATATAACAGATGATCCCAAAAGTCCCCCATGGAGTTCCTCTCCCTACTCTGGAGGTTTGCCTGTTGGTCCAATTTGTGGAATCCAAAATCCTTAGGACTCTGTGCACCTCTAGCTTTAGGCAGTTTCTTGGAAACAGCAGAGTAGCCTCCCATCTAATTATCCAAGCTATGGGTGGTAGTGGAGGTCCCTAAACTGTAAACAGGTTCTAGTTGCCCTATCACTCGGGAGACCCCTGGTCCACCTTCCAATGCTGCTGCATGTCCTTCACAATGAATATTTATCTCTACTCCTGTACTTACTCCCCTTCAACTACATTTTTTGTCTGTTGTTTCTTTTATCAAATGTGACTGAAAATTCTAAAGGGCAGGGTCAGTCTCTTACCTTCCTAATCTCAGAGCCCATTATAGTTGCTTTATATTAAATATGTTCTCAAATGCTTCTGAAAGTAAGTTAATTAAATAGTATCAGCAAGCAATGAATTTCAGCTTGGCCCTCTTCAGTGACATGTGGAATGGCGGTGTAATGATGCTCTATGGGTAAAACTGGAGCGTGTTAATGTCATGCAAAGCACCTGAAAGGACTCTGAGCTAGCGTTACTCTGGACAATAAAGCAAGAAGGTAGGCACCCCACTAACAACACAGGAACAGTGTTAGTGTGGGTTTGTTATATGTGCTCAAAGCATGTGCCGGAGTGGTTCCTGGCCATGCCCATTTAGGAGGAGCACAGAAGTTCTATTCCCTATGGTTTCCATTATGAGGTAATCAGTCTAGCGGTCTCAAAGAGAATAAATTCAAAATTCTGTCTATGCTGGAGTTAGATTCTTCAAGATAGATATACAGGGGGGGAAAAAACCCCGTGATTTGTAAACAATTCACTAGAAATTGGATGCGTGTTGAAACACCACCAGTGGCTACAGTTTAAATTGCTATGGAGATAGCCTGTCGCCCGATGGGCGGGGTGGGAGAAGCCCCTCGTTCCCGGCTGGCTGCGGAGCCTGCAGCAGCTTGGCTTTGCTGCTGTATTTCTGTGCTTTGAGCAGACGCTGCTTATTAGAAATGTGACTCAGCTCTCTCCTCATTTAAGCACTCAACAGAAAATAATGAGTTCTGGGCTTTCACACATTTCTTTTAAAAAAAAATATGAAGGAACATCTGAATACAGAAGGAAAAGAATGTGTAAGCCATAGGTGCCCCCCAGCGCTCGGCTTTTGAATAACTTGCAGCCATTGCTCTGAAATGGCCACCCAGTTGGATGATTATAATGTCCATTAGTTCACACTGGGTTGCTTTTGAAGGGAAATAACAGCTGTGGGTAAAAAGACTGGGTTATAAGCATCTAC
The DNA here is from genome assembly GCA_036184795.1 of Tokudaia tokunoshimensis. Classification (NCBI taxonomy): domain Eukaryota; kingdom Metazoa; phylum Chordata; class Mammalia; order Rodentia; family Muridae; genus Tokudaia; species Tokudaia tokunoshimensis. The sequence continues at coordinate 132,018,501 of BTHU01000012.1, read as the reverse complement.
TGGCACTGTTGTGGCTACCTGTGGTGCGAGGTCATCCTGCTGAGTGGTGGTTTCAAGGAACCCAGGAGCCAACATGGTGTGAGTGGTACTGGTATCATGGTACTCCGGCCACACTTTGTCAGCTGCCCTTGCCAACTGCTCTTTCTGGGCTGTGGGGGATGTGAGCACTTGCTACTGCTTCCCCTCTCATGGGTCCAGAGCCCACAGAAACATCTGGAAAAATATGCCAGCCTCTTGTGGACATCTGTCAAGAGAAGCCCTTATTCTGGCAGAGCAAATGGTACTGTCATCCTACGTGTGGAAGGCTTCAAGTACCTTCAGGGAGTCAGATGCTGGTGCTGGGCTCACAGCATAGGTGTAGGCTATCTAGGTATGAGGTATATCAGGACCGAGGAAACTCAGGACTGAGGAAGCCTTGGTGCGGGTTAGGGGAAAATTTCCAGATGTCCCTCAGCGCTTAGCAGCACACTCTAGTCATAGACGGAAAACACAGCCCAATGAGGTAACTTGGTGAACATTCATTAGAAAGAGCTGTTGAGCCTGTAAAAGGCCTGCCACACCCACCAGGGAGTCCAGCTTGCCCACCATCCCCACTCTCACCCTTAGAGATGAGCTGGTTCTCAGGCTCCACACTGCCTTCTTCTGGAATCCAAAGCCCCCCTCCCTGCTTTTCTTTTGGCAATTAAAAGTCTGGCAAGGCCTGCTTGAAACCTGCTCTGAAAACATCTCGGTGACTATACTTTGACACCTTAAAAGCCCACTGGAAAATGTGACTGAGCTCCAAAACAACATCCTAACATCTAATTCTAACATCCTGGCTCAATGAGCCAGGATCATTCATTTCACTAACAGCTGTACTCGTTATAATCTTCATAATCTGAGAAGCTTTTGCCTCCAAACGAGAAGTCTTATCAGTTTCTTACTTTGTACCTTGGACCTAGCTGGCAAGTCTGGCCCTGAATAGCATGGTGATGGTCCTGTGCCTAAACCTGCTTTCGACAGACAGACAGTTGTCTGAAGCCAAGCCTGAAAGAAAACCTTACTGTTTGGGGTACCATGTCATCTTGATATTCTATCCTAGACAGGCAGTCATTCTGTTGTCCTGAGCTAGCCCCACCAGTGACTTTATCAGAAATTAGAAATCTCCATGGCTATAGGGATTGCTGAATTAAAAACAGACTAGCCAGGGACCAGACCTAACCCCAGCCATGTTCAGATGCCCTTGTCCTCTTGCCGTCTGGGCTATGTCTCCACTCCTGAACACTTTTCCTACAGACTGGGAACAGAGCTCTTCCTTGAGTTCTTAACACTAGATTTCCTGCAGTGGTGCCTGGAGCTAGCGCAGTCCCAGGGTCCAGAACCTTTTTTGCAAGCAGCCTCACCCTTCTCATACTATCCAGTGCCTGTGTTCAGGAGGACAGCTGCTGGGAGCCTAAGAACTGAGACCGCTCACTCTGCTAAGATGTCTGTAGCCTACAAACAACATGCAAACAGGTAAAAGACAATCCAGCCACAAGGAGTAGGCTGGAGCATCACCTTGGTTAGACGAGTCTCATGGTCTATCCTGGGGTGTGCATTTGCTGTTGGGGCCTGGGATAGAAGCTCCAAGTAGGGCAGGTAGCGGCGAAGGGTCTTGGCCAGGGCCACCTCACTCTCCAGACTGAACCATTTTTCATTATCAACATTCTGTCGTAAGGACCTGAAAAGTAAAGAGAACAATGACTCAACCATGCTGAGCTTGAGATGGGGACAGGTGCAAGTGTGGTATGCACAGCCTAAGCAGCCTGCAAGGCTGCAGCTGTACAGTGAGCTGCTGGTCAGTACCTCTGCATCTTCTTAACCAGTGTAGTAGCTATTCCCGGCTGTCAACTTGACTATATCTGAAATGAACTACAATCCAGAATTGGAAGGCTCACCAATGATCCTAATCTAGAGGCTCAGAGATATAAGTTTCTGACCTGGATCTTGTCATGGAGATCTTGAAGCACAGTGGCTGTGAATTCCAGAAGATTAAGACAAGGAGATCTCTGAGTTCAAGGTCACCTGGCGAGATGACACATGCCTTTTATCTGGGCCACACCCTCTGCTGGAGACCCACATCAGGACGTTGGAAGAAGGAAGACTCACTCGTCCTTGCCTGCTTGCCTCATAGGACTGAGCAATTGCTAGATCCTTGGACTTCCATCCACAACTGCCTAGTGGGACTGAGCAACTGCTAGATCCTTGGACTTCCATCCACTGTTGCTGTTGACCATTGTTGGGGAGTTGGACTACAGGCTGTAAGTTATCAACAAATTCCCTTACTATATAGAGACTACCCATATGTTCTGTGACTCTAGAGAACCCTGACTAATACAACCAGTGATGTTTCTTAGGGAACCTGGACTCACCATTCCCACAGTGGGTGGAATGCAATGGAGCTGTTGGGAGGGGCTGATGAGTGGCCCAACAGGACTCACATATAAACACACTGTCCACAGTGTCCTGTGACATTGCTAACATGAGACTGATGGAAATGGAGCACAAAAAGCACCCACTACTGGCACCTACAGCATGAACTCTCCGACTGAGCCAGGTGGCTCAGATCTGTCATCGTAACACTCAAGAAGCTGAGGCAGGGAATGGAAAGTTTGATGCCAGCCTAGTAAGGTCCTGTTCAAATTAAATAATTGAGAAATCCATGCATGCATGTGTATTTTTATCAAATCCACACCCAATTCTGTATCCTATACCAACCACTACTTTCCCTTTCTAACTTCATTTGATTTTCTTCCTTCTTTCTTTTTTTGATTTTTTTTTAAAAAGGGTTTCACTGTGTAGCTCCAGCTGTCCTAGAACTCAGTCTATAAACCAGACTGGCCTTAAACTCACAGAGATCCACCTGCCCCTGTCTTCTGAGAGCTGGGATTAAAGGCACTATTGCCCAGCTTGCTTTCCTTTAAAAGTCACTGCATTGACTAATTTTATGTTAAATGGACACAGGCTAGAATCATCTGAGAGGAGGGAACCCAACTTGAGAAAATGCCTCCATAAGATCAGGTTGTAGACAAGCCTGTAGTGCATTTACTTAGTTCATGATTGGTACGGGAGGGCTCAGCCCATTGTGGGTGGGGCCATTCCTGGGCTGATGGTTCTGGCTTCTATAAGAAAGCAGGCTGAGCAAGTCATGAGAAGCCAATATGCAAAACCTCTCCATGGCCTCTGCATCAGTTCCTGCCTCCAGGTTCCTGCCTTACTTGAGTTCCTGCTTCCAATGGTGAATTGTTTCATGGAATCGTGAGTGGAATAAACCCTTTTCTCTCCAAGTTTCTTTCAGTCATGGTGTTTCATCACATCAATACTAACCCAACTAAGACTTTCAGAGTCTACTTAGTGCTGCCTGTTATGTGTATGAGTGAAGAATCAGCTAGTCCTACTGGAACATGGGTAACTTCTCAGGCACCACAACCCTGAAAAGAATTAACCCTCCATCCCCCAGTAGCCATCAACTGTAAGTGTCCTTAAAAGGAGATTTAAGGGATGGGTGTAGCTCAGTGACTGTGTGGTTACCTAGCCTCAGGATCCTGGTTCAATCCCCAGTGCTACACACACACTAAAAAGCATCTGCACTGCTGAGAAAGGCAACAGGAAGAGGGTTGACATGAGACAGACACAGGGGTAGGCAAAGAGAGTCTGTGGAAAAGGAAAAGGATACTTTAAACCCTACAAAATTCTGTGAGCTCTGAACAAAAATATAGAGTATGGCCTTGGTAGTGTGGAAGAGTCAGGCACGACTCCTCCAGCATGGTCCAGGCTCATCCCATCGTTGTTTTAGCACACAGGTGCCATGAATTACTTCTGACTATGGAGTGATTGTTTTTACACATAATACTAACTTTGTGACATGCTATTGCCGTGCCCAGGCTCTGCGTAGCAGCCACTCTGCTGTCACATGGTCTGTGTTAACATCTGTGCCATAGATGTCCTGGAAGAGAAGTCTGAAGTTGTAAACAGCTTGGGCATGGGGCTCACCCTGTAGGTAGATTAGGGGGTAGGGGTAGCAAGGTCAAGGCCAAAGAATCCCAGACTTGAGTGACCTATGGGCCTGACAATTGCAGAGAACAGAATGAACCTACAGATAGCTTGTAGGAACTTGAGTGTGACTGCATTAGAAGTCAGCAAGAAACTGTGCAGTGGTCGTGCATGCCTTTAATCCCAGTACTTGGGAAGTAGAGGCAGAGGCAGGCAGATTTCTGAGTTTGAGGCCAGCCTGGTCTACAGAATGAGTTCCAGGACAACCAGGGCTATACAGAGAAACCCTGTCTCGAAAAACCAAAAAGAAGAATGAGGAGGAAGAGGAGGAGAAGGAGAAGAAGAGGAGGAGGAGGGGGAAGGAGAAGAAGAAGTCAGCAAGAACCACGGTGAGGCATGGCCAGGCATCACAGATCCTGAACAGGGTCTGGACAAGCCAGGGCAATGGGACAGAGATTCGAGAACTTGAAGACCCAAGTGGAATGTCATGCTGGAGGTGGGAGGAGAGGGATGTCAAGAAGACATTGATCAATTAACCAATTCCTTACCCCATTAACCAATGCCTCCCAGGTCCCTCCCAGAAAGAACTCTACAAGCCTTGTATCCTAGATGTGGGCATCAGGCAACTGCATTGAGCATTCTGACCTCCACACTAGTGCTCATTACCTGTCTGACCAATGAGGGTGCATTCTGATGGAGGAATGAAATGCAGGCAGGCTCATCGATGAGCCAAGACTAAAACAATATACATAAACCACACTGCTAATAAGAGTCAAAGACTTCTCTAGTAGACTGAGTCTAATGGCTGGAAATGCTGACAGAATGCTTTAAATTCTGATTACATTCAGACTTTCCATTCATTAAGCCTCTTGTTTATGTCTAGAAAAGAGATGGTAATTAGTCAAATAGGTCAGATCCTCTGAGCTACTGTGGGCCCTGGCTGCCCACACCAGATTGCCTCCCACCTTCCCAAATCCTCAGTGTCAGCCACCATTAGCTCACCTTCCCTCAGACCTCCCAGCCCCTAGCAGGCTTCTGGCTCTGCCTTCCAGTGTAATCCCAGCAGAGAGAACCTTCCCATCTCTTCTCCCTCTGCCCCAGGGGTGGGGGTGGGAGACTTCCCAGCTGGAGGCTGCTACTTTTCTGGAGCAGAAGCAGAGGCTACCCACACCCTACCTTAGGCCTGGCCCCTCCTGGCTCACTCAGATCTCTGCTGGGCAAGGATGTGACATCACCAGAGCTGTGGCACAAAGAAGCTAAATTCAAATGTGCAGTTGCAAGACTCTATAGCTGTTCTGCTTGTGCTCTTTACATGGCTCCTCAATGCTAGTGATCACTGGATATTTCTGTATCATAAATTTTTCTTTTGTGAGTTCATTAGCCATAATTCTAAGCGGTTGCTTTACAGTGCATACTATTCACTTGTAACTGAGCCTGTTACAGGTGCCTGTAAGTGACAATCACAGTCCACGTGACCTATGGGAAACAAGTACAGTAAGCCTGTGAGCTTTTTCCCTGCTGTCCTGTGTGTGACCATCTATGTTGCCACAAATTACATTTACAGTTAGGGATGAGCCCGACAATGCATCGTATGTTGTTTAATCGATCAACTCTGCATGAGATTGAAATAGCAAGTTGCAACCGCAGGTCTCTGGTGCAACTGCAGGTCCCGGGAGCTCAGTGGCTTTTGGGGTGTGCATCTCAGTGCATTAGCCTGGCTTCTTTTTCTCTTCTCACAGTTATGACAGGAAAGCTGCTTTAGCTCCTAGATTGCTGAGAAAATATTAAGTTTACCATTGCATTTGAAAGGTGCTTGAGGCATGTGGAGTTATGGGTTGATGATCTTCCTTTTTTCCCCAGTGTGTTCTTGCCTTTGACCAAGAGCAACCAGCAACCACACAACCTTCATCTCCCTTCCTTCTCTCTTGCTGCGGTTTGGAGTAATTTGATCACAGTGAGTCTTGCTTTTTCATATTCGTTTTCTTGGGGGAGTCATACAGCTTCCTAGGTGTGGTTGTTTAAATGAGAAATGTCTCTCATGGGCTCAGGTATTTGAACACTTAATCTCCACACACTATGTAACAGTCTCCTCAGAGATTAAAACATTCCATTCTGCTGGGAAGCTCCTTAAGGCTGAAGTTAACCAACTCCAAACACTTTCAGGAAATCCCTGAAACTGACCAGATCCACTAGGCTTCTTCCTACCATGAGTATCCAATAAATACTGCTGAGAGTTGCTCTCAGACAAGCCAAGCTGTCAAGAAGACTCTTGAGAACAAATCAGACCAGCTACTTGGCAGAAGGCCACCAGCCAAGCTGCCTGGAAAATGTTGAGATTAACTGAGCAACCTAGAAAGAACACTCTCCAACCTGTTGAACTGCCTGCAGGTAATGTGCTCCAGGCTACCAGCTTTGTGAACTGTCACCCATGCTGTGTGAGCTTTGATGATGCAGCTGTCTGGTGAGTCATTCCTGCTTCTCTAAGTGACCTTTTGCTCATATTCCTCTAAGTAAGTCAAAGGCTCACCAAGTTGGACTTTGGTGGCATCCATACAGGGATCACTATCTGGAGTAAGTAGAAGTGTGTGTGTGTGTGTGTGTGTGTGTGTGTGTGTGTGTGCATGCCCACCTGTATAGATGGTGGTGGAGGTGATAGTGATGTGTGGGTGGGTGTGTATGTGGGTGTCAGTTGCATCTCCCCAAGTAAAGTGTTTTTACACATCACCAATTAGTGGCATTTTGGAGGAGCACAGGTATGTTGCTTTAGTTGGTACAGCCTTGCTGGAGGAAGTACCTCACTGGGGACAGGTTTTGAGAGTTTATAGCACTGCCCTTCTTGGGGTTCACACTCTGGTTTATGTTTGTGGACTTTCCCTCTGGAACATTAAGCCATAATAAACTCTCCCTTTGTTATAGACGCCTTTGGTCATGGTGTTTTATCACAACAACAAAGAAGTAACTAGTAAAGTACATCTCTGAGTTTATCATTTTCACCATGTGGAAACAATTTTGGTCTTCTGCAAATGGCCTTTTCTTCCTGCCAATACTTCTATCTTTCCCTCCCTGGTGCTCTGCCTTCATACATATTTGGTCCCTGAATGTCTCTGGACTCAATGGTATTTACTTTGCTATATCTTCTCTCTGTTTTCTTATTGCTGTATCTCTAGGTTTGCTATAGTTTTCTATATGCATATTCCTTGATATTAGCCTAGCATGCATTCCTCATATCTCTCATCTCTTGTATCTGTATCATTCCATCTGAACTCATGGGTCTCACTTTCCTGCCTCTTCTTCTGTTTAGTAACCCTTGATTGGATTCTACACTGTATGTTTTTTTTCTCTTTGGGTGATATGTACTCATGTATTTCCGTAGCATTTTTCTTTTTCATTGTTGCTTTTGTTGCTGCTGTGTGGGGTGGGATTGCTCCCGAGACCACTGTTACAGTGCCTGTGAGACCATGGCCCACCTCAGTCAAGCCACCATATCTACTCTCTAGACTGCGAGTTAGATGCTGCTACAGCTGTCATGGATCTCCTAACTGTTCAGGTACAGAACCATTGCTGACTTGGGTATCATTGATATAGATAGCACTCCAAGCAAGGCATCATCCATCTCTATAGAATCCATGGGGCCTGAGTCCTCGCACCACATCATTCAATTTATATGGACCAGGAGTCAAACAAATGGAACTGTTTACCTCACAAGAGATCAGTCCATGGATCGTAACAACCTATTCACACACGGGGGCTCAAGACGGTGATCGGGGGTCAGATCTATGCAAGTTTTCAGTCACTTTTGCTTGCTACCTGCTGTCACTAGGCTTTCTTAGAACTAGGGGAAATGTCTTTTTCACCACAGGCTAGCCTGTACCACCTTCTATCTTAACAGCAAGAACTGTACTACATAGAACAAAATGCTGTTCTCAAGAGATCTGGCTGTGGCCACCTGCAGATCCTACCAAACTCTGTGTGTGAGAGGAACATACATGTACAAACAGGAGGTGGAACAGACTGATTCCTGTGCAAGTGAACCCCAGAACATCGTAACAGCTTCTGGGTTTTAATGTCAGGTTTCATAGAATACATTCTCTTCCTTCAAAATGCTTTCTTGGCTGGTGTTTTATGTCAGACACCCAAAGCATCTAACCAGTAAGCATATCCCTTATCTGAAATACTTTAAGGTTTGGGAACTTCTGGATTTGAGTGATATTTGCATAGGCAGAGTGAGATATTTGAGGATGAGGCACAAGGTTAAATATGAAATTCAGTTGAATTTTACATAAGACATAGAGGCTAACATTCACTTTAAAGAGTCTATTTGGTGAACTCTCCCTCCTGCAGGAGATAACCTCACAGGATCACTTAATGACTCCTTTATCCTGGATGGTCTTTTAAGATCATTTAGTGACCCCTGAGCCTAGTAGAATTTCTTGTATACATTATTTCAATGCTATAAACCGTTTCAGATATTGGATTTCTAGGTTAAAGGTACCTCAGTTTGTAAGGGAGTGTGCATGTTTGTCCATGTGTGTCCTTCCAAAGACTTCAACACTACATTTTGAACGATATCAGATGTAGAAAATCACTTGTACCATCCTCTAAAGAAGCATTTCTTGGAGGAAGCCACAAGAAGATGAGTCAGGGGAAGATGCAACACTACCTGGAACATTGCCAATGTCACACCTGCTGTGGACCAGGGAAGCAGTACTTCATCCCAACGTGACCACTCCATGCCACACTTGGGTTTCTACTGTGACCTAGATATACTTTAGAAAATGTATGAAGGCTTTAAGTGGGATATAACTCATTATAAATTCCTCACATAAAAGTTAACTGGGAGCCAGGTACCAGCTGATGTTTCACGTGACAAGACAGATTTTCAAGGATGTGTTATCAAGGTATCTAAAGGAAAAGGATTGGAAGTTCAAGGCCAGCCTAGGTTGCAAAACAAGAAGTGTAGAAAGAAGAGAAGGAGGAAGATGGAGAAGAATAAAAAAAAGCAGGTAGAAGGAAGGGATTATGAAAAGGAAGAAAGGAAGAGAGGTAGGCAAGCTATTATTGTTATGGGTGATGCCAGCATATATTTAAAATTCCAGCAAGAAAACGCAAGTCAAAACTACAATGAAATATCATCTCACCCATTAGAATGGCTCTTATCAAAATACAGAAACAGACACTGGTGAGGATATGGCAAAGGCACTCTAAAAATGCACACTGCAGCTGAGAATGTGATTGTTATGGGGAACAATACAGAAGGCCTCAGGAAGTCTGAAAGTAGGACTGCCATGGAATCTCCTCATCTGCTTCTAGATATTCATCCAAAAGAACTGGAATTGAGTGTCAAGGAAATATTGGAGCCCGTGCTGTTTGCAGTGCTATTCACAAGTGCCAAGGTAGGAGATGAGTCTAGGCATCTATTGTGGACAAATAAACATACCATGGACTTTCATGCAGCTATGAAGGATGAAACCCTATCCTTTGCAGCAGAGTAGATGGAACCAACCAGGGAACGTGCTAAATGAAATGAGTCGGACATTTTGAAAAAGCTAAATGGAAGACATGTCATCTCTCACATGGCCAAACTGAATGGAGGATAGTGGACACTTGTTGTTGGAATGGTGCAGGAGGGGAGGACACAGGGAGGTGGGATTTCAAGCACAGAGAACAGAAAGGAATAGATCCTGGTGAACACAGCACAGGGATGGCAGCAGCTCACAGTAACATACCCTGTTCTTTGAGAGGCCTGGAGAGAGACACTTGAACACAAAAGAGGGCTTAAAGGAGGAAAGGTCAGTGGTCCTGATCTGATCAGTGCATGCCCTAGGTGCACAAACAGCAGTTAGACTAAATTCATGCATTTGTGCCAAAATAAATAAATAAATAAATAAATAAATAGTCTCCTAAAGCTGAGATTCATCAGAAATTTCCCCATCTCTGTTTCTCTCATGTGAAAAACCCATCCCATCACCCGGTATGGCAGCCAACTTCTGTAATTGTAGCACTTAGCAGCTAAGGCAGGAGGAAATACCATGGGCTCCAGGCCGGCTTGGACTACAATGTTAGATAATTGCTACAACGTGGTATACAGAATACCAAATATAAATACAAAAATAAAACCAGCCCTTGGTGCAGGATATTCGATCACACTATGAACCCCAAGATTGTGTTGTTTACTGGAAAAACCTGTGTCTAGTTGCAGTGCAGTTTAGCCTTTGCACACACTTTAATCCCCTCTGCCCAAAACACAGACACACCCTTAGCACACACCTTTAATCCCAAACAATGAAGGTAAAAGTTTATAGAAGGAAGCAGCCAAGTTTGAAAGTGATGTCTAATTGAGTGGCAGACAAAGTCACAATTCAGAGAAAGATCTGACAGAGTAGGATATGCCCAACTCTCACAAGAAGACAGAGGAAAGGAAAGTTACTTGAGGGAGTGATACAGGGAGAGAACAAAGGAGAGGAGACAGTTTTACTGGGAGAGTCTTACAGAGACAGGTTAAAGAGAGAAAAAGTTAGACACATGTGATTACAGAGTGAGCCAGAGAATAAAAAGAAGCCAGAAGATTTAAATAATAATAATAATAATAATAATAATAATAAAAGATTGCTAGAGTTAGTTTGAGGCTAAGCAGAGCAATTCAGGAGGAACCGAGAGAAGCCAACTTCAATCAGTCAGCTCGGAAAGGACTTTGAGCTAGAACAGCTGAGTTGAACCAGCCAGAGAGAGCTCAGAACAAGAAAAGCAAGTCTCAGAGAAAAACATTCTAAGCCGAGATTAGATTGCACAGAGGCTAGAATCCTCCAGGACTAGGTCTAGGTGAACAGACTGAGGTAGTAAGCCTTAGATGGCAATTACTTCAGGATAATAAAAGTTATTATTACACCCACTGCCTTGTTGCCAATGTCTGGTCCAGCCCGTGGCAAACACATAATTTATAGGGTAGTTCAGAGTTCTGTGCATCTCAAACCACAGTTAATTTTCCTGACTAATTCTTAGTGGGTGGAATTTCATTTTCTATGTTATTAGATTGTAGTTTAGCTGATCCATTTACTCTTCCAGTATTTTGTTTATTTTTCTCACCAGCTGATAATCAAAGACAGAGGCAGATCGTGACGGTGCCTTTAAGTGGCCTTATTTGTCTTGTTTGTGTCTCTTCTGTGCATGGGACATAGTCTGTGACCCTGCCATAAGTCATGATGACTGAGTGACCACCGTCACTCTATACTGTGTTGTAGCAATCGACATGGACTTTTTTACTGGATCACTTGGCTTCAAAGCAGTCAACCATTTATGGTAACATTTCCACCTTCTAAAAATGTCGAACGTCTCTCACACCTGGACTCCACACATCATGCTCACCCTTGAATGCACTGTGCTCTCCACCCTTGCACATGCTGCTAAAAGTTATTGTGTAATATGTAGGATGAAAAGAAGCTAAGGAGTGCAGAGACGGACTCAGTGACAGTCCTTTCAAGTCACTTCTCTTCAGATGCAGGCCCTGGGCCAACCAACATGGACTGTGGAGTTGGTACTCATTATACATCAGCCACCTAGTCCTGGTTCCCATCTCAGATCTGCAGAAGACAGCCAGCTCTTGGTTCTCAGTGATCCTGTGAGTGCCAAGCCTCACCCTTCATAGTGACATCTGACACACCCTGTGCCGATCCCACACGGCTCTGTCCAATTCAGATCACAACATCTTCTACCCAAGGCAAGGCATTTACATGCGGGAGACAACAAATAACCAGCTGTGACTGCTGCTCTCTCAGCTTATGGGTCAAGTGGGGATCCTCAAAGAAAGACCAAGCTCTCTTCTCTGTCTTCCCACTCTCTCTATCGCCTCTGAAAATGGAGCCCAGAGTTTGCAGACATTAATAAACACCTTATCACTGACCTACCCTGTGTAACTCTCCTCCTCCCATTCCTTAAAAAATTCGATAGTTCAGGCTGGCCTTGAGCTTTCGATCTTACTGCCTTAGCCTCCAAAGATCAGGATAAGAGGCACAAGGTATACCCCACAATCTCCAGCCGTATATTCACTGTGAATGGATCGCTGATTTGAGACAAGCTATTCTATCTCTCTGGAGATCGATGCCCTGTATGAAAGAGTTCCAAACTCCATTCCATGGCCAGCTGTGAATCTGCTGAGGAAAACCTGAAGGACTCTCGATCACCATTGTCACCGATCCTGTCATTGACACACATTGCAGACCCTCACCCTTTCCTTCTTTCATAAATTCAGTGACTTTTGCGACTTATGCTAGTGGGGGTGGGTTCTGACAGATCAAGAAGGAAGTGTCTGGGGTAGGAAGGGGAGAAGCTAAAGCAAAACTGGCCCCTACTCTCTAGGGATTGGGGACACGTGGGCTCCTTTAATTAATAATTGAGTAAGTCTGTTGCTTGGAAACCTGGGGTGATGGCTATCTGTGAATTTACAATCAGGCACAGTTATTTAAAATGCCGAAGAAGACAAATGCAAGCAAATCACAGTGCACGGAGGAAAAGGAGACCTAAGCACCGCTAATATGGATGCCCCGCTGGGCACATCTCCCGGAAGCTGTTTGGCGTTGGTTATGAAGCCTGTACTTCAAACAAAAGTATCCAAGGGTCAGATTTTAAAAGGAGGCCAGAGATTTAACGAGGAAGCAAAGGCAAAGTGAGAGCAGCAGCGCCCTCCTGAGGCAGGAGCGAGGAATACAGCAGGGGCCCCCAGGCTCCGGATGATCACAGCTACAGGGATCTGGACAGGGTTGCAGCAGGACAGTACAGCACCGGAGTGTAGTACTCATAAAGCATGATGCCGGTGAATGAAGTAGAAGGGACCATGACAGAGGATGCTTCACCTGAGACATCTTATTAAGCCAAAAATATGAACAAAGACATCCTGAGCTTATATAATGCCACTGGCATTTATATTTAAAATTAAAACACAGCATATTATACATAAAGTTATAAAGTACATAGATAAGGATGTATGCTGAAAGTAGTGGGTACAAATATACTTTTGAGTCATCCATTGGGAACAGAAAAGTTATTGCACAAATAGGGACACACACACACACACACACACACACACACACAAAAGCAAAATTTCTAAAAAGTTCAAATCTAACAGTGGACTAAAAAGCAATAGCATTTGACTCTCAAATTTACAGGCTAAGGCACAGAAATCTGAGAGGGAGAAAAAATATTATATGCCTTAATTGTTCCAAAAAGATGTGACATGACAGTCACTGGTATATAGAGAAAAATTCAGGAGGAGGTGGTACCAGGGTCACAGCCAGAAGCAATATAAACAAGATCTTCAACTTAACTCAAGAAGTTACATTAAAAACAGTAAACCTAAAGATAGCAGAAAGAAGAAAGCCCAAGAAATAGGTGTTTTAAAATTATTTTAAGTAGATGAAAAGAAAACTTAAGTTTAAACTGTCACAGGGATTATAGACACACAGGGCTAAACCATTTCTTCATGCTGACAGGGCAACACGTGGGCACTAGGCTAACATCCTGGAAGTCTCTATGGAGACAGCTTTCTTTGAAGATACAATGAGAGACTGTGAGACTTATGTACGAAGAAAGATGGTGTTTAAATATATCAGGGAACAGATCATTTCAATGATAAAGAAAAGTTTCCTGGTGACTTTGGGGGTAAAAAAAAGGGGGAATTGTGCAATTGACAGATGACAATGACATGGTGGAGAAGCAGGGCTTGGGAAGCAGGGGGCAGGGAGCTGGGAACGTGAAGAAGGAGGTGAAGGGATCCCTGCCGGATGCAGAGAGCTGAGAGCTAAGGAACAAGAAATGTGGAACGCGGAACAGGGGGCAGGGAACTAGGAGCCAAAAGCAGGGAGTCAGATTTGAGGAGCAAGATTCCAGGAGCAAAGTACAGGGAACTGGGGTCAGGCTGTGTTATGGCTAATGACTTGACTGTAGGGTCTCCATAGAGACCCAAAGGCCCACAGTATCTAATGGGAATCTCACAGGCAGATAAAGACAAAGGTGAGAGGTCAGAGGTTCAAAGTGAGGGGAATTTCTGGGACCTAGAGAAAGAGTTACGACACAGTGGAGTCTGGGCCTTGGGTAAGGAGCCAGGAAGAAGAGTCTGGCCTCCCTCTGCTATGTATACAATGGACAATATCCCACGGGTCAGATCAAAGCCAAGTCAAGGCCAAGGTGGACCTAGGAACCAAGAAGCCAATTCTCCTTGACAGGACAGGGCTCAGAGGATAGACAAGAGTCTGGAGAATACCTAGCCCATTCCTCCCAGAAGCTCTAGCTGGCCCTTAGAGATGGGTGGCCAGTCTCATTCTCTTCCACTCACGAGAAAGGAAGGAATTCAGGAGAGCAGAAAGTTCTTGTTTTGTCTTAAAACCCTGCCTCAGGCCATCTCTGAGCCAGAGACAGAAACATTCCTGGAGAATTCCTCGAGACACATGAAAAAAAAGGCACGGACATTTTCTTCATGATTAAGTAAGCATTCAAGACAGATGTCTAAACACCTAACATATGTTGAGATATATTTATAATTTATTATACATATTTATTTATATATGTTCACACATATATAACTACCTGCATAATACATAAACTGTTTTATATAATTTTATACTAATTTCTATAAATATATAGTAAATAAGTTCTTAAATGCAGCTATCACTTGATGAAAAAGTATGCATACAAACATATATACATACATCATATACACATACATATATACATATATATATACAAACATGCATACATATATCATACATAAATACATCAGTCTCTTTATAAAGGATGTTCCTAGGAATATTAGTCTACTCTGTATGAAGCACAGAGACTCCATTCATACCACACACAGACTCACTGTCCTACCCAAGTGCCTACTTTTTACCTGTTTTTACTGTTAATCTCACTAGATTTGAAATGGCCTCCATGATGACTTGGGGGCTCTGAATCACTCAACACACATGGTCATAAATACAGAGAGTCATATTTTGTGTTACAAAGATTTCTACATGGAAACTTTAGTTCAAGAGTATTCTGTTGCTTAGGGAAATAGTGAACTTTGCAAACTAAGCCTTTGGGAAAGGTCCCAAAGGTCTCAGAATACAGCACACCAGTCCAGGCTGGTTCTTGCAGTAATTTCTCTTTGGACTATGTTGCCCATTTCATGACCTATAGGAAGTGGGACTCCCAGGTCATCACCCTATAACTCTGAGTACAGGTGAAGGTACAGAATACATTGTTGCTCATAATAGGCTGTTGTGCTTTGGGAGAGAAAGATCACGACTTTCTGAATTAATCCTGCTCCTTGCAATGTAGTTAACACAATTTCCTAGTAAGAAACCGGAGTTCTTGACTTCACTTTGCTAGACCATGGCTCTGAAGATGCAGGGCTCTTCTGAGGTCTTAGGGACAAGTAAGAAAAGGCCCACAGTGTGCCTCTCAGTGTCCTAAGGCAACACATTGCAGGGTTACTCCACTATGTAACGATGCCTTACAGAGCATCCTCTTCCTCATGCATATCTATTTTACACCCAAACCAAGGGGGTTGCTTTGCTATGCTAAATGTAGCCAAACTTAGTGATACAGCTACGGCTGGGAATAAGAGACAAGTCATGCCTACACGTACCTGGCTGGGCCGGAAGCTTCCCCATGCCGTAGGTAGGCTTTGGGGAGGTTTGCAAGCTCCTGGGCGATCACACGCTGGGTATAGTCATCTTGCCACGTGAAACCTGTGGGGAAAGGAGTATAACCTGAGACATGAATTTGCAAATGCAGCTAAACTCTTACTCCAGTCTCTTACAGATCCATGTTCTTCCAGAAAACCATGGGGACCTTGTGAGGTTGAGTAAGATCTCCTCTAGCTTTCTTAAATCTCCAGACACAAATGACAGTCAGTGCTTTGCTCCGTTGCTTTCAAAGTAGGGGCAATGGGTGCCGGCTGTGGCTGGGAGACAAAGGAAATGGAAACCAAGAGAGACTTTTTTGTCTAACACAGAAGATGGGCCTTGTCTACCTGGGTAGGTTCACTGGCAGCATAGAGGCCCCCGTCAACAATGTGCATGCAGTTGCCCAGCATACTTGATGTGCTGCCTTGCTCAGCACACCCACTGTTCTGCTGACCTGGCTGCCATACCACACTGGAACAACTGTTTTTCCTAACCCATCCTGCCTGAGAGCCCGGCATTTGGCTGGATAGAGTTACATTCTTGTGAAGCAATTACTGTGGATTTAATGTACTAAATCTCAGAGCCAATTATATTATATTTACACTCAAATGTTGTGACAAAGAGCTTTATAACAAGGGGAAGCAGTTATGAAGGCAAAAATCCATGCGATTGTGCATTAATTACATGCACTGTGGATCACATGATAATTATTCTCAGAATTACCAAATAACTCCCAAGAATAATTATTATGCAATTTGTACATTTTAGATCTTACGGTAACGCTTTCACACTTAGAGCTACCCCATGCAATTATCCATAATTATCTAATCACTAAGCATCACATAATTACAGAGGTATATTTTTATGCTCTGTGCAAAAAACAAGTTACAAAGCCTTCAAGTCAGAACAGCTCTGTGTATGTATATGTTTGCATACATGTGACTGTGTATGCATGTGTGTTCATGTGTGATAATCATGCATATGCCTGTATATGTGTATGCATGAGAAGCTGTATGTGCACATTTGTGTATGTGTGCATATTTGTGTGCATGTGTGTCTAGTATGGTAATGAAGTCTAGAGTATACACTCTGAATGAAATTTAAAGTATAGAGAAGTGGTTTTCATGAACATATTTAAACATTTTTAATGCAAATACAAATTGTTAAAGCTTACAAATGGCAAGAATCAAATGACTGGCACATCCTAAGTCCCAGGAGGCCCAATTGTGAAAATACCAGGAGGACTCTGGCTTCAGCCCTTCAGACCATCTCTCTGTGGAAGGTAAGTCACTGCACGGAATTCTGACCAATCCATGTAGCTTGCAATGTTTGGTGGTGAAGGCATCAGAAAAGTAGGTTCTTGACCAGGCATGCTTCTGTGTCCCTCCCTCTGTCCATTCCCGAGAGCATTCTCAATGGAAAGCTCTTTGCAATGTTAATCCAACAGTTAGCATTTTTGGTTTAGAAAATAAGCATATTTTAAACATACTATTCCCCAAGGACAGTCTTATTATTAATATTTATCAGGCAACAGATACTTGAGAGCATAAAGGAACTTGGCATGAAAAAAAAATGTCATTAAAAATGGCATCTTCTGGGCTGGGGAGATGACTCGGTTGGTAAAGTGCGCAGCTTGCATATTCAAGGGTCTGTTTGATCTATAGAACTCACATTTAAAAAGCTGGGCATGAGAGCACATGCTTGGAACCCCAGAATTAAGGAGGGAGAAACAGGGATTCTTGGGGCTCACTGGGCAGTCTAACAGTCAGGTTTCAGGCCAATAACAGACTGTGATTTTAAAAACAGGAGGGGTTGCTCCTGAGAAACAGCACCAAAGGTTGTCCTCTGGCTTCCTATGCACACACATGCACAACACGTACACCTACACATACAGACACAGAAGTCCATGCACACACTCACAAGCACATAACATAAGTAGTGCTTTAGATCTAAAGAGCACACTACTTGAACACAGTGCTGCATGGGCTGAGCGCTGTGACAGGGCTTCAGGAGCATGATGGCCAGCTCACAGGCAGCTGCACGGGCAATCCGAAAGGGATCTGGATCCCAGCCCAGACATCTAAGCTTTTATTTGAACAGAAAGTAAGTATTCATGTGTTGGAAAGAAAATGGTCTGAGCATCACTCTGAACTACCAAAGAAACAAAATACGCTGGAAGAGAGGACTCATCGGCATGAAGCTGAGAAGATGGACCATGAGCAGGAAAGTAGAAGACTAAATGTTTCCTATTCATTCATTGACAACTTCTAGCAACCATAGATATGGAGGGCCAAGGGTGGAGAGAACAAGTGAAGAAGGAACCTACAGCAAATCTTCATGCCATTTCTCTAGGTGCCCAGATGTGGAGCTAAAGACACCAACTCATCAATTCCCTGGGTGCAGGCAAAAAAGCTCCAGATAATGACTATTTCTCTCATCCCATAAAGACCAAAGAGTATCAGACAGTGAGGGGCTCTACAAGAAAGTTCAGTCTATCAACCCACCTTCTTGGCTGGGAATCCTAAATTAGGCACGTGGATAAACACTATACCATGTAAGCATTAAAGGGCAGCAGCCTGGGCCATATTAACATCATGTGGATGAACCTGCAGAGTACAGATTACCAGAGACAGAACAGAGACATGCATAACGGTAGATGAACTAATGCACAGAAGTCATACGAAACCAATTCTAATAACTGGGGACCAAAAATCATACCAGCAAAGTATGCAAGGTAGAAATTATATCTATAAGGGAGAAACAGACAATCTACAATATCAGAGGCAGGTTTCAAAATCACTGTCTTGGCTAGTCTTTTCCTTCCACAGGCAACTGAACAGAAAACAAGTAGTTCTAAAGCAGCGGACAGTGCAGTTGATGAACACTTTCAGATCACTCTACCCAACAAGGGCAGGACACACCCGAATCCTTGTGGAAAACACACTGCGGCAAACCATATCCTGAGCCATGGAACCTGCAAAAGGTGAACTACAGAATCATTGTGTTAGAGCCACATTTAGTGTGACTCTAACACAGGGACGGCACACTAGAAGTCAGTAGTAGAAAGATACTGGGGAAATCCCAGACTTGGATATTATACATACATATATATATATATATATATGTATATACACGTAACCCATAAATCAATGACAATCTAAGGGGAGAAATGAATTGACCTGAATAAAAATGAAAATGTAAAGGCATATTCATGTTTATGTGTAGGATTGGTGGGCCTGAGTCTGCTTCTGGGCATGGCCCCTTGACTTTGACTGCTCTTATCTCACACAGCACCAGGCAGGTGCTGGGCCATGGAGAAATGCCAAGGCACCACTCAGGGATGGGAAAGCAGAATCTGAGATGTGGGAAAGCTGGAGCCAGCTCTGGAGTCCCTGGGCCGGTGATGAGGCCAGGGCCAGCCATGGGGTTCACAGACTCTTGGACATCCAGGCATCACTGGGAGACTCAGAAGAGCTGAATATGGAGTGAGGGCACAGGCTGGGGCTAGCCTGGGCCAGTGGGGGAGGGAACTGCACTGGTCCCACACAGAAATTGTCCTTGGCTTGATAGCAACAGGCTTGGTGGCCATTGTGGCTGGGAGTGCAGAGAGGCCTTCTACAGGAAACTAGACTGCAGTTCTGTAGGCAAAGGCCTTCTTCATTGCTTCCCACAGTGGTGAAAAGAGACAGTCTATGGTTCCAAACCATTTATTGTCATGGCAGAACGTGGATATGTAAAACCATACTCCACTTCTCAGAGTGGGTCTGAGATTAAATACCTTTTACATAGAGGAATGTCTGGGAAGGAGAGATTATTGGCTATGCCCTCGGGGCCTCCAGGTATCTCATTAGCATATAGAACTCTGTCTTGAGCCTATATGACAACAGGTCATGTCTCTTTTTCTATTGTCTTGGTCTGAGAGGTTAGGGATGCCTCATCTATACATGGAAGGCCTTGGGCCATTTCCCTCATGTGACTGGTGGTGACAAATCTATGTGGGGGCAGGGGACTGCAACTATGTGACAGGGGCTGGGTGCTAGGAGCAGGTAAAACTCCTAATTATCCCTTCAGGGTCTCCAGGGCTTCAAGCCTTTAGCTCAACCAAGGACCAGGCTTCCTCCCATGGTCCACTGTCCCCACATTTATGGTACACAGTTAAGCCAATTCAATGAGTAGAATTTGTAGCATAAATGTTTACATTGAAGAAAATTCTCCAATCAGTAACCTAAATCCCAAGTTAAGACTGACGTAAAGAACAATAAAATACACTCAGAGCAACAGTAGAGGAGACAATGTTAATGAATTTTAAATTAGAAAAAAAGGGAAATCTGTGACTTCTAATAAGACTGAGGAATAAAACCAAAAAAGAAATTGTAGGTTACTCATATTATCAATGAAGTGAGAGATAATAGGTGTTACAGACATCAAGGAAGAAGAAGAAGGAAAAGAAGCAGAAGCAGAAGGAGAAGAAGAAGGAGAAGAAGAAATAATAATAATAATAATAAAAAACAACGCCACAGGATGAACTTAGTATTGATGAAATGGGCTAATTCCTCAAAAATACAAATAGCCACAATTCATCCATTTTGAAATGAATCATTTGATTAGATATATAATTATTAGAAAATTTAAATTCAGAATTATAATCCTTCCCTCAAAGAAATATATAGGCCCAAATGGTATCACTATAAACTCTATAAGATGCTTGAAGAATTAACATGAATTATGTATGAGTTCTCCCAGAAAATAAGTGGAAGAAACAGTTCCCAACTCATTCCATGACTAATATTACTCTGGTAACAAAGGCAGATGGAAGTAACCAAGACCTTAAAGGATATGCATGGTACGTACTCACTTGTAAGTGGATATTAACCATAAAATAAAGAATACCCACGCTACACTACACAGACCCAAAGAAGCTTAACAAGAAGGAAGGTACAAGTGAGGATGCTTGAATCTTATTTAGAAGAGGTTTGAATCTTACTTAGAAGAGGTAATAAAATAGTCCTAAAAAGGACAGGAGGGATGGTCGTATGGGCATGAGAATGAATAGAAATCTGCAACTGGCAGGGGTGGGGAGGTAGAAGGTAGCTCAAGGATGTACCAGAGACCTGGGAGAGGGAAGGTACCTAAGAATCAATGGGTATGACATTAGCTGTGACTCACAGCACTGGGGATGTGGAACCTGAAGAAGCTTCCTCCTATAGCCAGGCAGGAAGCCCAGTGAAGTTATGGGGACACCAACCTACAAAGCTTTCAACCCAAAATTTATCCTACCTACAAGAAATGCAGGGACAGGAAATGGAGCAGAGACTGAGGGAATGGTCAAGCATTTACCAGCCCAACTAGAGGCCCATCCCATGGACAAATATAAATCCCTGAAACTATTGATGATACTCTGTTTTGCTTATAGACAGGAGTCTAACATGGCAGTCCTCTGAGAGGTTCCACCCAGCAGCTGACTCAGATGGATGCAGAGACCAACAGCAAAACAGTGGACAGAGATTTGGCATTCTTATGAAAGAGTTGGGAGAAGGACCGAGGACTCTCAGAGACTGAATCACCAGCCAAAGAGCATACAGAGGCTGGACCTAGGCCTCCCCACACATATGTAGCAGATGTGTAGTTTGGTCTTCATATGGGTCCCAAACAACTGGAGCATGGGCTATTCCAAAAGCTGTTGCCTATATCTAGGATATGTTCTTCTAGCTGGGCTGCCTTGTCTGGTCTCAGTGGGAGAAGTGCTTAGCCCCACAGAGACATTATGTGCTGGGGCTGGGGATATAGGAGGAGGTTCAAGCCTTTCATAGGAGATGGGGACGAGGGGTTGGGGAAAGAATTGTGGGAGGGGGTGACCAGGAGTGGGGGCACCAGTGATGTAAAATGAACAAGAGAAAATAAAAAGACACCTATAGATCAATCTCCATCATGAATGTAGGAAAGAAATGTCATTGACAATATGAGCAAATAAAGTACAGCGCTAATTCAGAAGAGTGTGATAGTCATTTAATAATGTGCAGAAGACACTGTTCCCTGCACTCATCTGCAACTTCCGGCTCTTTTATTTTCTCTACCCTTTCTGTGATGTTCTCTCAGCCTTGGAAGGGATTCTATAAATGTCCCACGTAGGGCCCAATACTCGACATTTACTCTCCATACTTTGACCATTTGTGAGTCTCTTCATAAGCTACTTCCCACTGTGAGCATAGGCTTCTCTGAGGGTAGCACTAACCTATTGGTATAAAGTTAAGTACTTAGTAGGTAGTTTGACACTGTGTCCACTTAAGAATTACACAGTAGTAGCACTTCAGGATCCAGCTCTCTTTGTAGATGGTAACAGGAAAGGGTTCACACAGAAAATTGCATGTTATCCACATCTGTTACAGTGAAAGCAGAAGTTGGATATTAAAGGCCAAAATGGCAATGTATGGGGCACTCAGAAAGAGGAGTAAGAGAGCTGTGGTTGAATATGGGAAAAGAGGAAGAACAGGACTCTGGGCCAGTGATGGAAGACCAGACACTCTCTGGTTGCTAATGCTTGAGGGATACATTTAGGGCATTGATGTATCTTATATCCTGATTTCTAGTACAGATAATTGTGACAGACTAAATCATATATAAGGTTGGCTTCTAACAAGAAACCTCTGCCTAGTTTAGGAAAGATGGCCCAGACCATCCCATAGACAAGGAGTTGACTAAGAACAAAGGCAGTTACTTCTTGGTGGCTATGATAACATAGGGTCTGGTACAATTGAAGAGATTTTAAGCAGCTGCCAGGTTGGAGGGAGCAAAACCATCCAGTGACTAACAGCTTGAAACAGTCAAGGTCAACAGCTAACAAAGCACAAATAGGAGATGGACGAAGGGGGCATCTACTACCTCTAACTGGGGGTACATGAGCAGATCATGATCATCTTCTGGTTGGGATAAATGGACATGCATAGAGGGTGTGGGTCCTCCATTGACTCAGCTCATGATAGCACAAACCAATCTCAATAGAGATTACCTCAACCTTTGTTCAGTTTCTGCCATAGACAAAGGGGTTCCAAGGACTTCTCCCTCTTTCGGAAGCCCTTCCACTCTTGGAGGTTTCTCTCACTTTTCAGTTGTCTGTAATTCTTCTTAGTAAAGCTTATTTCCCCTTTGCATAATCCCATGAGACTTCACATTTTGATCTTTACTGTATGAAACAATGAACTCAAAGCCACTGTCTTGGGTTGACCTTTGGTAACCTTGAGTTTGAGTGTCTGGCATCTTTGGACCCTGTGTGAAGGAGATCTAAAATATCCCTCCTGTTTAATAGAGTGCTGTTAAGCTCTGTAGATAGTGCTATAGGGCAAGATAAGGAAATAAGGAGGCATGAAAATCAGAAGGAGAGACATGAACCTGAACATGTCTCCATGGGACATGTTCATATATACATATACATACACATATACATATCTCCATAGGACATAATCATATATATATGTATATATATGCATACATACACACATATATATACACAATATATACACATGATCATATAAGACATGCTTTTCTACTTGGAAGTCACAAGGATCCTGCAAAAATAAAAACCTATGTATAAGTAGTATCAAGAGACATTGAAAGTAAAAGCAATAAATACACTTTGTATCAGGAGTGTTAGTTGTCTAGGGAGATTGCTGATCTCATTCTCTTGGAACAAAAAATTGAGCTTCCAGGAAAGATTGAAGACAAGGCTGTGAGAAAAATTAAAGTTAACTGCTTTATTCCTTCAGGATAGGAGAGACCTTGAGGCTGAGAGTTCCCTAGTGGGTGCTGGCTTGGGTTTTTATAGGGCTTTTGGGTTCCCTTGTTCCTTTCCCATACTGGTCTCATTTAGATACACATTCCATGCCTTCCTGCCATTTTTGTTGCAATGTCTTCTGGGAACAAGATTCTCAGGATTCATTTCTACTTTCCTTATCCACCTAACTAACCTTCAATGCATGTCACTGGAAAATTAAATAATTGTGTTTAAATCTAGCAAAACATGCAAGACTTGTATGCTAAAATTTTATTTTAAAAACAAATCTGAAAAATAGGAAGTGTGTCATGTCCATGGGCCTAAAGCTCCAACATTTTTGTAGATAAAAAGGCTTATATGGAATAACAAATTAACCAGAGTAGCTTTAAATTAGGAGGGAAAGAGGAATATAGCCAGATAAGTCACCACAGGGCATCACAAATCTAATTATATTGGCATAATAATACAAACTATGTTTAGTGGAAGAATAGACAACAAAATCAACCAAACAGACTGGGAAACATGGAGATAGACCCATACAAACATGTCGAAGTGAATTTTGACAAAAAAAAATTGTTTTTTCAAAAATAAGTCCACAAAAAGTTGCTTCTCCCACCAGCCACACTGGCATGATTGGATATCTATAGACAAGACTCCACTTCCAGTGTATATGCAAATAAAATGGATTAATAATAAAATGGCATAGATGTAAGTTTAAAACTATGTACTTTCCATATGCTCCACTATGTTCATAGCAGCCTTATTTTTAATAGCCAGAAGCTGGAAAGAACTCAGATGTCCCTCAACGGAGGAATGGATTCAGAAGATGTGGTATATTTACACAATGGAATACTACTCTGCAATTAAAAACAATGAATTCACAAAATTCCTAGGCAAATGGTCAGAATTGGAAAATATCATCCTTAGTGAGGTAACCCAATCACAAAAGAACACACATGGCATGCAGTCACTGATAAGACTGATAAGACCAGAATCTCAGAATACCCAGGACACAATTCACATATCAATAGATGTCCAAGAAGATGGAAGGAGAGACCCCTGGTCCTGGAAAGACTGGATGTAGGGGAACGCCAGGACAGAGAAGCAAGAGGGGGTTGAATGGGGAACAGAGGGAAGGAAGGGGGCTTATGAGACTTTCGGGGAGGGAGGAAACAGGAAAGGGAAAATCATTTGGAATGTAAATAAAAAACTTAGAAAATAATAAAAAAATAAAATTAAAAAGTTATAAAAAAATAAAAAAGAGCACTGACTGCTCATCTGAAGATCCTGAGTTCAAATCCCAGCAACCACATGGTGGCTCACAACCATCTGTAATGAGATCTGCTGACCTCTTCTGGTGTATCTGAAGACAGCTACAGTGTACTCACATATAATAAATAAATACATCTTTTTTTAAAAAGAAGAAAAAAAAACTATGTACTTTCTAGGAAGAGAAAGAGATCACTTTCAGAACGTAAGACTAAGTCAAAGCTCTTATACTTGCACTGAATGCCCATAAAAAAAAACTGGTCAATTGGATTTTCTCAAAATCAGAACCCTTTGCTCTGCCAAAAGCTCTATTGAAGGAGCAAAATGACAAGAACCAAGTGGGAGAGAAACCACATGCACTAGGGCCTGGAGTGGAGACAAAACTCTCAAACTAAGCACTGAAAACAAACCAATTATAAAATGGGCAAGAGACATGAGGAGACATTTCAGTGCTGAGTCTCCACAGATGGAGACTAAGCACATGAAAAGATTCCCAGCACTATTGGCCATCAGGGATATGCAAATTAAATCCACAATGAGATATCGCTCCACACCCACCAGAACAGCTAAGATAAGTAACAGGAACAGTGCTGAGTTCTGAGAAGGATGTGGAAAAACTGGATCACTTTAATTTACTGGTGGGAATATAAAATAAGTATGTACTTACTATGCGACCCAACAACATATGTGTATTTATGTATATGAACACTTAATACTGTATAATAATAGCCCACAAAGTATACTGTTTATAATACTGTTTATAATAAAAAAATACTGTTTATAATAAAAGCCCATCTGGCAAACACCCCAGATGACCACTGGTGAGTGAAGGGTTAATAAGCACTCAGTGCTATAGCAACCTCACATAGGACTATAAAGAAATGATGAAAGAATGGTTAGTGTGAGCTACAACTTGGCTGAACCTCCAGGAAGCTGTGTTTGGTGAATGCAGAAAGGAATCCAACAAAGGTTGCCAATTGGCTGATGTCATTTCCATAACATATATAAAACCTACCCTTGTGTTCTCTACCAGTCACCTACAGCGTGAGAACAGCCACAGTTCCTGATTCACAGTTTGTAGTACAGTTTGAACACATGCTCACAATTAACTAAGATCTCAGTTAGAAGGTGTTAAGAAATGAGAGAGCTACAGAGGAACTGTTAGGCAATACAAGAGTCCAGCTGGGGCTAGAGAATAAGAAAGATCCACAAGGGAAATATGAGCCAAGGCTAGAAAGAAACAGAGAACTCTAACAGGGCTAAGTCAGAGGAAGAAATCCGCAGCAGTTGAGCAGCATGCGGAGAAGGGTTAAGGGACTGACATATGATATAGGTGACTACAACAGCAGAGGAAATGATGGAGTCAATACACTACCCAGAGGCTGAATATCATGTCTGTAAGTGTTGGACCTTATCACATTCACTGGGGGCAATGGAAGCCTTTGGAGCAATTCAGTAATAATACAACTGCACCTTAGGAAGATGACACCATAGTCTAGATGTGATAGTCCTGCAGAAGCTTAAGTGCTAAAGATTTGGTTGCCAGGGTGGCACTAATGAGCTATATGGACTTTTAGGAGTTGAGTCCTTATGAAAAACACATGACTCATCAGAGGCCTGTCTCTGAAGCAAATCCCGGTTCCTTTTCTCCACTACCTTTAATTCTTGCCATGAAGTGAGCAGTTTTCTCTGTCACATGTTCCTGTCACTTCCATCTGGCAATATCAAAGGCCTAAGAGAAACTGGTCCACCCAATCATGGACTGGAACTTTAAAACTATGAGCCACAGCAAACATTTTGTATTATTGACATAATTATCTTGGGCGTTTTCTTATAGTAAGAAAAAGCTGAACAACACATTAAAAATAGTATCAGAAGTAAAGCCTTTGAATATATCTTGACCTGAAGTGGCAAGAAAGAACCTTTTAAACTGGGTTAAGGGAAGGAGTTCAAATAGTTTGGGGGAGCAAGCAAGAACAAGCCTTCTTGGCAGGGTTGAACACACATGGTTCCTAGCCCGGGCTTTGACTTGCCATACTGCCTCTGACATTCATGCTATGTTATGACTGTCCCCCTGACTTGGAGCCTGTAACCTGTGGAGTGTGGCTATTGGGCCATTGGAAGTCAGAGCAAGGAAACCCAAGAATAAAAAGTTGTGGGGATGAAGGAGCTGGGATTCCCTTCAGAGTCAAGCCTCTGATG
Source organism: Tokudaia tokunoshimensis (assembly GCA_036184795.1). Lineage (NCBI taxonomy): Eukaryota > Metazoa > Chordata > Mammalia > Rodentia > Muridae > Tokudaia > Tokudaia tokunoshimensis. Next base: position 131,991,591 of record BTHU01000012.1, on the reverse strand, counting down.
AGTCATGTGCTTTCCATGACCTCTGGTCATGGTCAAGTCAAAATTCCTTCATTTGAGCTATCTGAGCGACAGAATGAAATTTCTCACATGAGTATTACCACCTCGATATGGCAGGGGACTTCAAATAATGCATTTATGCGCATGGAACCATGCTGAGGAGTCCTACTAAGAGAGATGGATGATCCCAATGAATATTCCTACTAGGGTAGGATGATATTAACAAACTCTCCTGAGAAGCCAAGATAACTCCACTTTTCAACTGGCTAGCTGCTGAGTACTCTGGCCTGTGTTTCTGCATTCACTTCTATAGGTCCAGAGAGGCTCCGTCTACTCTCCCAGTGACTTTCTCCCAATTTAGACATATCTCCTGAGGTGGCCACTTGGACCAATGAGATGAGTGTAGAAATAGCTGGCTTGGAGCTATTGTCCAAAGTACAATAGATCCCTTCTGCTTGGTGGACATATCATGTTCTACATGTCCAGTGTCATAGCTGTCCCCACCTGACTCATGGATGTGGGGTGGACATAGGCTGGTGCAGACATGCTAAGCAAACCTTAACTGAAGGAAACTAATTTCTGGTGGTTCCAGTTATAGGGGAACAAACAGGGCATGGTTGATGGTGGTGACTGTCACAGATATTTCTCTATCCATCAAACCAAGTCACATTCCTGAGTATTCAAGACTGGGATTCTAAAGACTACTGAAAATGGAAATTTTCTTGTATGGGTTGCTATCTGTGAACAGTTGGTTGATTCACAGACAGATTAGATACACATTTCTCCTAAAATTTGAGGAAGACATGGAAAGCATCAATTAAATTAAAATCAACATTTAAAAGAGCCCTTTTGATGTGGACATCAAGGCACAGGGAGGGCTCCCCATGATCCTGCAACACTCTAGCACTGAGAGGGAGACTGAGGTTTCAATGAAAGACCCCACATATAGGTCTTTTCATAGGTTCAAGCTGGGAATGTCCTGATACCAGACTATACTGAAAATTGCCAAAGTGATCTGTGGCAACTCCAGCCGCTTTTGTCAGTGCCACCTTGTGACTTTGGGATTGACTTGACTGGGGCAATAGGGAATAAAGAATTAAAATGTGCAGAAAAGCTGGGGTGGAGTGGACCATGAGCTCTGATGGAGATGCACCAGCAGCCCGGAAAATCGATGCATTCATTACATACAACTGAATGATGAAACCGGTTTATTATACAAAGCTGGGTGAATAAGCAGGTTTATAATGTACTGCTGGACAAGGAGGTGAATTAACTAATCTTGGGGGTGCACAATCTCTATAGGGGAACAGTCTCACACTGCAGACATCCCAGAGAAGAAAGCTGTGGTTGATTATTTCTGCATAGTCTGTCAGCACCCATATTTGGACTGGGGGAAGACCTTGCCACTTCCATGGGTCTGAGAAACTGGCATTCTTGCCACAGCCATTCCCATGTTAATATATACATTCAGGACTTGGTCACCACTCTTCAGATCAGCGTCTCTACCACTGAATACAGAATCTGTTTTGATTGCTCCCATTCTGACAAATGTGTCATCTCAAGGATGAAAGGCCCTTTGGAGAGATCGAGGAATATCTGGAAATGCTGACAGAGGCAGTTTGGAGAAGTGGGGCGAGCGAGAACAAGCATTTCAAGCCGTGTGCCTGTACTTGTCCACGGAACTTTCCAAAGTGGGACAACCTACATTCTACAGAACACACTTTATTTTTGCTTTTGAACTTTGGAAAGGACTGACACAGAATGCTCTCGCAACCAAAATAATATGGTTGTGTTGGTAATTCAGCCCCATTGAGCTAACAACTAAGGCTACCTCCTACGTGTGGGCAAGTCATGACATGGAGTAAAGAACAGCAAACTTAATGACAATAATCCAAAAGCGGATGCTTAAGGAACAGGGAAACAGTTCTAGAAGCAAGAATGATGGGCTAGGGGAGGCAGGTGGCAGAGAGTGGCAGGGTAGTTGAGTGGCCAGAGCATGTTTCTAGCATGAGGTGACTCCAAAGGGAACATGTCAACATATAGACTGAGCATCATCCTGTTCAGCCTGGATAGAAAGTCTCTGTTCATACAGTAGCCATCATGGGAGGGAAGGCACTATTCTGGCAGCTGGCCAGTAAAGTCAATAGCTTGGGAGGGGGTGGACTCAGAAGAAGGTTTTCTACACATGCATGGGTACTCTCTTGTATGGTAGGTCACAAAGATCAGGAAGAGAGAAGAAAAGGAGACACTACCTCACAGAGATGAGGAAGAGGGAGGTTGTGACCTATATTTCCAGAAGAGAGAATTGAGGCCATGTGTTCAGATACTGTACCAGCAAGGAAAAGAATGGGGATCCAACCTAAAAGGAAGGTAACACTGGCCCCTGCTCCTAGCCCCGCACTGCACATCCCAGGGAACAGGGAACAGGAGGACTGCTGGTGCCACTATCACCATGACTTATACTGTAGTGACAAAACTGTGTTTATGAATACAGCACCTCTCTGCTTCCGAGGGCACAGAATTGAAGCTTTCTGAGAGAGAAGAAAATGTGTCAGACCCTAGGAGGCTTAAAACAGAATTCTAAAACCAGAGCCCCCACTTAAATCCCAGGAGACACCAAAGCCAGCGTGAGTGCCGGTACCACAGTCTGAGAACCGAAAGCACTGCTCTTCCCCAGCAGAGGCTCTGACCCTGGCGCCGCAGCATAGAACATCTGCTTCCCCCTGAACAGAGAGGCCAGCCTGTCAGTCAGATGCAGCAGGGCCATGGCTACCGCTACCCAGGGACAACCAAGCTGTGATCTAGATTCTCTCTACAGTCAGAGAGAGGCTTATTTGAATCCAAATTCTAAGTGTTTCCAGTGAACTTAAAATTTTTCAAAACAGTGTAAAATCAGACAAACAACAGAACACACACATGCAAATATACCTCATCAAATGTGCCTGTGTTTACACACCACATACACACCAAGTACACAAATGCACATGCACATATATACACCAAAATGGAGAGAATACAGATTTATAGAAGAAAGCGATATTTTTCATAAGGCACGTATTTCTCATGCTGAACCTCAATTTGGATTCCCCTGTTTCTCACCCCCTGTTGTTTTAAGATATGATGCAGTCACATTTGATTTCTAAGCCACAGTCCTAATATTTCCTCTCAAATAGATATCACCCAATGCTGAGCACTCTCATTTTAAGCAGTTATCAGCTTGCTTTTCTAACTGTGCTGTCATGAAAGACATTTGTACCAGCTCTGCTGTCTGCTAGAGCAGAGCCAATAATTCATTTGTCTTTAGAGTTAGTGTGTGAAAGTTTTCTAAAAGAAAAAAATGCAAAACCATTGGCAGGAAATGGCACATGTTTTTAGCTCAGCTGTGAGGAGTATAGAGAGTAGGAGAGTATAAAATGGAATTCAGGAGGCCATGACTGTGGAAGAGGGTGCTGGCCATGTGGTACTTGGTGCATCCATAAACTACATAGAACAATGGAAGTGTCATGCTCATCTTTGAGAAAAAACACCTAGCAGTCAATGGAGGTCATAAAGGATCTGAATATCCTGAAACAGGAAACTGATATGAAGACTGCCTTTTCTCTTCATTCCCTTCATAGCACCATGCTGTCCACAGAGGGCAAACAATCACACCATAGGTCTCAACATGCAGTAAACAAAGCAAGTTTGACAACTGTGAAAAGCTTGGAAACAGAGTCATTGCAGAAACACCCATTTCTCTGTTAGAAGTCCTTTGGTGGGGTCCCAGGACCACATGAACAGGATGGCTCCCAGGGGAGTGGGCAGACAAATACATGTGTGCCCTATCAATACATCAAAGCCAGGGTAAGGCAAATCAGCCATATCCGAGTCTTCTTTACCCCATGTTGCACCCTTATCTCTCTGGAAATGAAAGTTCCGAAGCCAAGATCTCCCTGTGGTCTCCCTGAGTGAGGCTGTGGGTTACCATGGTAACTAGCACTCATCCGTAGTGCTGGCCACAGGTGGGATTTATGCTCACTCAGATCCATGTGTCTGACAGGTTTCCTGGTCCATCCTTTCTGCTGCAAAGAATCAGAACAGGAACAGTACATGCCATGCTGCCGCCAAACCTCTAGATGCCAATTACTTGGAGGGGAAAAAAATCATCACTATGCCTCTGGGTAGAGAATGGTGTCACCATTTAGACAGCTCAGTGAAAAGCATCAGACCTGTATTTGTGGCAGTCCAACCTGAACACATTGCTACTAAATTGTTTGTGGGCTATTGGATGGTATGTGCTCCATGGGGACTCCAGAGCTGGAGGCTGGGACCCTCTGCTCACTCTGCCCTGGTTATCACAGCAAACATGGGCGGTGTCTCTACAAAGCATCACAGACTTGACAGAAGGTTCCACCTGCCTGCCTCAAGTGCCTGGCTCTCAGAGCTGGTAGAACAAGATGGATTCTTTGTGACGAGCAAGGAGTCCTAAGGACCAAGGGAGAGACAAAAGCCATCAACTCACGGGTGGAATAACATAATATGCAAGTCCTTATAGCAACTCAGTGAATAAAGCAGGGGCATAACTGCCATCTGCACCATTTATCCATATCACCTAGAACATAAAAAACCCTGGGGCTTCCTAATGAAGGAACATGCTAGGAACAGGGTTCCTGCAGTGGGGAGGGGGTAGGAGGGAACATGTCATTTTATTTAAGTAAGCCCAAATGTCTTTCCTGCACTCCTAGGCTGTCTAGATAAAAGTAGGTTTGGTCCCATGTTCCTCAACCCTCTGTCATGTAGCCAGGAAGTAAAGCCAGCGGGGAAGAGATTGGACTCAGTTATACATGCCAAACCAAGCTCGATATACATTCACTTTTTAAAATACTTTTTGAGCACTAACCATGGAGGAAATGAAGACAAATGTCTTCTATTTAGACTGATCTCATTCCTGAAATCTGAAACCTAGAGACATTCTTGCAAAGCCATGGAGAACCAAGCAGAAACTCGTGAGCCTGAGGTCGTCTTTCTATATATAACTTCCAGCCCCACCACAGGGTACTACACTACAGGACTTGGTAGGAGATTGGTGCACAGTGAACAAAGCCCCCTTCCACATGGGCATGCCATAAGGAGACATGGACAGTGCTCTGGAAGAACCTACCACAGGTCCTCAGTCCCATGGCCCCTTGCTGGAAGGCCTTACCCTTTGCTGAAGTGCTCTACCTTCACTGGAGGACATTGGTCCCATCTCCTTCTAGACTGTCATCTTATCAGGCCTTCTGCTCTAGAGAGAGTGAGGAATAGCAAGCAAACAAGCAAATAAGAAAATGGTATTCCTGTGGAAGTGAGGTATCCAATGTTTCCACAGAGGAAGAGACAGAAAGCAAGCGGACAGAACCATCTGAGAGTGCACTGGGCATGGATGTGCTCTGTCTTTCCCACATGACCCATGGAAGACATGATACAACTGCCCAGGCTCTTCACCTACCAACAAGGCTTTGGGTAGCTGGGATAGAGTGAAGTCATCTCTCCTCCCAAGAAAAGGAAGACTGACAATTCTAGTCTTACACTCTCTCTATAGACACCCACATTATAGCAAAGCAAAAGTTAAGGCAGATGGCTAAGTTGCTTGCTGGGAAACATTGGGGTGCACAGCTGACCTTTTCTTTCATTCCAGGCCTTCCTTTCTCCCAGTCCATCTTCAGGAAGTTTCTATGTCTGGATCCCTTCCATTCCAAATATATAATACCAAGAACAATACAACTCTTTCATGTAAGGTTGGCAGACAAGACATATGAGAGGATTTCTCAAAAGGCCCAGGCAAGCACACCATGGTATCTTCTGTACCACTGACTTAGTTCTCCTAACCCAACGCAGGTGAATTCCTGTGAGGCAATGAAGATGTTCTGGAGGGAGAAGCTTCTCGTTGATGTTGATGATGCAGGATGGAATGGCCCTTGGTATATGTTCTCCAAATGCACCAGGACAGCTCAGGCAGATACAGAGACCAACTGAAGTGTTTCTCAACAGCTGCCAGTGGCAACCCACAGGAAACAGTGTTACCATCAACCCCAAATTCCACAGAGCAGCAGACTGCTGCCAAGACTCCTTAGAGGAGTCTATTACATTGGCTAGCCTATTACTCCTATCCTTGGCACAGTCCTGGGAAATATTTTCCCCCAGTGCAAGTACCATATGGCTGTGGATCCTGTTAGACCACATGTTTCTACAAGATGCTTGTCCTATATTACAATGTCAACAGAAACAGCAGTAGCTACTTTCTCATCTTTGTGACCAACATACCTGACAGAAACAGGTCATGAGAGGAGAGTTCATTTTGGCTCACAGGGTATAGGGAGAAAATTAATTCTCACAAGTTATACTCTGACCTCCACGTACATGCCATAGTGCACATGTATGTATGCCCAGAAACACACAAATAAATAAATACAACAAAAACATTTATGGAAGTGTCTAAAACTCCATGACCCTGTGGAGATATTTCATCTTCAGACCATATGGTTCTACACTCTGTCCCCACAGGTTTCTAGCCACTTTATAATGCAAACTACATTCAGTCTAATTTCAAGAGTCCCCATAATTCCTATACCATTAAAAATGTCTAACACTTTCAATCTCTTCTGAAACTTGAGGCAAGTTTTAACTTGTTGTGGTGGTTTGACTAAAATGGCCCCCATATGCCCATAGGTAGTGGCACAATTAGGAGGTGTGGGCTTGTTGGAGGAAGTAGTCAAAGGGGTTGGGCTTTGAGGTCTCAGATGCTCAAGACATGCCTAGTGGGACAATCTCTTTCTGCTGCTGTAGATCTAAATGCAGAACTCCCTCTCAGCTACTCTCCAGCACCAAGTCTACCTGCGAACCACCCTGCTTCCTGCCCTGCTGATAGCAGACAGGAAGCCAGCTGAACTGTAAGCCAGCTTCAATTAAATGTTTCTCTTTGTAAGAGTTGTCATGGTTATGGTGTTTCTTCACAGTAATAAAAGTCTAAGACACTTGTGAACTTTTATAAAGAGTAAGGTGCATTCTTTGGATATTCAGTGGCACAAAGTGAACATTCCCAAAGAGGGGGACAGAATAGCCAGGAAAGATTGAGCCAGTGCAGAAAATCCAACCAGGGCAATCACCAAGTCCTGTAGATGTATGTGCATATGGTATCATTATGGGATCTCCAACATGCTTGGACAGCCCTGTTCCTACAGCCTTGCTGCCTAAGCATGTGTAGCCTGTTCCTATAGCCTTGCTGCCTAAGCATGCGTAGCCTCTCTCCATTCACTTATATGTGTTGTCTATAGGTTTTTCTTTGACAGTCCATGTTCCTGGCATCTGCTACATCTTGGGATTTATACCTCAACTAAAGATGCATAGCTTCATACATCACCTTGACAGGACTGTACATTGCAGCAATATAACAATATAACTATATAGCACAAGCAATATAACCCAGATACACAATACTTGGCCTCCTAAGTATTCTTTGAAAATCTGGGTGTTGTCCTCCCTAACCCCAACATTCATGTATTCTTTATGTCTCCCAAACCAGCGCCACATAAACAATACCAAGTTCTGCTGAAGTCTGGAGGAGTAGCCAGGACCCTTGAAATGTGGCGGTAGTGACTACTGGGTACCCATGTGACTACACCTGGAAAACACTAGCCAGCCTTGTTTGAGCAGGGAACTCCCATCTACCCATTCCTCTCTTGAAGGCATTGAAAAACAATTTATTTACTTTGTTGCTATGCATATCATGTGCATAACTGGCACAGATAGAGTACCCAGAAGTACGAGTCAGATCCCCTAGAACTGGAGCTACAGTTGGCTGTAAACCACCATGTGGGAACTGAACTCAGGTCCTCTATAAGTGTAGCAAGTGCTCTTAATCACCAACCACCCATTCAGTCCCATGTTCTCTCTTTTTAAGGAAAAATCTTTCAGACAGGATTCCTCATTTTACTCTCTGGAGCCTTTATTGGGATCTTATTCTCAGGGCATCTTGCCTAATCTCCCAGTAACAAATGTGTGGATTTTCTTCAGTAGCACCAATGGCTTTTAACAAATGCAGTTGATTCAAATACATTTGCACTTCTTCCCTAGCCAAATTGCACATTATTTTTCCAGCCCTTCTCTGCTTTTTACTCCTGATTGTCAGTCAAAACCTTGCAAAATTAAACCAGCAATAACCTCATCAAACCCAACACTCTGCTATCTTGAAATTCCCTACTGAATTAATAGTCCATGACTTGAAGTCAACCTTATTCCAAACCTCAGGGCATGACCACAATACTGACATGAACACTTTAAGAGGAGAAAGATCTTGGTTCGTGGTTTCAAAGGAATTTAGTCCATCCTGGTGGAAGAGGCATGGAGAAAGTGTGATGGCGGAAGTGTGTGTAGGTGGAAATTCCTCACATCACAATGGGTCAAGCGGCAGAGAGAACAAGACCAGAAACAGGACCAGGGAGTTAGTGACCTGCCAGGCCCCAGTGACCTGCTCCCATCAGCTAGACTCCACTTCCTAAAAGTTCCACACCTGTCCAAATAGTCTCATCAGCTGGGAACAAGCATTAAACTGATTCTATGGAGTACTTTTCATATTCAAACCATAACTAAGTGTCCTAGTTTGTTCTCTGTTTCTGTTCTAAAGGTCATGAACAAAGTTAACTTGGAGATTAAAGGGTTTATTTTAGCTTATAATCTATCAGGAAGGAGAGTCAGGGCAGGATCCCAGAGGCAGAAACAAAAACAAAATCAATGGAGGAACACTGCACACAAGCTGGCTTTCCATGGCTTGCTCAGTTTGCTTTCTTACACAACCTACCACTGCCTTCCCAGGGCTGGCACACCACCCATAGTGATATGTTCCCTCCTGAATCAATCTTTAATCAATAAAAGTCTTTATAGGTTTGTCTATGGACTAATCTGATGGAGAAATTTTTTCATTTGAGTTTACTTCTTCCCAGATATGTCTAGGTTTGTGCCAATTTAACAAAAACTCCCTAATACACAAAGCATGTATCTGGTGAGGAATATCCTGCAATTCCTCCTCAGATGGTGTTCTATGGTCTACCACTGTTTAACACCAACTCACAGCTTGGTTAATCATAGCTAGTTTTCATCCTTCAGGTTCATCATTCATGGTTATTCATGTGGCCATATGTGCTGAATCTCTGGTTAGTTCTTCCAGTCCTGTCATACCAGGACTTTTGGAGATCTCTGACATACAAGATAGGTAAATGATCAGAGGCAGGGTACAACTCTTAATTCTGACTGCCTGAACAATATGTTCCTAACAGGAAGGGTGAGTTCCTATAGTTTCTCCATCACTTCCCAGATCCCCAGGTAGCACTTGTGCTCCACAACAACACTAGTACTGTCTGCAATGGTTGTGAGAAGAGCCCACTGACCATTCATCTATGAAACAAGAGGAAGACATTTGTTTGGTAACAAGAATTGTTAGCCCCATGGGGGAACTGAAGGCTTTAGAAGTTTCTCATCTCTTGGTATGTTTGGATAAGAAACATTTCCCGTAACCTCAGACATTCCCACACCCAAACCCAGAAATATTGCCTTCCATGCCTTTTACTGAGGAAATGAATCCTTCGTTGTCTGTTAAACCTGCAGTGACTTTCTCTAAAGGAAGATGCCAGGCAAGACAATACTGATGTTCTTCAGGGCCTACAAACAGTTGCCTCTTGACCTATAAACAGACTTAAGACTAAGCAGTCTCCTAGAACCACACTACTAAAGATCTTAATGAATTTGCTAATCCACTCAAGTAGAAAACTGAGGAATGTGTGTGGGAATGGATTCTAAGAGTGTGGGATAATAGTTGAAGGAACATAAAACTAGATCAGCTTGAGTTTATTGATGTGGACCCTCTAAGTTCTAGGTTAATATGGAAGGTCCCAGTTTCAAAAGATGTCAAAAATCTGCTTGAAGAGTTGGCAGAAACATTTGTCAAAAGATAGCCTACTAAAAAGGAATTGATGGGAAATGCCTGACATCCTTGCCTTAATGTTAATAAAGGGATTTTAAGGCTCAGGGAAATCACAATGCTAGAATGGCATGCTGTACAAAACCCAGTCCTCCACATTAGGAGGGCCCAGAAGACATGACCTTCACTAATCCTCTAAGACACAAAATGGTGAAAGGGGCACAAGCACATTTGAAGAGCTTTAGTTTTGCCCTTTTCCTTATGCCAGATCTTAGGTTTGATGATGATGGTACTCAGATGGATGAATTAAATGAAATGGGTTTAATTGGGCCCTTAAGGTAGCAGGGGCCAGGTGGCAGCACTGAATTGCCAAAAGAAAGATGATCATAGTTATCATAATGGGCAGCATAGACAATACAACCTCCATAATGGCCTGACCCATAATGGGCAGCACAGGAAAAGTGGATTTTATAATGGCATGACTCGTATGGACCTTTGGTATTGGCTAATCAATCATGGTGTTTCTGGGCATAAAATAGATAAGAACCCTACTGCATTTTTTTGAGCTGTAAAAGCAGAAAAATTCTCAAACAAATAAAAGGAAGGTTCCTTTGACTCGTGGTAAAGGGAATCTCAGCCCATTAAACAGTTTCCAGACTTAAACCAGTTTGTACTCCCAGAACCCTTTGAATGAAGAGACAGGTTCCCTGAGGAAGAACTTTGATAAAATACCTAAAGTCTCTATCTTCATCCTTTCCAAGTACCTCCCCATGAACCTACAGCCTTTTACAAGGGTAATTATATACAGAGGGAATGGACACATTTGGACTTTCCAAGGTCTAATGGATATAGTGAATACTAATTCTGAATTGATGCTGGTTCCGGGAGATCCCAAAAGCATTTTGGCCCTCCAGGTAAGGTAGGAGCTTATGGAGGTCAGATGACTCATGATTTATGGAGTTTTGGCTGAAGTCTGACTTCATAGTAGGTCATGTGTGTCCCTAAATCCATCCTATGCTTATTTCCCCAGTCCCAGAATGCCTTATCCACTATTACAGTGTTCCACACTGTATCGCTTCTGACCAAGAAAGTCACTCCTCAGCCAGAGAAGTGTGACAGTGGGCCTACACTCATGGAATATATTGGTCTTACCATGTTCTCCACCATCCTGAAACAGCTACCCTGACAGAAATATGGAATAGACTTTTGAAGACAAGGTTACAGCACCAATGAGGTTTCCACAGCCTGGAAGACTAGGGCAGGGTTCTCCTGTAGAAGTATGAACTTTGAATAAGGGTCCAGTATATGGGATGGTTTCTCCCATAGCCAGAATCCATGGTTCCAGGAATCAAGGGGTAGAGGAGGGAAGAGTTCCACTCACTCTCACCTCTAGTGTCCCACTAGGAAAACTTCTGCTTCCTGATCTTGCAACTTTAAGTTCTGTTAACCTTTAAGTTTTATTCTCAGAAGCGATGCATTCCTGCCAAGAGCAACAACAAACATTCCATTGAATTGGAAGATCAGACTTCCCCCTGGCCACTTTGGGCTTCTGATGCCCTTAAGCCAATGTTCCTTGACCTATGGGTCATGACCCTTATAAGGAGTGAACCAACGCTTTCACACAAGGTTGCACATCAGATATTCTGCATATTATTTAAATTATAATTCATAACAGTAGCAAAATTACATTTACAAAGTTGCAGCAAAGCTGGGCGGTGGTGGCGCACGCCTTTAATCCCAGCACTTGGGAGGCAGAGGCAGGAGGATTTCTGAGTTCGAGGCCAGCCTGGTCTACAAAGTGAGTTCCAGGACAGCCAGGGCTACACAGAGAAACCCTGTCTCGAAAAAAAAAAAACAAAACAAACAAAACAAAGTTGCAGCAAAATAGCCTTATGGTTGGGGGTCACCACAACATGAGGAACTGTATTAAATAGGGTCAGAGAACTACTGTTTTAAGACAACAAGCTAAGAAAGGAATGACAATGTCAGGAAATGTGTTGATCCAAATTACCATAGGGAAATTGGATTGTTTCTCCACAGTGGAGGTAAGGAAAACTATGTATGGAGTGCAGGGAATACTTTAGGGAGTCTCTTGGTGTTACCATGTCCTGTGATTAAAGTCGAGAAAACTACAGCAGCCTAATCCAGGAAGGATGACACAAGGCACGGCCCCATCAGAAATGAAGATATGGGTCACTCCTCTAGGAAGAGAGCCAAGACCTGCTGAGGTGATTGCTGAGGCGGAGGAAATACTGAACGGATAGTGGAGGAAGGCATAAGTACCAACTAAAGCCATGTGACTAGTTGCGGAAATGAGGATTGTAGTTCATATGAGTGCTTCTGTTGCATTTTGTTATGCGTGCATTTGTACAGATATTTGAGTTTCTTTCCTTGATTTCTATATCATGTAATATAAAATTAAGAGAATATTAGTGGTTATTTAAGTTTGAGGCACTAAAAGTCCCTTAAGGCACATTACCACCTATTCTAAAGTTAGAATACAGTTGTACATGGATAGTTATATCATGTTAGGAATAATTATGACCTGGGTATTATTTTCACTTGGAAATTAAGCATGACATGAGGAGATATGCTTGTGTGTCAAGTTGACAAGGCATGGACTTGTGGTTTCTATGCTTGGTTGTCAATTTGAGTACATCTGGATTAATTAAAACCCAAATGACTGAGCATACCTGTGAGGGACTTTTTTAATCAAACCATTTGAAGTAAGAAGACCCACTTCTAATATGGATTTGACGTTGGTAAGATAAACCTTTAATCGAGATCTCATGAGGTGGGAAGATCCACCTTTAATCTGGACCACACCTGCTGGCAGCTACATAGTGGACATGGAAGAAAGAAGATTCTTATTTTGCCTGCTTGCTCTCACCGTTGATAGCAAGTCCATTCCTTCACTGGCAAAAGAGCCCATGTCTTTAGGATTCCCATGTATACTAAAGACCAGCTGAGACATCCAGTCTTCTGAACTGAACAGCTACTGGGTTCTTGGATTTATGTTCACCTCCAGCCATTGTTGGATTAGGTGAACCATACCTATAAGCCATTCTTATAAATTCCCTCTCTATATACAGAGAAAGATTTATTATATAAGCTCTGTTCCTCTAGCAAACCCTGACTAACACAGGCTTAAGAGCTGCAGCCTTGCTAAAGAAAGTATCTCACTGGGGATGGACTTTGAGTTTAACAAGCCACACCTATTTCCAGGGTGCTCTCTGCTTAGTACTTGTAGTTAAGGATGTGGGCTCTCTGTTTCTGCTTCTGCTACCATGCCTGCCTCTTGCCACCATGTCTCCCTACCATGATGGACTCTTAACCCACTGGAACTGTAAACTGAACCAATTCTTCTATAAGATGCCTTTTTATGGTGTTTTATCCCAGCAGAAGAAAAACAAATATACCAGATGTCCCTGTGAGCAAGAACCTTGGAGGCAGGGATAGCCAGCAGAGCTCACAACCAGTCTCTGGACTTCTAGCTCATCTCTTTTGACCGATGGCTCTTCTTTGGTGGTGTACAGCCCAGTAGAAGTGACTCTGGAAGTCTTTTGCAACAAGAAGGCAGAGAATGTTCTCTTCAGTGGAAACTGACCTAGCCCAGGGCATGTATGATGCACAGCAAGGGGCAGAAGGGGTGGTGCAGTAGGGAAGTAATTCTGGAGGAAGAGAGATGAGGACTGGGCTGGATATTTTTATGTCAACTTGACTCAAGCTAAAGTCATCCGAGAGGAGGGAATTTCAATTAAGAAAATTCCTCTATATGATCAAACTTTAGACAAGCCTGTAAGGCATTTTCATAATTAATGATTGATATGTAAAAGTGCAGTGCATTGTGAATGGCACCATCCCTGAGCTGGTGATCCTGTGTTCTATAAGAAAGCAGGCTAAACAAGTCATATGGAGCCAGTGAGCAGCAGCCCTCCTATGACCTCTTCATCAGCTCCTGCCTTCAGGTTCCTGCTGTTTGAGTTTCTGTCCTGACTTCCTTAGATGATGAACCAAATAAACCCTTTCATCCCAAACTTGCTTTTTGGTCACGTTGTTTCATCACAGCAATAGGAAACCCTAACTAAGAAAAGGACTGAAGAGAACATGAAGCAGACAGTGACAGGATGTAGGTGTGAAAGCCAAGACCCAGATATGCAGCTAGAATGGAGTCAAACCAAGGAGTCACGTGGAGTCACATGATAGCAGGTGAAGGGTGGGCACCTGCAGTGTCGTCAGAAATCCTCAGTTCATTCCTGGTCATGAACACGTGGCTCTTTCTAGCTTCTGACTCCCAGAATACTAAGATCATTGAACATGTGTAGGGCTGTTTGAAGTGTTTGTAGAGGCTCTTGGTAGCAGGAATGCTGGTCAAATGTCTCCCAAACAGCAGTGAAGGAGGCGTGACACGTTCCCTTTCAGAGATACAGTGATTAGGGCCTTCAACTATGTGAGAAGGGCCATTGACCTCTGGCCCGCCCAGTAACCCTTAGTTTGGAGTAAGAGATTACACTTTGTCACTTTTAAGGTCTGTTTTTCTTGTGTCGAATGAGGTCAGATGCTACACATCAAGTGTGTGCGGGTACCCTCCATTCTGTAAATAGCTCATGTGTCTTTTGTGTCCAGCTTCTGTAAGTGAAAGCTCAACTTTGTCTTTAATTTTACTCGGGAATTTTTCTTCCCTTTAATTTTCTATCGAATGTATTACTTTTCCTCCTTAGGCTTTTTGGTTTTGTATCACAACTGAAAAAAGTCTCTCAGTACATAAACTAATTCACTGTGCCTTCTTCTGTAAGTCTTTGTATTGCTCACATTTCTTTTTTTTATGTTTTTTTTCTTTTTTTATTTATTTTCTATATTTTTTTTTATTTACATTCCCAATGATTTCCCCTTTCCTGGTTCCTCCCTCCCCGAAAGTCCCATAAGCCCTTTTCCCTCTCCCCCATTCCCTGGGGACACTGGGGCTCCTGGGTCTGAGCTGGTGGCCTCAGGTTCCTCCTCTTCAGCACTGGGATCTCCATCAGCACTGGCTGATGCCGCCTCCTCTGAGCGAGTGGTGTAGGGGTCAAAGGCTACAGTGACCCAGGACTTGTGGCCATGGCCTCGAGCCACCACACGACCCTCCGTGAAGAACCACACAGTGACCAAGTCATCTTCCCCTCCTGTCACCACGTAGCAGTCGTCAGGGCTCAGCACACGCACAGTAGACCCCCAAAGTAGCTCTTCATGAGCCTATGCAGAATTGTTGATCCACTTGAAATTTGTTTCTGCCTAAAATTTTTCTAAACAATTGTCTTTTTTTTTTCCCCAAGACAAGGTTTCTCTGTATAGCCCTGGCTGTCTTGGAACTCACTCTGTAGACCAGGCTGGCCTCAAATTCAGAATCTGCCTGCCTCTGCCTCCCAAGTGCTGGGGTTAAAGGGATTCACCACCATTTCCTGGCACAATCGTCTTCTTACTATTGATTTTAAAACCAGTCATTGGCTGGACATTTTGACAGATGCCTTTAATCCCAGCATTCAGGAGACAGAGACAAGGAACTCTCTGTGAGTTCAAGGCCGGACTGGTCTACATAGTGAGTTTCAGGCCATCCAGTACCACATAGTGAGATCCTATCCCCCAAATTAATTAATAGTAATGATAATAGTAACCCTTCTTCATCACACTCAAATCCCATATGTATTTGTGTGTGCATCTGGGCCATATGCTACTCTGCTGAGTCAGCAGGATTCTTGGCACAGAAACTGTCAGCCTTCACCTGTACTCTGGAGTAACTTAAACAGTGTTAATATCATCGACTGCGTGAAGATTTTAAATAATCTAAGTGCACATCTACCTGCCTGGTCCTTCATGGATGGACACTGATCACTGTAGAACTGATCAATTTTCCAGAGTCCCCTGTTCATGTAGCTTTATCTTCACTGAAAAGAAGTTGTTTCTGACTTATAGAAAATGTACACATATACACTTTGAACCCATGTGATTTCTTTCCTGGAATGTCTTCTCTTTCACCAGCAATGTCATGACTTTGGTTTCTTTCCTTCCCAGCTGTTTTTCTGTCTTTTCTCCCCACTAACTGGCCATTACCATTACTCATCAGCTTCACAAACTTTCCACATCTCAGCCATTAATTTCTGCTCTCCTTCCTATTTCCTTTCTTACAGTATCCTCAAGTTGTTATGTGCATAACTCTGCAACCCTCACCCATTTGATTCTGGCCTTTCTTCTACAGAAGCATGGGGGCTCAACTGGCCAGACAGACTTGCGGCACTCTGAAGCGCTGTCCTAGAGTCAGTGCTACTAGGGTCTCAGGGAAACAGGAGGAATCTGTTGAGGGTGAGGATTTATTTCCTTTGCTGGAAAAGAGATAAGACAAATTCCTTGCCCCACCCACCCATTTCTGTCTCAAGGCCCTGATGGGTAGTAAGAATGAGATCTGATGCTGTAGAAGAGAAGAGAACAGACTCAGGAATACAGGAGTCTGCAGGTCTGTCTCAGAGCCACTGGTCAAGGGCCAAAGAACTCCCACATCCAGCTTCCTCACGTTGGGGCTTAGCAGGCACTGGAATGGCACAGCCCAATGCTGGTTGAGTCTCCTTACCTGTCATCTGGAAGCTTTTCTGCTTGTGAAGCAGACAGGGAGCTTTCCTTCTTTGAACTCTGCTGCACATCTGCAACTATTCTCTGTACCTTTCCTCACCCAAGAGCTGGGTATGATCTGGTAGCCTGCTGCAAGGTGAGTGCTCACCTTCATCTGGTGGAGGGACTGAGAGCAGTAGCTCTTGTTAAGGGCCCTGTGCCTTTTGCCTAGCCAGGTGCATTAAGGGCACTTCACAGAGGCTATGATCTATGAGGCTTTTCCCACAGAGCCTTCCCAGAATCACTGCCCCCTGGGAACTAAGGAGTTATCCCCACTGGGCCCTTCCAGGACCACTGCCCCCTGTGAGTTATGGGGCTATTCACACAGGGCCCTTTCCAGAGCCACTACCCCCTGTGAACTATGAGAATCTTTCCAGTGGGCCCTTTCCAGGACCACTGCCCTCTGTGAATTATGGGGCTATTCCCACTGGGCCCTTTCCAGGGGCTATGTCCTCTGTTGCTCGTCTCCCTATCTGGGCACTGCCTAAAGCCCACCCAGGAATACCCAGCTGCTCTCTGCCTTCTCCAGCTGAATGAGGCCTTTCTCATACAACTCTGGGGAAGCCTGGGTAGGGCGAGCTATGGTGTACTCACTCTGTGCTTTCTTCTCTGTCTCTAGTTCTTAATGTACTTTGTTCTACACTGTGCACTTTGGGGGAATTTCTGTCTAGAGCTGCAGGCAAGCTGCATGTTCCCCTGCTTCTAGCTTTTGTACTGTCTTCTCTACCACCCAGCAACTTTGTGTCCCATGTTTAGTACGATAAGGAACAACTGGATGGTCTCCATTTTGTGGACTTGCTTTCTTCTCTAGCATAGCCTCTCCTACTCATCTTGTTCCTCAGAGAAAGGGCTTTGGGGGATTTGGAGATATTACTTACTGATTTCTCTCTGCTACCTTTCTGTGGCAGACAGCCTCCTGGAACATGTTTTGTTTCCTTGGTACTTGCAGGCGGGTGGCGTGCAACACCTCACTGGTGGTTCTTTACCATATACGTCTTGTTTTTTAGCCTATCTGTTGTTAAGCATTTGAGAGAAATATCTAGGGTCATTTCTCACAATGCTATGAAGCTCAGAATACCCAAGACACAATTCATCTATCAAATAAATGATGCCCAAGAAGAAAGAAGAAAAAAGTATGGATACTCTGGTCCTTCTTAGAAGGGGAAACAAAATACCCACAGGAGATACAGAGAAAGTGTGGAGCAGAGACTGAGGGGAAGACCATCCAGAGAGTACCCACCTAGTGATCCATCCCATATACAGTTACAAAACCCAGACACTATTATCGATGGCCACAAGTACTTGCTGACTGGAGCCGGATATAGTTGCCACCTGGGAGGCTCTGCTAGTGCATGAGAAATATAGAGGGGGACACTCTCAGCCAGCCATTGGAATGAGCACAGAGTCCCCAATGGGGGAGCTAGAGAAAGGACCCAAGGAACTGAAGGGGTTTGCAGTGCCATAGGAGGAACAACGATATGAGTCACCAGTACTCCCAGAATCCCAGGGACAAAAACATCAAACAGATAGTACACATGGTGTTACACATGGCTCCAGACACATATGCAGCAGAGGATGGCCTTGTTAGACATCAAAGGGAGGAGAGGTCCCTGGTCCTGGAAAGGTTCAATGCAGCTGTGGAGGGGAATATCAAGACAGGGAAGTGGGAGGGGGTTGATTGGGGAACAGGGGGAGGGGAGATGGCTTATGGGACTTTCGGGGGGGGACCAGGAAAGGGGAAATCATTTGAAACGTAAATAAAGAATATATCTAATAAAAATAAATAAATAAACAAATACAAACCAGAGATCATAAAATAAAATTTAAAAAAGAATTATATACACATATATAATGTGCTTTGATCAAATATACTTCCTGTTCCCTCCCTTCCAATTCTTCTCCCATTCCCTCAATCATTATTCTTGCCAAATTTCATGTTTTCTCTCCTTTTAAGAGTCCATCTTTTTTCAGTATGCTTTCAGCATGGACATAGATATAGGACCATGTACTGGAGCAGATGTAGTCTCTCCAGCTACATCTCTGAGGAAAACCCTACTCCTTCTCCCAGCAGCTATCAATGGTAGCTCCCCCGGTAGGCATGGGACTTCATGCCCATCCCTGTCCATGCTGGAATTTTGCTTTGACAAGATCGAGCCAGAAAGAAAAACATTACAATGCTTTATTAAACCCAAACTCTCTACTTAAGAATCATCTCGCAGCATAAGCACTGCCCTTACCACGTTGAAGTGGAGATGCACAGTGCAGTGTACAAGAATGAATTTAGCCAAGTCATCCCATGGTGTGTGATGAAGATTCAGTACTGGCCTTGGGTGGCACAGAGGCCAGAAGATGAGCTGGAGTGAGGGGTTAGGTAGCAAAGCCAGGAATGAGAGTCTGAAACCACATGCTCTGTCTTCAGAAACACTTGACAGACTCTGGGCTTTCAAACACACTTGCTGGAAGCTTTGAGACTGCAGGAGAGCATGGCTTGAGGCAGTTACACAAACCCCAGAAAATGCAGCACTTCGGGAGGAACTAGCATAGGACACAGGCATCCTTTGGTATGCCCTAGGGCTCTTGCTGAATGTAAATCCCTTCGGCCAGCAATGTTCAAGAGAATTTGACATAGTGTCTAATTAGAGTCACTAGGAAAAACCCAAAGAGGGCTCTGAGATTCCCATGATTAGTGTTAGCAATGTCAGCTGGCTCTGGTGGGATTTAAAGGAAATGATTACTACTATTGAGGGAGGTGAGGCTTACCTGTGGAAAAATGAACCAAGGACATTCATGAGTGAGTGGAATTCTCTCTTATCTGAGACCCCACTGGCTCACAAACTACATACACACATGTGAATGGGAGACATGGTGGTTTGAACAGGAACAGCCCCCATAGACTCATGCATCTGAATGCTTAGTCCACAGAGTGATATAGTTAGGAAGTGTAGCCTGATTGGAGCAGGTAAGGCTTTTTTGGAGGAGATATGTCACTAGGGATGGTCACTGAGATCTCTGAAGCTCGAGTCAGTTCACTTCCAGCTGTCTGTCAATCAGGATATAGAACCCTCAGCTCCTTCTCCAGCACCAAGTCTGCCTGCATGCAGCCATGTCTCCTACCATGAAGATAATGGATTAAACCTCTGAAACAGTATGCTGTGGTCATGGTGCCTCTTCACAAAAATAAAACCCTAACTAAGACAGACGTTGATACCAGGGCCCGGGGTATTGCTGTGATAAGCCTGACCATGACTTTGCTTGGAGGAATGTTGACTGTGGGATTTTGGACTAGAAAGGCCGTAGGAACATGGAAAACGGTGGTGTTGAGGGTGCCTTGTACTGTGTGGGCCTGGCTCAAGAGGTTTCAGAGAAGAAGAATATTAGTAACCATTCTTGTGATATGACATTTCGGCAAAGAATGCGGCTATTTTCTGCTTTGTCCAAAAAAAAAAAAATCTGACTGAAGCTAAATTGAGGAATTATGGATTAACAGCATTAGTGGAGGACATTTCTAAACAACCTAGCATCTACTATTATGTGGTTATTAGTGTTCATTCTTGTAAAGAGTTATCATGAAAAGGAGCAAGCTGAGCATGGAAAAATACAAAATGTACAGTTCAAGGAGAAAAGGGGCATCAGGAAATGGAATGAAGCTAAGTCCTGTGTTCAAGGAGGTAAACAGATTAAAGAAAAGCCTGATGCTAAATGGAATAAAGGAAATGGTGATGTCAGGGAAAGACCACACTGAGCTAAGCTTTTAACTTGTAAAAAAGGAATTAAGAAAAGCTTAGGGCCTGGTATGGTGGTTCACATCTTTAATCCCAGCACTCTAGAGGCAGATGTTGTTAGATCTCTAAGTTCAAAGCCAGCCAGGTCTACAGATTGAGTTCCAGGACAGTCAAGTTTAGGTAATAAAAGAAACCATCAAAACCAGAAAGCTGGTGAAGATGAACTGATCAAGGGGCCATGTTCTGGCCTGAAAAAACAGTACAATTTGGCAGCTTAAGTCATGTGATTCTGACTGTAGAGTCAAGGATAAAAGAAAGGGGTTATGGAGTCTTGCTCTGTAACTAAGAAAAGTCAGCTGAGGCCAGGCATATATCAGGGATGCCCCTACATGGAGGCCCAGAGATGCCATTTTGTGAAGCTGTGAAGGGAACACCTTGATTGCCTTGGAGACCCCAAAATGTTGGAGCTGCCAGAGTCATGGGAGATCTTCTGAGGAAAGCTGGTAACAGGAAGTGGAACCAGCCCAAATAAAAGCAGTATGTTATAGTCAACAAAGATGAAAGGAGTTGGAGATCTGAAGAGTGCTTTGACATCAGCTATAGAGATGCAGAGTTTGGAATTTGCCGTTTTCTGTCTTGCTTTGGTTCAGTATTTCCTCACTATGTTCCCTTCTTCTCCATTTTGGAACAATAATGTATATCCTATGTCTCTGTATATTGGAAGTATGTGATCTGCTTCTTTTATTTTGATTTTGCAGGTGATTACAGTTAAGATATTGCATGAATATTGAAAGAGACTTTGAACTTTGAACATTTAAACAAGTTTGAGACTATTATAGATTATGGGGACTTTTGAAGTTAGACTAGATGCATTTTACATTATAATATATCTACAAGCCTCTAGGGGACAGGAATTATAATGTGGTGGTTTGGATAAAAAAAAATG
Organism: Tokudaia tokunoshimensis; assembly: GCA_036184795.1. Classification (NCBI taxonomy): domain Eukaryota; kingdom Metazoa; phylum Chordata; class Mammalia; order Rodentia; family Muridae; genus Tokudaia; species Tokudaia tokunoshimensis. The sequence goes on along the minus strand of BTHU01000012.1, from coordinate 131,970,356 downwards.
GCTCCCATAGGTTCATAGGGAGTGGGACTATTAGGAGATGGGGCCTTGTTGGAGGAGGTATGGCTTTGTCATAGGAAGTATGTCACTAGAGGGTGGGCTTTAAGGTCTCAGAAGCTCAGAACCACTTCCTCTGATCTGGACATAGAACCCTCAGCTCCTTCTCCAGCATCATGTCTGTCTGCATGCAGCCATGTTTCCTACCATGAAGATAATGGATTAAACCTCTGAAACTGTAAGCCAGCGCCAATTTAATGTTTTCCTATATAAGAGTTGCAGTGGTCATGGTGTCTTTATAGCAATAAAACCCTAACTAAGACAGGGAAATACTCATTAGAATGATTGCAAGTCTAGCACAGGAAATGCCCGCCTGTCTCTGTAGGTGAGAGCCACCATCAGACTCACTAAACATAATAAAGTAAAATAGAGAACTGGGATATTCTATCTGACACCACATTGGGCTGCCTTTTCAAATCCATGCTAACCTACAAATGGTTTCATGTCTGTTTTTGAAAGATTGTATCCTCATGACACACTTCAAATTGTATCAAGCAACTCCTTAGATAAATAAGGTTTTTTATTAAAATTTTACTTTATAGATATTTTGACAGTAACGTACATTGAATCATCCATTCATATACCATGATTATCAGAAGCTGCCGAGGTGCCTGGATATGACCTTTCCTGACAGCTCCTGAAGAAGTCAGTTTTTGCTGGAGTCCAGTGTGTTTTCAATATACCCCAAACAGCCCTGACTGCCCTTCTACATTCTCTAGAGCTCACAGTGAGGCTAACATCCTCATATACATGCTCATTTAGAACAGATTTTCTGAGATAAGCACAGCTTGACTCTGGACCAAACTCGTGGTTCAAAGGCCCTAGCACTACTAAGAGCTCAAAGAAGAGCAGTAGTAGTAGAGGTGACTCTGTCCCCTTACTCTGCGAAAAGTGTAGCTTGTGAGGCCGTGTAACAGTAGCTAGGAACAATGCTGGTCACCAGAACAACCGAGGTCATAGAATTTCTACAGCGGTCTGCAAGAGGATGCAGTCTCAGGCAGTAATGCCTGGGACTAAATTCCCACAGAGATAGACCTCTTCCTATGGAAAGGAAGCAGACAGACCCTCTGTGAAGTCCAGGCAGGTACTCCAGCAAAGATGCGGCCTGAGCTGAGAGGACAGAAGAGGGGCACACCATAGAGAGACACATCTCAGATGCTAGTAACCCCATGTCAATTGCCATAGAATATTTCATTTACGGTTTCTCCCTCCTGGCATCCAAGTCCATCCTTAATACCTTCATACCATTCAGTCTGCATGGAGTCACTAGCAGACAGAGGAGGTTACACGGGGAACCTTATACACAGCCCAACAGAGGATACACAGCACGAGGAGCAGCTGCATGGACTCAGTGATTGGCTCTAGAAAATGCTATACTAAGAATAAGCCACCCAGCAAAGGAAATAAGATACACACCTGAAGGAGCTGAGCTCAAGTGTTAAACACCTTAAGATCTGCAGCTAGGGGACCACTGGTGTGTCCTTTTGGTGCATTTAAATATCTACAATGCCACCAGAAAAATGGTGTATGAGTCATTTGATGGGGTCTTCTATACATAGTATAAAACTATAGCCCAAGGCTTTGTCACGATAGCACTTACCTTTGAAGCTCTGAGACTACTGTCCGGGTTCCCCATCCATGCAATACACTATTTATGTGATAGGTTGAATCATATTCTTCCTCAGCAGGCCCACCTCAGGGTAAGGGCAAGGCACAGTGGGTTTGGTACAGACAACTCTCACTAGGCCTACCCAAAAAAAAATCTCATTTTCTGTGGCTGCCTTGAAACTTGAACAAATCACAGACCCTTGGGGAAGAAAGGAGCACACAGAGTCTCCATGTAGCTTGCCCCTCATTCAAGCTCCTGACTGTCTTCAAGTGTGAACCAAGAACTGTCTAACTCTTACCGACATTGTCTTGGTGGAAGACCCTCCAACTAAAGCCCTTTTGCCAGTTATATCACTCTCAAAGAGCTCTCCTGTCCCTTTCTGAAGGCACTGAGATCCTCAATTTAAGGAGAGTTAAAGGAACATAGACAGACATGGAAAGTAAGTTTCTTGAGATGGCCACTACCTTTTTCCAGAAGACAGTACACATTGCACATAGACACTATGGGAAAGTAGGAGGGTAGGCATCGAGCCAGGACCAATAGGGGAAAGGGAAAATGGAGGCACCCTGTAAAAATGCCCAAGTCAGTTTCCATCCATTTAGCAGACCTCCAGACTTAGGTCTTCTCCATCCCAAATGGATAAAACTAACTCTTTGCCTTTATCTGCAGCTTGATCATCCCTCTTTCCAAGTTATTCAGTTCTTTGTTTATGCTAGGGAACAATCTCATCCATCCCCTATATGACAGCCAGCATCCCTGTTATGTCAGTGCTCCTGGTCCACCTCCTACCCATGGATCCTCTCTTTAGGCTAAGAGCAGACAAGATGGCCTGGTGTAGGGCTAGGACCCTCTTCTCTGCAAACCTTTGGACCAGAAATCATCTCAGGGCCATCTCACTTCAAATATCCCTCTCCTCTGATTGAGGATTCTCTTCCTAAATGCAGAGGGTATATCTGTTTTGTACTATGTAAGCAGACCCACATTAGCTTGCTGAGAAATCAGGACTATGGAATCTCAGTACAGTGTCTCCGGGGAACTATATCTATACCCTACTTGGTTCCTCCTGTTGGAAGCATTACCTTTCAGGCTAGGGGTAATCCTCAGATACTCAGAGCATGCACATGCACCTCATGCCTCCACATCCCCAGGGCTATCATCAGCCCATCAAATGTAGCTGGCAGATGGGCCCCTTAGCCATGCCCACTGAAGTCATGTAGCACTGCACATGTGCACAGGATGGACAGAAATTAATGAGTAAGGAGTCAGCAAAGGAGCAAATAGGAGAAGCTCAACCACCGGTCAAGGCTACACCAGTGCCTTTGAGCTGAGAACCCCCAAGTCCCACCACAGAAATCAGAGGCAGAGTCTGTAGAGTAGGCAAGTGTATAGCTCTCCTTCTCTTAAATGGGTGAATTTTCTGAATCAGCCAGCTATGAGGTCTGAGGAGGAATTGCAGGTTCCGGACACTACTGGCAACGAGTGTGAGTGTACCACAGTGGCACTCCTGTGCCTTCTGTGCAGTACATACAAGAGCAATCTCAGCTTCCACCCTCACTACACTTTGGAAACAGCACTGAAGGAGAAGAAAGTAGAAATCCTCTGCCTCCTGCCTGTGCCTCTTTTGTGGTAGCCCAAAGGCATGGGTGTAACCTTGACCTTAAGACAGTTTCCTGATGCCATTGGGCATGGAAGCTGCCTATGTCTCCCAGCAGCAAATGTGTATATTATTTGGGTGGGTTAGCCTGCCTGGGGCTCAAATAAGAAAGGCAGTGGTAGGTGGCAAGCTGCTAATATGAGCTCTGATGGTAACTTCTTGAAGTGCCCTTGAAGAGTGGTCGGGAGGAGCACACCCAGTATATAGTGACAGACAGGGCTCTAACAATTGTGCTGCACACCCGATGAGGGCATGCCACAAATTGTACTGGACAGGCCTGGGTCTCAGATGGGATGCTGTTAATGGAAGGTTGAAGAACCCAATTGCCCCAGTTCCAATTCTGTTAGCACAGCGTGGGTGAGAACCTGGGGCAGCTGGAACAAAAGTCTATGGTATTTGTGGTGACAAGCTCAGGCACAGACCTGATTATGTCTCCCTGAGGGCTTTACCAAAAGCCCAGGTACTTCAGCTGGCTGTGACCCAGGTGTTATAAGTAGGAACTACAACCCCCACTACCAGTTCATCTGGCATAAACTTATTGCTCAAATAACTTAAATTCTAAAAACAGATCAATTGGATGGAAAATGTACAACTAAAGGCCTCCTCATTTCCACTCAAACCCCTTGGTAAGTGTGTCCTGAACTGCAGCAGATTCATGGACAGGAAAGGCCCCCATAGGGACAGGGCCTTCTCTTATCTCTTTGGGACTAAAATGATCTCAGACCCCAGTTACCACCACTCGATTCATCTCTTTAACTCCACAGTAAGGAGCCTCTGGGCATAGGGGGTGGCTACGGTTACCATGGCTTCAGTGGGCCACTCTCCTCCTTATGGTCTCTGCCTCCCACTCTCATCCAAACAAAGACTCAACCAAGGCATGCTGCGTAAAGAAAATGAGGAACCAGAAGGAACTCAGAGAATGCCACCCAGAGGCCAAAGCCAGCTGGGAATGAAGGCTGGGAGCCATACACACTGGGATAGTGTCTACCCTAAAGTGATGCTTGTCAAAGGGAACCCCCAAAAGCTGAGGTTAGTGACTGAAAGCAGCTCTTAGTGAGGGAGCTGAAGCATGGCTTGAAAGGCAGCCTGGCACAAGTGGTCCTAGTGTGGACACAGCTGCAAGGCACAAGAATAGCCAGGGCTGGACAAAGGGTCTGCCTCTTCATTGAATCAATGACAGCTTAATAATGCCAAGGGCACCGTGACACCAGGGAAAGATGTGGTTCACATATGCCAGATTGAAAACCTGTCACTCATTGGCTGGACAAAAAAAAAAAGCAAGATCATATTGCTCTGAAGAGTGGCAGCATCATTTAAAGGTCACCATTAATAAGATGCTGGGAGATCTGCCCTGCAGACCAATTGGACCAGCTCAGCTGATGCCTGTCCCCTGCTTCTCCCTCTGGTATTTTCCACAGCTTAGCTGCTAAAGAGAAGAAGGGCAATGACTAGGCTCACCTCCAAGCCTAACCATCATGACGTATTCGTTACATACTTGCCCCACCACCACCAACCCCAGGGGAGTTATTCAACTTAAGAGGTCCTTGTGGCATTGTAAAGTTTACTTAATTAGGAAAATGTCCCCAACCAAAAAATGATTACCCAAAGCGAAGCGGGTTGCAGAATCAGCAGTGTAGCAGTGGTTACTGACTGACTCCGTGGAGGTCTAGGAGGCCAGTGTGGATACCAACCTTAGGAATACGGAACACCAGCCCTCCTCCCCAGGAGCCATAGGCAAGAGAGAGCAGTATCAAGGTGTTAATGGTGATCAAGACAAGTCATTCGCCTGAGCTTACCAGAATTCTGAATGAGAGTTGTAGAACTCATGTGCCCCTTCTCCACTGAAAGGGAGAGTACCCAAGGGTTTGAAAGCAGGGCATCCACAGGCAAGTGGGGCTGGTGCCAGTCTTGGCTCCTAGTTAGAACTGATTGACACATTAGTCTACAATATTGTGACTCTCTCTTTTCCTCTTACAGTCTTTTGTCCTTCTATGATTTAAAGAGGCCATGTTTGACTTTTTAAATAAGTATAAATTGTAAGTGGTTTTTGACGCTCAAGGCTGAGTACAACCCCATGGCAATGAAAAGATCCAATATCTCCACCTGGGTGGTCTTTGTCTTTCTCATCTCTTGATATGTCTGCACTTTAGAATCTGTGCCCAGGGTGCATGTCAGGAATCTTTGGCTATCTCACCTACATTGTCTCCTCTCCTCCTTGCCAAAACTTGCCTTCACCCCACAGATCACATCTAGAGAAATGCCAGTGCCATCCTCACTGTACAAGAGACACTCAAGTGCTCTTAGGGCCCAACACCAAATCCACACCTCAGTTGTGCTCATAGCAAAACAGCTGATAACTTATCAGGGCTGAATGGACCAGTCACACAGCCTTTGCCTCAGCAGCATACATAAAGCCAAATGCAAAACACACTAGGAACACTTCAGACAGTTTCAGGGACTAAAATCTGCAGTTTTTGAGAGGCCTGCTTGACTTTTCTTCAGATTTGCATCATGAAAGAACCAGACAGCTGCCTTCTCCTGTGTGGCCACTGAAAAGAGAAGCTCAAGACCCCTGTGAATCACAGCAACTTTCCTCAAACACCCAATTTTCTCCAGATGAATATAGCTAAAGGGCCTTTTCCTGGGTACCTGTATACAAGGAAAAAGCCCAAATGACTCTCCTAGGCAAGGTAGGGTCAAAAGAAAGCTCAGGAACTGTTTCTATCTCCAAATATGCCTCTTTGAAAAGGAGACCAGCATTCACCTTTCCAGATGGGGCCTGAAACAGAAGTGTTCATGTTGTCTCACAGAACCTATGCACTAGACCATGGAGGGAGCCTCAGGGTTGTTTTTTGGCATGCTGATCATGATAGAAAGTTTGCATCTGGGCCCGCTTCTTGGAACTCCAACAATGGCTCTCAAATGTGATCTTCCCAGATGAGAATCACAAACGAGGCCTGCTTTACAAGAGATCTACTGGTGGGTGGCTCTACTGTTGGCAGAAGCCAACACAGACAGCTAATGAGCAATGGCTTGACACAGGATCCCACCATGCCAACATGGCCAAATGTGATGGCACGCTGGCAGCATTGCGTGAGGTGAGAGGTGCATGGTTGTAAGTGGCTACACACACTTGAGATAGCATTGTGACACTCCTCCTACGGAGATGGCTCAGACTTTACCCAGTCTTCCATTGTATCATCTATCTTTTTCTACTGATTCATGTATTATGAATACATATCAGATGCTTAAGGGTCTCATTGTTTCACTGGCATCTCCCAAGGAGACATTGTTGACATTGACAAGACCCAAGGTGCCTCACATTCTGTGTGTGCCAGATGGTTTTCTTCTCTCTGGTCTGATCTGTGAGGAATTCTGTTCTACCTTCATGCACTTCAAATTGGCTTCTCAGGTAGGGAGGAAAGAGAATGAATGGGGAAGTCATGGTATCAAAGCAGGACCAGCTGTGAATGCTCAGAGATCTGTGTAGGGCAGGAGCCATTCTATAACTTGAGTGGGGCAGAAAGGATGGGCAGATATGGGAGCTGGAAGCACAGTGGCAATTAGAGGTGTCAAGACAAGGAGTTAAGACCGAAGAAACAAAGTCAAAGTGTAGGAGATGTTCCTGAGCAAACTCTATGTCTTGTGTGAGCCTGAAAAGCTAGGGATAGAGAGACAAAGAGACACAATGAGAGATGAGACACGAAATGAAAACAGAGACATGGTGGGGGAAATGATTAGATAGATAGATAGATAGATAGATAGATAGATAGATAGATAGATAGATAGATAGATAGATAGATAGATAGATAGATAGATAGGTGAGTGGGTGGGTGGGTGGGTGGACTCAAGGATGCATGGATGCATGGATGGATGGATGGATGGATGGATGGATGGATGGATGGATGGATGGATGGATGGATGGACGGATGGATGGGTGGGTGGATGCAAGGATGTATGTATATATGGATGGATGGACGCATGCACGCATGCATGCATGGATGCATGGATGGATGGATAGATGGATCTACGGATGGATGGATGGATGGATGGATGGATGGATGGATGGATGGATAGATTGATTGGTGGATGGATGCATGCATGCATGCTTGCATGGATAGATGGGTGGATGGATAGATGGGTGGATGGGTAGATGGATGGATGCATGGATAGATGGGTGGATGGGTAGATGGATGGATGCATATGGATGGACTGGAGGGATGGACAGACAGACAGATGGGAAGAGAGAGCAAGGAAAAGAGATATAAAGAAGAGAGAGCACAAGAACATCTCCCAGCTGCCCCACCTGCCCTGTGATGTAATTCTGTCAGAGCTCTCCTGCAGAGAGAGACAGATCATGAGCAGAGCTGGAGAGGGGCTAGGATAATTAGGAGTCCATAATGCAGAAACTGTTCAAGCAGAAACCATGTCAAGAGAAGACGTCTGACGGCAGCAACCCTTGCGGCTGGAGAATCCTGTAAAGAAAGGCTGGTGGAAAACCTGGAGCCAGAGCAAACCTTAAGCCAGCCAGAGGGGAATTTGGAGAGTGCAGGGCTAGGCACAGGAACAAATGCTGGTGTCTTCCATGCTGGTCCCAGTTCCTCATGGAGAAGTGCATGAGCCATGACTGTGAGAGCCCTGCAGGACCCCTCCTTGTGGGCTGTGACCACTGGACTCGCTGGCCCCATCCTGTCCCCAGTGTTCATCTAGTACTAACTTCAGCACCATTGCTGGTGGCAGAGGAACATCAAAGTATAACAGTGGCTATGTGCTACTGCAGAGAATCCTTTCTGGAGCACCAGTGGAAGAAACAACAGGATGAGATTTACTTAAGCACATGGCTCCCTCTTTCTGGGATCTTGACCTCACAGCAGCTCTGAGGTACTGGGTAGGTCCCAGCTATTGGGCTAAGTGAGCCTCTACATGCTGGGCATAGTAACGACCATCTGACAATAAATAATTGCACACAGACTGGCAGCAGCAGTACCATCCATAATGAAAAGTCCAGTCCACTCCAAAGGGATGGCTGAGGTTTGAGCTGAGATCCTTCTCAATGCTACAAGCAACTCGGTGGGAGGAGGAGTAGGCAGACATCTCCAAGACCTGCCATTTTCAGCCTGAGTATGCCAGACTTCAGTGTAAACTCTCTTGACAGGTGCAAGTCTGTCAGACTGCTACATAATAAGACACTGTGCCCTTAACAACAGATCATTCTCAGAGTCGTGCAGGCTGAGGTCAGAATGCAGCATGGCAGGTGCCTGCTGAGACCTGCTTCTGGGTTCACAAACCAGATCTCTGTTGCACACAGGGAGTGACTCTGCTTTTACCCAGACACATCCTGACTGGCATTAGAGCATGGAGATGGTGCTAGCTCACCCCTCATTTGCATAGTTAGAGAACCACCTTCACCCCTAACAGGGAAAGGGATTGGAAGGGTATCACCAGTTTCCATGATACATTACAGAGGATGCTGAGGAGAAGGGGGCATCTAGAGTAATGGGCATTGAGTCAGAAGGCTGTGGTCCTCATAAATGATCTGAAACCTGAACGTAAGGAAGAGCATGCCTGGCTGGACAGAGTGTGGCATTTTCCCCACTCTGAACATGTCTGCTACAATGTTGCATACTCCCTGACATCAGGGTAAAGATTATGAGTACAGCATTGAGGTCTTAATCACAGTCTCACTCTTTGTGGATTTTGTATGTGCTTTGTGTCAGATGTAACACAAACCTTACACATAATAGTTTTGCTGTGAGTCACAGCTCACCAAGATACTAAGTAGCCAGGCCCAGAGGAGGCTTCTGTGCATCTCACACCAGCCCATCTTCCCAGGGACCACCATACATCACAGAAGCCCTGTCTATGGGATGTTTCATAGCGGCAGCTCCCTTTATAACTAGGAGCTGGGTCTGAGACTCAGCCTCACCCAACTCTATAAACAGAAACTGAGCACTGGGTGAGGGAAAATTGGAAAGGGTTATTGTTAGCTAGTGAGTCCCCAAGAATGAATCATGGTGTCCGCTGTGACCACTTATTCTGTAAAGTGAGAGTGACCACGTTATGGGTGGTCACAACCCACAAGGAGGCCCTTTTGGAAGAGTCAGGGAGGGGGTAAAGCATCAGGTCAATGAGATCGGAAAAAAAAAAAACCAGACAGGCCTGCAAGATGATGCAACAGATAAAGTACTTGGGCATAAGCCCTAAGACCTGAGTGTAATCCCAGAGCTCATATAAGCAAGGAATAAGAGAACTGATTACACGATGTGGTCCTCTGACCTCCATAGGCACAGTGCGGTATGTCCACACTTATACAGTGCCACATACATAATAATAATAAATACAAATTTTAAACAGAAAAAATATAATAAGTGCCAAATAGGTAACATCAATCATGATACCCCAGTGTGGGGATTTTGAGGTATCCAACCACACCTACAGCTCTATTCTACCAAATTCCAAATACCAGAAAGGATCATGATCCCAGACCAGGATAAAGTAGATGAATAAGGAAAGCTTCCATCCTCTTACTTTTCAAAAGAGAACCCACAGGGACGACTCAGACTGTGATGTGTGGGTGTTTGATTCCACACAGCCTTGCTTTCTAGGGAACTGGGGCTCCCTTGATGCTGGAGGACTATTCCTGATGTGTTGTCCCCACACAACACTGTAGATACCCTCTGCTCATCCCTCACTACTATGTCTGCAGATGATGTCAGTCTTTGGGATGATGTAGCAAATGCCACACCCTGTGCCATAGTGGTACATCTGTTTTGATATCTTTTTTTTTCATACAAGACTAAAATTTTCTTCTACTGCTTTTTTAAAAAGGTTTCTTCTACTATTTATTTGTCCATGCATTTGGTGCACCTGCATTTGAGTACACACTTTGGCCAGAAGAAGGTTCTGATCCCCTGGAGCTGAAGACACAGGTGGGTGATTTGAACTGAACCGTGGTCTTTTGCAAGAGCAGCAAGAACTCCACCCCTCCTTCTTAAATTACATCTTTCCTATCATAAGAGAGCCAATACACATTGGCATCACAAAGTCTCGGTGTACACCCACCTGAGTATTGTGTGTGCTCAAACTGGACCAAAATAAACCCTTCCTCCCTTAATTTCCTCTTGTCAGGTATTTGGCCAATAACTTCCCACTGATGACCTTAAGAGAGGAACAGAATCTCAATGACAGCCACAAATGCTCAAGTTTGGGACCACAGAGAACAGAGTTTGACTGCTCTAAAGTTAAAAACAAACAGTAACATATTTGGTATGAGAAGGTGGAGTGATTTTTTTGTTCCCAAAGTTCATGATATCTGAAAAAAAAAAAAAGAAAGCAATTTTCACAGTCATCTCTATAAAAGCCTGAAAAGACAGAACCTAGAGAGACTAGGTCTTGTGCTCTGTGCTGGACCCTCCAAGGTTTGTCTCTTGTCCTATTCAAAGCTCTCTTGTTTTCTTCTGTGGTTTCTGCCTCATTCTTTGGGAAGGTGAACCTCCAGTTCTCTGGTAATGTCACCTGCATGCCTGTGCAGGGCTGGGCAAGGGACAGCTTCAGTAAGTGCCACCTGAATAAAGTAAAGGCACCACTGTCCCACCATTCAGAGTGAACAGTTGTCCCTGCGAGCTCTCGGGGAGTTCCTACCACCCGCTCACTCTTTGCTTCTTCCTTGTGCCTACAACACAGATTGACCCTCTGTCCTCAAACATTGCCTTTGCTCTGGTTAAATGTGTACAAAGAGGACTGGCTGTCCTTTCCTTCCCCCCTTCCTTCTTGTAACCATTTGCCTGATGACGTGTTGGCAGCCACAATCACTGTTTCCACTCTGGGGTCCAAATCAAAGCAAGCTGAACAGGTCAAGGCTTGCCACACACTGGAGCCCCAGCTGCCTGCACAAAGGAACCAGGAGGCAGTCCCACCAGCATTCTGCGCTGGCGGTTGGACCTATGCAATTCACTAAAGAGGGCTGCTTAATAAAACTGGCTTTGAGGAATGAACTACAGCCAATATGCACCCAAGCTTGTCTTTTGCTGCCAGAGCCTGAACTACATGATTGGGGCCTCTGCCATTGGCTCTTTAGGTATTGGGGCACGTGAAGGAGAGAATGCTCACACTCACTGACACCCCAGCAACATCACCTGCATGCCTGTGCAGGGCTAGGCAAAGGACAGCTTCAGGAAAATTATTAAATTCTAAGGGAAATAGGCATATCCCCAGATAAACCCATGTCATGTCTTTCCAGGAGAATTTACTTAGAATATTCACTTGCTGATAGAGAGAGCAGCCCTCATCAGGACTAAACCTCCCTTCCAGACCCAAATAGGACCAGCTGCATTTACCATTCACACAAGCTACACAGGGTTGCTCTGAGTAGGGAAGACCTCTGTGGGTCCTGTGGTACAGTCCCTTGCCTGGAATGGCTGAATCCTAGATTCCTGCAAGTCATGATTCATAGAGCCAAACAGTCAAGGAACACATATAGCAAGAGTCATTGACCATTACCTGCCCCACTCCTGGTTTTCCTCATCCCTGTATGGTATTACCTCTGGTCTCTATTTGCTTACTCTGACCCATCTCTTCACACCTTTCCCTAATCATCATACACCCTTGGGCCAGCATCTCTGAGCTCCTGATAGCCACCCTCCTACTCTGTTTCAGTGAGATTAACCCTCAGATTCCACATGCCTGGGGACTTAGGGAACAGTGTTCTTCAGCAGGATTACAGCTGGGTGAAGACCCACCTGACGTGTAACTCCATGGCGAGGACCTGTGCCCTCTGAGAGCAGCGCACAGCCTGCTAAATGGGCATTCTCTGGGCACTGGCCCCAGAGCCAGCTGCCTCAGATTCTTAACAGAGTGCAGCTTGAGGCAGGAATGAACTGGCTGCTGAGTGGTAGATGTGACAGAAGAGAGCCATTCTTTATGCCCCGCCCCCGAATCTATTTCCCCATGCCAGAAGGCCCCTTCTTTGTTTCTCTGTCACTCTCCTCAAATGATGTCCCCAGAAATTGGACCTACCAAAGAATCCAGAGAAAAGCAGCTACCGATAAAGCTCAGAAGCTCCTCTTGAATAAAGACATCATCCAGAAAATACACTAAATTGGGATTTAATCGTGAGAAATTACTTTCAATTACTAAAAATTATGACAAATTACTTGTTGAATAGACACATTCTTTTACCACCATTAATAATTTAAAATTACTAATTGTGCGTAATTGTCAGTAATTTCTGTTCTTTGGTGAGAAGCAAGGTGCTGTATTAGGAAGGTCTTGCTTTTCAGAGCCTGACCCCTACCCAGCCCCTCCTTGTGTGTCAGCCCCAAGATAGTGACATGACTCACCTTTCCTGGGACCCAAAGCCAATCCAAGCATTGTCAAGATGTGGCAGTCCCACCCGTCAATCAACAATCAGGGTTGGGAGTAGGCATCCTAATAGCCAGTTGTCAATCACCCAGCAGGCTCTTCAGATATCTTCTCCTTTCTTGTCTACATCTCAAAATTATGCAGTCTAGCTTCCTGACATTATGGCCTATAACTTCATCAATCAGACTTCCTGTGAGGCTGGGCCATAGCTGGCTCCTCCTGTGTCCCGACCAACTGCACCCTTCTAACCACTTATTCCACTGGCCTACTTTCTCTATTGTCTTGTACTACGTCCCCCTCCCTTGAACTTCCTGGTCGAACACGCCTTAACCCTACCTCTCTCATCTACCACAACTATCTTCCCCCCTCTATGTCTCCCAATTTCCTTCCTAGTCTACCTAGAAAATCTCTCCTCCAAGGATGACTTCACCCCTAGAGGACCTTCAGGAAGTCCCCTTTTGCCTGACATCCATCTTTATCCCTATTCAGCCCATAAGCCTTACTGCTGATGGCCCTATTGATAAAGGGGCCCCTGTAGTTAACTATGAGCTTACAGAGTATAGGAACCACATCTGCTGGGAGGTGTGCCCAGTGTCTTCAGAGGGATCTGCTAATGAATCTGGATGTCTTTGATGGATACTCTTGGTAAACGTGTCCGTAAATCATTACAAGGGGGAGAGTCCTCTGACAGCTAATACCTTTGCCTCCTGCCCTGGCTTAATGCTGTATCCTGGTCCACAGAAAATAACCATCTTTGATGCTTTGATCCTTTTGCCAGCCCTTTGACCCTGGTGCTGTGGGAGGAAAGAATACGTCAGCTGTGTCTTTCTTTTTTTCTTGGTTTTTTCGAGACAGGGTTTCTCTGTGTAGCCCTGGCTGTCCTGGAACTCACTCGGTAGACCAGGTAGGCCTCGAACTCAGAAATCCGCCTGTCTCTGCCTCCCAAGTGCTGGGATTAAAGGCGTGCGCCACCACAGCCCGACTAGTCAGCTGTGTCTTTACAGCAAGGAAATAACAGAGTAACCAACAGATGTGGTGCTTAGGAGCCTATGCACCCACATTTAGGAAGGGACTCGAGTCGTGCTGGGGGAGGGGGCAAGGTAGGTATCAGGTTCTCCAGAATGAGGCAATGTCTCCATCTAACCATAGACCAGCTGACCTGCGCAGTGACCCCAGGAAGAAGTGACAATCAAAGCAGCCCCTTCTGGACTCTGCTACACAATGCCTTGTTCTCTCTCACAGGCACCAGAGTGCACATCTGTATGCCTCGTGCCAGATGTGACAAGTGTTGGAAACTAGTCAGTGAACATGAGCTCCACCCTTTCTGAGTGGGTATCGACATTTGACCCCCGAAGTTAGTTTCAACCATCACCACTCACCAAGGTTCATGAGGATGGGTAGGATCACAGGTCCATTCTTTCCTGTCACACAGATGCCAGTATGACACAGGTGGATCCCTGGGCTTGCCGGCTTACTAGTCTAGTCAAAGGGATGTTATAGTGGCCGAGATGAAAAATGCTCTCTCTAGACTTGGGTATCTGAAGGTTTGGCCTCCAATTGGTGGTGCTGTTTAGGATGTGGTATGACCTCGCTGGAGGAACTACCTCCCTGAGGCAGGGCTTTGAGAGTTCATAGTCGATCCTCACTTCCAGTTCTTTCTCTGCTGGAAGCTGAAAATGTGCGCTTTCTCAGCTTCCTGCTCCAGCCTCTGTCATACTCTTCCATCCACTATGTATTCTCCCTCTGGAACCTTAACACTAAATAAAAAACTCCTTTTACAAGGTGTTTTGGGTTATGGTATTTTGTCAGAGCAACAGAGAAGTAATTAACACAGATGAGTCATGGAGCCTATCTCAAAAAATAAAAATAAAATAAAATAAAAAAAAAATAAAAATAAAAATGAGGAAGCCACCTGATATCAACCTCTGGCCTTCACATACATATAAATACACACACACACACACACACACACACACACACACACACACACACTACTCAGGACTGAAACAGAAATATAGGTGGAAAAAAAAGGACAAGGGGATGTGGAAGAAGAAAAGGAGAATAGGATCAGCTGGTACCCAGTCCCATCCTGCCCCAAGTACACATCAAACAAGCAGGCCAGGCCCCTTTAATTGTGTAGCACCTCAGTCATAATTGTGTGGAATTAGCGACCAGCATCACCCAGACGCAAAGCGGCTGTCCCCAGTACCTCAATTTGCACATGTGGTTTAGAAGCACCTGATCCCTGAGCACAGTGGCAAACACTATCCTAAACAAATAGGAAGAGTATTGGGATGTGTGTTTAATAGTCTTTGGCTGGGAAACCTGCTATCAGCAGCTAAGAGGCTGAGCAGCGCCTCTTGTGCGGAAATCATGAGTAAGACGCCACCATACACAATCTGCTTTGCAGCGATATGCTCAGGCTGGGTTAGCGTTCAAGGGAACGCAGACCTTCACCTCAGCTTCCACTGACTTGGCCTACAGGCTTTGTGCTCTGCCTTGGCCCAGTCCAGATCACTGCAGTCAGACCATCCCTTGTCATTTGGAACAAAGTCAAAAGAAGCTAAAACCCTTTCTGTCTTCTGGCAAGGAAGCTTCCCCACAAAGGCTTCTGAACAGTTAGAGATAGAAGTGGAATAAACCTTTCAGGTCTCTGGACCCCCAAGACTTTTTTTTTTGCTAAAAAACAGCAGGACTTACATTTAAAGGAAGGCAAAAGCCATTTACCCCCACAGAACTCCAAGAATTGGTGAATCTCAAAGGAGCTTGCCTTGTAAGAAATCTGGGTATCTGCCAGAGGTTGGACATTGCATTGGAAAGGGATTCTTGCCCCTCCTCCAGTTAATGAGACCTCAGGACCCCTAAGAAGCCTTCAAGCACATGGAATTGAGCTGAGGGTCTCAGTGACAGTCTGCCCTGTCAGTGATGGCCCCTTATTCTCAGCAGGGGTCCACTCATCCTTCAATCCACCCCCTTCTTTTCCCTTACTTCATTTTTAAAGCAGTAGGGCAGAAGACAGGAGGTGCCTGTCCAAAGCCTTCCAATCCCTTTTCTTCGATTTCAAACCAATTCACACCCAAGATAATAACCTCACACTGCCAACTAGCTGTCAGTCTTTTCCTGTCATCTTTAGAGAGTGCCTTACTAAAAGTGAGAGGCTTTGTCTCAAATCTGAGATGAAGCCATGTCCTTAAGAATACGAAGGAGAAGCTCCCAGTGAGTCCTGGGATGGTTGCCCCAAGAATGGATTTGAGCATTGGATCCCATCCACACGGGAAGCTGTGGGCAGCATGAGGTCAGTTCCCAAGGTGGAGTGACAGCTGTCTGAGACGTTCTAAGCACTGGGAGAGGAAGCAAAGCTCAAGGGCCACCAGCCCCTGTTCCAAAACTGCTCTCTGCCTGTTCCATTCACAAGACCCATACCTCCAGCTGAGAGACAGAGAGAGAACAGACCCAGATGGGTGGAAGACACGTTGGCTATGCCAGTGAAAACCAATAGTGGGGCATGTCACACCATAAACATGAGAAAGTCAGTACTTCAGTCAGGAAAGAAAACTAACTCCTTTTAGGATATGAACCTGCATCGGACCGATTACCAGAACCAACAAGAAGAGCACTGGTCCCTGAGACAGGTCTGTTTGAGACACCCATGATCCCTCTACCACAGAGTTTTCAGTCTCTCTCAAGACACTAGAGTCTCTGCCACGGTACATAAGACACCAGCAGGAGCAAAGCCAGGCACTGAGGGTCACTGCTTCCTGGGTCATCCATCATCTATCCCAAAGGAACACAGGAAGTCCAGCAAAGCCGTGTCTGAAAGAAGTAAGCACCTATAGCTTAAGGGTTTTTTTTTTTCCCTGAAAATGCTTGTCCTGGATATTTAACTTTTTATATTTAAAGAAACAGAAGTCAGATCTCCTAACATGATGAAGTCTGAAGAGGACTGAAGTCTGTCAATAACATGATGAAGACTTGCCTTAACTAGGTGCTTCAAAAAATATTTTAATGTCATTTTATTTCCACTGTAGTTGACACTTAGTTTCCTCAAGGACACTTACTAGCAAGTCTCTGTGCCTGTACATCTATGTATATATACAATAAATATTCCTAGTGTGTGCAATCATTGACCCATACAGGCACCGCTTACAATTCAAGAGAATGCTGAAGACTAACAGGCAAGAGCAAACAAACCCAGAGTACTATCCGCCAGTCAGGTGTGTGGCGTATTCTTCTGGTACTAAGTAGCTCAGCCCTCCAGGACCCAGTGAGGTAAGTGTTGCTGGCATGTCTTCATTTCACAAATAAGCAAACTAGGACAGTCAGTAGTAGCTTGACATTCCTGACCAATATGAGGCAAGAAGGCTGGACTCAAGCAGAACCACAGCCAAGGGTATTGGTTAGAGCATCGGTTTTCGTGTCATTAGGAGATTGCACATGCACTGATTCAGCTCTGCCTGAACTCTGGGAACCCTCAAGCATTTTCACTGACATGACCCTGCTCTATCTGTCTACTCCTATACACCCCAACACACAACTATAGGACATTCCATCCTGAGCCTCTATGACATTATCCCCAGTGATAGATTAAGTTTGTGGATGCACAAACACAACTAATATGGGCTTCTAAAGAAGGAGTGCATAAATACACACCTATGTGCACACTACCACTATGACAGGCAGACATCTAGGACTGTTATTATCACTGGTCTTTTCAGCATAGGCCAGACTACGCCAGGAATCCACTGGAAGAATAAAGAGAACAGCCACAACTCTCCTCACGAGCTCTCTCATTTCTTTGAGGACTTTGTTGGTTTTTTTTTATCTGTCCTTATTCACTTTCAGGTGGAAATAGCATTTGTACCTTGCCATGGCCCTGGGATATGCTAGTGAATTTATCCTACCACTGTATGAGAAATGTACAGGAAAACACTACAGATATCATGCATCCACAAAAGACTTGGTGAGAGTAGTAACCTATGTCAGAAAGGGAAGAATTGTGGTGAACCAGAAAAGTCAAGAATTACTTCCTAAAGAAAGATGGCAAGAGAAACTGGCAAATGACCCCCAGTCATTGTCTGGAAGAAAATAAAGAGCGAGTCCACCTCCATCCCCCAACACCTACCCAACCCTGGCATAGAACGGGCATAACGACATCTACTTCTCTATTATCCAGAGCCCACCACTCTGGTAGCAGGACTACCTCCAGGGTTTGGACCTGCTCCTGCCTGGCCAGACCATTGGCTAACCCGGAGCTCTCTATTTAATATCAGTATTTGGCAACCTGATTCTTGCTTCTACTATCTGTGTATGCATGTGTTTCATGTGCAAGCATGCGTGCATGTGTGTGTGTTTGTGTGTGTGTGTGTGTGTGTGTGTGTGTGTGTGTGTGCGCGCGCGCAACTTCACACCTGCACGGGAGCTCTGCTTTAAAAGAACAGGATCTCCCTTCATTCTTCGAGCTATGTCCTTCTGTATGTTTTTGCTGAACTTCTTGTTTTCCTCAAGCAAGAAAGGATGCTACATTTTACAAGGTTCTTTTCTGCATCTATTGAGAGGACTGTTGGATTTTTTTTTTAATTTTCTATATTTTTTTATTTACATTCCAAACGATTTCCCCTTTCATTCTTCCTACAAATGCTGTGTGTCCATTTGCATCTGTTGACCCAGCATGGCATCTCTGTGATCAATCCCACTTATCCACAATTTAGGGTAAGCTGCTGGATTTGGTCTGTATTTGAGGCCCCTCCCATCAAGACTCACCGGATAATAACTAACCTCCATTGTGCGCAGTCCTTGTGACAATGTTCTCACAGAGGGCATTTAGAAAAATCCTCTACCCTTTGTGGGTTTGTTTTTTTGTTGTTGTTTTGTTTCATTGTATTGGGAAGCTTGAGAAGAACGGTATCAATTATTCTTGAAGTGTCTGATAGAATTCAGCCACAAACCTACCCAATGCTGAGTTTTTCTCTGATGGGAGAATTTTCATTACTAATTCAATTTCCTTGTTATTGATCTGTTCAGATTTTCTATCTCTTCACGTTTGAGTCTCAGTAGGCAGTATCTATGGCTTATCTGCTTCTTTGAGGCACTTTTAGACTTGTTGGTTTTACTTAGGTACAGCACTCTTTATGACTCCTAATATTTCTGTGATGCCAATTTTAATGTTTTCATTTCTGATTTGAGGGATTCTTTTTTGGTTTTGTTTTTAATTGTTGATGTAGTTAAAGCCTTGTCCATTTTCTTTATGCTTTTATCCTGTCTCTATTTTCCTAGCTCATTTCTGTTCTAATTTTCATGACTTCCTAATACTCACTTTGGAATTAGTCCGTTCTTCTCTCCTGCTGACATATAATTCTAATGCATTTTTATTTGGACATTTTCTTTATTAGAATTTTCATCACTATGAAAATTCTCTGTTTTTGTTGCTTTGTGTCCTAGTATGTATTGTTTCCTCTCATTTGAGTTGTGACATTCCTCAGGCTCATTTTTTAAATTCCTTTTTTGATTCTTGATAGTGTTGTTTGGCCTCCACAGATTTTTGGGTTGTCTAAACACATTTATAACAGGCTATTTTGTGGTACTAATTAACTCATGGTTGATCAAATAGGAAAATATTATTATTTCTTCCATACATCCAATATTTTTGATATCACAATTCATCTTATATGGCTTTTAATAAATTATTGCATCTGTCATTTTAATACTTTTGTCTTTTAATCTTCAAATGAAATATATAAGCCACCATTATATAATTAGAATATTAATCTGATTATATAATTTTTTATTTAAATTATTTTACTTATTTACATTCCAGTTGTTGCCTCCCCTCCCAGTCCCCCTCCCACAGTTCCTCCTCCCATTCCTTCTCTCCCTCGCCTCCAAGAAGGTACTCCCCGACACCAGGTCTTTCCCTTCCTTGGGACCTCAAGTCTCTTGAGGATTAAGTGCAATCTTCTCCCACTGAGGCCAGAACAGGCAGTCCTCTACTACATATGCGCCAGGGGCCTTGTACCAGCCTGTGTATGCTCCTGGTTGGTGGCTTGGTCTCTGGCAACTCCCTAGGGTCTGGGCAAATTGAGACTGCTGGTCTTCCTATGGGGTTGCTCTCCCCTTCAGCTTCTTCAATCCTTCCCCTAATTGAACCATAGGGGTCTCCGACTTCAGTCCAATGGTTGGGTGTAAGTATCTTCATCTGTCTCAGTCAGATGCTTGTTGCACCTCTCAGAGGACAGCCACGCTAGACTCCCGTCTGTAAGCATATCATAGCATCAGTAACAGTTCAGGATAGCGCCCTCCCGTGGTATGGATCCCACGTTGAACCAGCTTTCCTTCAAGCTCTTCACATTTGTCCCTGCAGTTCTTTTAGACCAGAACAATTCTGGGTCAGAAATCTTGACTGTGGGTTAGTAACCCATCCCTCCACTTGAGGCTCTGTCTATCTACTGGAGGTGGACTTGTGAAGTTCCCTCTCCCCAATGTTGGGCATTTTGGCTGTCACCTCCATTGAGACCTAAAAGTCTCTCACCTCCCAGGTCTCTAGGTCTTTCTAGAGGGTCACCCTCTCCAAGGCGGCATATTTCCATTCATTCTCTTGGCCCTTTTGGGGCTTCTCTCCTGTCCCTCTACCCATACCTGATCCTGTTCCTCTTTTCCCCTCCCCCTCCCCTCTCCTACCCAGGTCTCTCCCTCCCTCTGCCTCCTGTGATTATTTTTTCTCCTTCTAAGTGGGATTGAAGCATCCTCACTTGGGCCTTTTTGCTTGTTACACTTTTTACAGTCTGTGGGTTATATTCTAGGTATTCTGTACTTTTGGGTTAATATCCACTTATCATACCATGAGCACATACCATGCATTTCATTTTAGACATGAGTTATCTGGGTCTGAATTATCTCACTCGGGATGATATTTTCTAGTTACAACCATTTGCCTGAAAAACTCATAATATCCTCATTTTTAATAGCTGAATAGTATTCCATTGTATAAATGAACCACATTTTCTGTGTCCATTCTTTGGTTGAGGGATATATGGGTTGTTTCCAGCTTCTGGCTATGACAAATAAGGGTGCTATGAACATAGTGGAACAAGTGCCCTGTGGCATGGTGGGGCATATTTTGGGTATGCCCAGGAATGGTATAGCTGGGTCTTCAGGTAAAACTATTTCCAATTTTGTGAGGAAACTCCAGATTGATTTTCCAAGTAATTGTACCAGTTTTCAATCCCACATTCAATGGAGGAATGTTCCTCTTTCTCCACATCCTCCACAGCATCTTAGCCATTCTGATTGGTGTGAAGTAGAATCTCAGGGTCATTTTGATTTTTATTTCTCTGATGATTAAGTACTTTGGACATTTTTTAAGTGTTTGTTGGCCATTTGAGACTCTTCTGTTGTGAATTCTCTGTTTATCTGTGTACCCCATTTTTAATGGGGTTATTTGGAGTTTTGGAGTCTAACTTCTGGAGTTCTTTATATATTTTGAATATTAGCCCTCTATCAGATATAGGGTTAGTGAAGATTTTTTTCCCATTCTGTAGGTTGCTGATTTGTCCTATTGATGGTGTCTTTTGCCTTATAGAAAAAAGAGGTCCCACTTAGCAATTGTTGATCTTAGAGCCTGAGTGATTGGTATTCTATTCAGGAATTTCACCCCCTCCCCCTGCTGATCCCTGCATACCAATGATTTCAAGACTCCTACTTTCTCTTCTATTAGATTCAGTATATCTGGTTTTATGTAGAGTCCTTGATCCACTTAGACTTCAGTTTTGTGCAAGGTGATAAATATGGATCTATTTTCATTCTTCTACATACAGACTGCCAGTTAGACCAGCACCATTTATTAAAGAGGCTTTCTTTTTTTCCACTGTATGTGTCTTAGTTAGGGTTTTACTGCTGTGAGCAGACACCATGACCAAAGCAACTCTTATAAGAACAACATCTAATTGGGGCTAGCTTACAGGTTCAGAGGTTCAGTCCATTATCATCAAGGTGGGAGCATGGCAGCATCTAGGCAGTCATGGTACAGGAGGAGCTGAGAGTTCTACATCTTCATCTAAAGGCTGCTGGCAGAATAACGACCTCCAGGAAGCTAGGTTGAGGGTTTTAAATCCCATGCCCACAGTGAAACACCTACTCCAACAAGGTCATACCTCCAAATAGTACCACTCCATGGGACAAGCATATACAAACCATGACAGTATGTTTTTTGCTTCTTTGTCAAAGATCAAGTGTCCATAGTTATGTGGGTTTACTTCTGGTTCCTCGATTCTACTCCACTGACTGACTTGCCTGTCTCTGTACCAATACCATGCGTTTTTTTATCACTATTGCTTTGTGTACAGTTTGAGGTCAGGAAAGGTGATTCCCCTGGAAGTTCTTTTATTGTTGAGAATTGTTTTGGCTATCCTGAGGTTTTTGTTTTTCCATATGAAGTTGAAAATTGTTCTTTCCATATCTATGGAGAATTGTGTTGGAATTTTGATGGAGATTGCACTGAATCTATAGATTGCATTTGGTAAAGGGGCCATTTTAACTATGTTAATCCTACCTATCCATGAACATGGGAGATTTTTCCATCTTCTGAGGTTTTCTTTGATTCCATTTTTCAGGGATTTGAAGTTCTTTCCCTTGCTTGGTAAGAGTTAAACCAAGATATTTTATACTATTTGTGACTATTGTGAAGGGTGGTGTTTTCCTAATTTTTTTTTCAGCCTGTTTATCATTTGTACAGAGGAAGGCTACTGATTTGTTTGAGTTAATTTTGTATGTTGCCACTTTGCTGAAGTTGTTTATCGGGTTGTTCTCTGGTGGAATTTTGGGGGTTACTCATCTATACTATCATATCTTCCACAAATAGTGACACCTTGACTTCCTCCTTTCCAATTTGTACCCCTTTAACCTCCTTTTGTCATTGTCTAATTGCTCTAGCTAAACATTCCAGTACTATATTAAATAAACAGGGAAAGAGTAGGAAGCTTTGTCTTGTTCCTGGTTTTTGAGGAAAGAATTGAAGTTTCTCTCCATTTTATTTTATGTTTGCTGTTGGTTTGCTGTATATTGCTTTTATTATATTTAGGTATGTGCCTTGAAAGTCTGATCTTTCCAAGACTTTTAACATGAAAGGGTGCTGTATTTTCTCAAAGGCTTTTTCAGCATCTAATGAGAAGATCATATGATTATTTTTCTTTGAGTTTGTTTATATAGTGGATTATGTTGAAGGATTTCCATATATTGAACCATCCCTGCATACCTGAGTTGAAATATTCTTGATCATGATAAATGATCATTTTGATATATTCTTGGATTCAGTTTTTGAGAATTTTATTAAGTAATTTTACATTGATATTCATAAGGGAAATTGTTCTGAAGTTCTCTTTCTTTGATCTTTGTGTGGTTTAGGTATCAGTGTAACTGTGGCTTCATAGAATGAATTAGGTAATGTTCTTTCTGTTTGTATTTTGTAGAATAGTTTGAGGAGTATTTGTATTAGCTCTTCTTTGAAAGTCTGGTAGGATTCTTCACAAAAACCATCTGTCTCTGGGCTTTGTGGTTGGGAGGTTTTTAATGACTATTTCTATTTCCTTAGGGGTTATGGACAGTTTAGATAATTTACCTGATTTTGATTTAACTTTGGTACGTGATATCTGTCTAGAAAAGCATCTATTTCATCTATATTTTCAAGTTTTGTAGAGTATACGCTTTTGTAATAGTTTCTGGTATGTTTTTGAATTCTCTCAGTTTCTCTTGCTATGTCTTCCTTTTCATTTCTGATTTTGCTAATTTGGATATTGTTACTGTGCTCTTTAGTTAGTTTGGCTAAGAGTTTATCTATCTTTTTATTTTCTCAAAGAACCTGCTCTTAGTTTTGTTGATTCTTTGTATCATTCTTTATGTTTTTAGCCATTAATTTCAGCCCTGAGTTTGATTATGTCCTGCTGTCTACTCCTTTTGGATATGTTTGCTTCTTTCTGTTCTAGAACTTTCAGGTGTGCTGTTAAGTTGCTTGTATGGGATCTCTCCAATTTCTTTATAAAGGCACTAGTGCTATGAATTTTCCTCAACACTGCTTTCATTGTGTCCCAAAACTTTAGGTATGGTGTGTCTTCATTTTCATTGAATTCTAAAAAGTCTTTGATTTGTTTTTTGTCATATTTTTTTATTTTTATTTCTTCCCTGACCAAGTTATCGCTGAGCAGAGAGTTGTTCAGTTTCCATTAGTATGTGGACTTTCTGTTGTTTTTGTTGTTATTGAAGTCTAGCATTAGTCCATGGTGATCTGATAGAATGTATGGAATTATCTGTTGAAGCTTGTTTTGTGTCCGATTATATGGTCAATTTTGGAGAAAATTCCATGAGATGCTGAGAAGAATGTATATTCTGTTGTTTGGGGGTGAAATGCTCTGTAGACATATCTGTTAAATCCATTTGGTTCATAAATTTTCTTAGTTTCACTGTGTCTCTCTTTAGTTTCTGTTTCAATGACCTGTCCTTTTTACCAATGATACTCACAGGTTTTTGTTTGTTTGTTTTTGTATTTTTGCTATTAGCATGAGTTTTCAGTTTCAAGCACTCTCTTCAGCCTTTGCTTGTATGGGAAAGCTTTTATCCTGATTTTATCTCTGAAGGACTTTTCCAGTTTCATGTTCTTGGATGACAACATTCTGTGTCTTATTGTTGTTTTGTCTCTTAAGTATTTTAAAAATTCCACCCTACTTTCTCAAGGTTGGTATCTTCTGAGAAATCCACTGCTAGCTTTATTTGTAAAAGTAACTTTTATTCATCTGATGTAATTTTCATCTCAGAGGCTTACTGCTGAATAAACTCACCTTTGTAGATCTTTCTAAACTCTGGCTGGTTGGTTCAACTCAGCCGTTCTGGCTCAAACTCCTCTCCAAGCTGACTTATTCAAACTGGCTTCTTTCAGCTTCTAACTGAATTGTTCTTAGAAGAACTGCCTCTGAATTCCACAAACTGAATTGCACTGACTGTAGGAACTGAACAGAACTGCAGGAACTCAACTAAACTCCACTGCATTTTGCCTGAACTCAACCAAACTGAACTCACTAAACCACCCTCCACCTGACTCACTCTGCCTGCTCTTAAGTAGCCTCTATTGGCTGTTTGTTCTCTGTCTAGCTGTTCCTGAGTTGGGCATATCCTATCTCTGACTCATCCTATCAAATCTTTCTCTGCCCCTCAATTCGACATAATTTTCAAACATGGATGCTTCTTTCTACAAACCAACTTTACTTTCATTGTTTGGGATTAAAAGTTTGTATTAAGATGGTGTCTGCATTCCAACTAGATCAGGTAGACCTGGAAAGTCTTTGGATGTGATTGCTTGCCAGAGCAGCCATGTTGCTGGATTAAAATTCCTCTACACTTAATAGAATACAACCATATGGGATTGTTTTCCTTTTATATCCTTCAGGAGTCCTTTCAGCTTCTATTTTTAGAATTTGGTTATATGATCTGGTGTAATTCTGTTTAGATTGAAACTCAGTAGAAACACTTGACCTCCTTATAATTAAAAATGTAAATCTTTCCCCAGATTTGAGATTTTTCTTCTAGTTTTTCTTTAGATAAATGTACAAACTCTGATTCTCTCTTCTCCTTCTTAGACTCTTATTTCAATGCTGACCAATAAGTCCTACAAGATTAATGTCCATCCATTTTTCTTCTCTTACTGCGAATAACCTGTATTCAATTTCATAGGTTTTTTTCTGTTCTATCAGTTCTGCTATTAATGATATCAATCCATTCATTATGCTTTATTGCTATATTACCTTAATTTTTATTAATTACACTTTTCTTCGAAAAATTTTATACATGTATACAAATAATGCAGTATGTATATTCTCAACCCTCTCTGTATCAGCCCATCAGGTTCAACTGGGTATGTCTAAAGCTATGGTCACACAGACAGTACTGGTTTAGCTTCTAGGGTTTAACTCTGAAGTTGCTTACAAAACAAAAATAATGTGTTTGACGAGCTCAGAATATCTGTGTGTATTTTTTTAAAATAATTTCAGTCTTAGTTAAATTTATCATTTGGGTCACATATTTTCTTATCTCGTTATGTGTATGTTCTTTGTGTTTACAAAACATGCTTACGGCAAAGGACATAGTCAATAAGACAAATCAGCAACCTACAGAATGGGGAAAAAAATCACTAACCCACATGTGATAGAGGGCTAATATCCAAAATTTATAAAGAACTCAAGAAGCTAATCACAAAGAAACCAAACAACCCAATCAAGAAATGGGGTATAGAACTAAACCAAGATTTCACAACTGAGGAATCTCAAATGGCTGAGAATCACCTAAAATAAAATGTTCAAAGTCCTTAATGATCAGAGAAATGCAAATCAAAATGACTCTGATATTCCACCTTACACCATTCAGGATAGATAAGATCAAAACCTCAGGTGACTACACAGGTTGGAGAATATGTGGAGAAAGAGAAACAGTCCTCTATTGCTGGTGGGATTGCAAACTGGTACAACCATTCTGGAAATCAATCTGGAGGTTCCTCAGAAAATTAAATAGATCTCCCTGAAGACCCAGTTATAAATACCACGCTTGGGAATATACCCAAAAATGCCCCACCATGCCAGGGGCACATGTTCCACTATGTTCATAGAAGCCTTGTTTGTGATAGCCAGAAGCTAGAAACAACCTAGATGTTCCACAACAGAAGAATGGATACAGAAAATGTGGTTCATTTATACAATGGAATATTACTCAGTTATTAAGAATGAGAACATCCTGAGTTTTGCAGGCAAATGGATGGAACTAGAAAATATCATCCTGAGTGAGGTAACTCAGACCCAAAATGACATGCATGGTATGTACTCACTAATAAGTGGATATTACAAAAAAAAAAAAAAAGTACAGAATACCCAAGATAGAATCCGTAAAAGGTCAACAAGCTGAAGTGCCCAAATGAGGACACCCCAGTCCCACTTTGGAGGAAGAAGAAAGCAATCACAAGTGGGGAGGGAGGGACCTGGGAGGGAAAGTGGACAGGGTGGGGGAGTAGGGGAGTCGGGGAGGGAACCTGATTTGTCATTGTGGGAGGGTAAAGGATTGAAGCCCTGGGGGTCAGCAGAAAGAATGGAAACAGGCAACCTTGGGAGAAAGGAGGTTGAGGGAACCTTCCAGAATGCACCAGCGACCTGGGAGTTGAGAGACTCACAGGAATAAAAGGGAGGGACCTTAGATGAAATGCCTGACAATAGGGAGAGGGAACTTATAGAGCCTACCTCCAGCAGGAATACAGGGCTTCAAATGATGGAGAGGGGAGCCATCCCACAGTCATAACTCTGACCCATAATTGTTCCTGTCTAAAAGAATTACAGAGATGAAAATGGAGAAGAGTCCAAGGAAAAGAAGGTCTAGCAACAGGTTCAAAGTGGGATCCAGCTCAAGCGGAGGTCCCAAGTCCTGACACTATTACTGAGGCTATGGAGCACTAACAAAAAGGGACCTAGCATGACAACACTCCAAAAGACCCAACAAGAAGCTGAAAGGGCCAGATGCATATATTTGCAGCCAACCAATGACCCCTGCTGTTGAATTAGGGAAAACTGAATGAAGTTGAGGATTACCCTTTAGGTAAACCAGCAGTCTCAAATCTGGACCCCTGGGATCTCTCAAACACTGGACCACCAAACAGGCAGCATGCACCAGCTGATATGAGGCCCCTAGCACACATACAGTAGAAGAATGCTAGGTCTGTGCTCATTCAGAATTATGCACTGTCTTAGTCAGGGTTTCTATTCCTGCACAAAACATCATGACCAAGAAACAAGTTGGGGAGGAAAGAGTTTATTCTGCTTATACTTTCCACATTGTTATTGATCACCAAAGGAAGTCAGGACTGGAACTCAAGTGGGTCAAGAAGCAGGAGCTGATGCAGAGTCCATAGAGGGATGTTCCTTACTGGCTTGCTTCCCCTGGCTTGCTCAGCTTGCTCTCTTATAGAACCCAAGACTACCAGCCTAGGGATGGCACTACCCACAAGGGGCCCTCCCCCTTGATCACTAATTGAGAAAATGCCCCATAGCTGGATCTCATGGAGGCACTTCCCCAACTGAAGCTCCTTTTTTTTGTGATAACTCCAGCCTGTGTCAAGTTGACACACAAAATCAGCCAGTACATGCACCTAACCCTCAAGAGACTAGATGCCCCATGGAGTTTAACAGTCAGGTGGGGTGGGGGGTAGGGACATCCATGTGGAGACAGGGGGAGGGGAGGAGGTATGGGATGTGGAACAGTTGGGGGGGGACGGGAGTTGGCAGGGTGGGGAATAAAATATGGAGTGTATAAAAATAATTAATTGATTAAAAATTTAAAAAAACATTCTTAAAACAATTATTTTGAGGTTTATATCAGGAAGTTCTTTCATTTTTTTCTTTTCATGGTCAGACACTGAGAGATTATTATATGTGTTTGATGATATTTTGCCTTGCTTTGTATATTTCTTCCTTTATGATAATTTATGTATTTGAAAAAAGTTGAATCTTATTTCAATTTTCATAAACTGTATCTGAGAAAGCCCTTTAATCAATCAAACTGTGTAGAGATTTGAGGCAAGCTCTCTGGCATGATCCACATATGTGCATGCTCTTAGAGTCTTTGAGTAGGCCTGACTCCTGTATAGGTGTGAATTCATAGATCTGACTCCCAGATCTGCTGAACTAGATGCGGTGGTTGGATTTGAAGAAGTGCATCTGGAACCTGAGTCTACAAGTTCTCTCCTAGCTTCACTGACTGCAACAAGATTCTCTCTCCTGGAATGATTCACTCCCTGTGTGTGTATCTCTGCTTGGTAGCTCTCCCTCAGCTCTGAAGGTCTGGCATTCCGGGGCCTTCAATGCCATGTACACTTTACTTTCACAGCTCTGTTACTTGCCTCTGGGGCTTCATACAAAGACGGCTCTGTCGCACATCACTGGGTCTCAGTGGATTACCTTAACTGTAGAGGAAGATTTCCCAATCCCTTTACTCATGTTTCCTACATGACTCTAAAGCCAGAACCACGTGGACAACACTGCCAGCTTCAACTTTTCACTTGAGAGGTAGTCTGGCCTCCATGACTCACATTTTTGTTGCTTTTTCAGAAGAGACTTGCTTGGGTTTTTTTTCTAGTACTAGTTGGAAGTTTAGCTAGATAGGGTCTAGCTAAACCCACCCCCATTTTTTGGATCAAACCTCTCCTCAGTCTCCTTACCTGTCAGCACATATCTTAGCCCCAACATTGAATTTCCTTGTGCTCTTTTGTTCTTCCAACTGTACAGTTTGCCTTTCTTTTTGTTCTACCTGCTCCTTCTCATTGTAGATCTGCACGAGAGTCATCATCAATAACCACACAGCAGAATCAATATCAGGCTGCCTCAAAACCTCCTCTGCTAGAGAAATTAATCCATTACTGTTCAATTTATCCTCAGGAAAACTTTTAGTACAAAGGCAGAAATAAGCTATATTCTTTGTCAAAATATGACAAGAATAATCACTTAGCCAAAATATGACACCTAGCCAGTTACTAATATTGCTCTCCTCTAAAACCTCTGGAGCTGGACCTCCAAAGCTTGCATTTCTCTCAGCATTAATGTCTTCCAGTCTAGAATGGCCCATTAAACTCTGCTTACAGCTTTCAACCATTTTCCTAGTCCAAAAGCCGAAAATCCTTTGCATTCTTCAAAATAAATCATAAAAAAATAAAAACCTACATGGTCATGCTTGTCACAGCAACAGCCCACACTCCCTGCTATCATCCTCTTTGCTAATCACTATTCTATTGCTGCTACAAAACACCATGATCGGGGCAACTTGTGAAAGAATGTGCTGAATTGGGCTTAAGGTTCCAGACAGAATGCATGATGACAGAACAAAGGCATGGTAGCAGGGACAGCTGAGAGCTCACATATTAATCTACAAGTAGAAAGGGACATGCTGGGATTGACAGGAGAGTTTTGAAACCTCAAAGTCTGCACCAGTGACAAATCTCCTCCAACAAGGCACACACCTCCTAGTCTCTCCCAAACATATCTGCCAACTGGAGACCAAGTATTCAAACATAGGAGCAACATGTGAGCCTATGGGGGCTAATCTCATTTAAACTACCGCATCCTCTGACCTACTTATGAATGATGTAGTATAGCACATCCACAAACGTATTATAGACACATACATTAATAATAAATAAATTTAAGGAACATACTCTATGATGGTAGATTGTTATTCCAATGGAATAACATTGCTGTGAAAGACAAACACTGGAAAGCCTGATTCTACCCTGACATTAACCACCAATAAATGTTGAGTAACTACATAACCATCTTTAAAATATTCAGGGAAATGGGCATTCAACCCTTTAAGAAGCTAAGGAGCTTCTTAAAGCTAAGGAATATCTAATGGCTGAGAAGCACCTAAAGAGATGTTCATCATCCTTAGTCATTAGGGAAATGCAAATCAAAACAACCCTGAGATTCCATCTCACACCAGTCAGGATGGCTAAGATCAAAAACACAGGAGACAGCAGTTGTTGGCGAGGATGTGGAGAAAGAGGAACACTCCTCCACTGCTGGTGGAATTGCAGGCTGGTACAACCACTCTGGAAAGCAGTCTGGCGGCTCCTCAGAAAACTGGGCATGACACTTCCGGAGGATCCGGCTATACCACTCCTGGGCATATACCCAGAGACTTTACCTGCATGCAATAAGGACACATGCTCCACTATATTCATAGCAGCCTTATTTATAATAGCCAGAAGCTGGAAAGAACCCAGATGTCCCTCAACGGAGGAATGGATTCAGAAGATGTGGTATATTTACACAATGGAATACTACTCTGCAATTAAAAACAATGAATTCACGAAATTCCTAGGCAAATGGTCAGAACTTGAAAATATCATCCTTAGTGAGGTAACCCAATCACAAAAGATCACACATGGTATGAAGTCACTGATAAGGGGATATTGACCCAGAATCTCAGAATACCCTAGACACAATCAGCATATCAATAGATTTCTAAAAAGATGGAAGGAGAGACCCCTGGTCCTGGAAAGACTGGATGTAGGGGAACGCCAGGACAGAGTAATGAGAGGGGGTTGAACGGAGAAAAGAGGGAGGGAAGGGGGCTTATGGGACTTTCGGGGAGGGAGGAAACGGGAAAGGGGAAGTGATTTGGAATGTAAATTAAAAAAATAAAATAAAATAAAATTAAAAAAAAAATAAAAAAAAAAAAAAAAAAAAAGAAGCTAAGGAGCAAAATGTGGACACTCTTTGATAAATGAAGAAGAGGATTAGACCTGCTGGGTCCTTCTATTCCCCATGCTGATGATGCAACTGCCTGCATTAATCTCGAATTTCACAGTTCCCCAGATGCATTTACTTGTGAATTCATCTATCTGATCTTGAGTACAACTTTAGCCAGCTTGATACTTCAGTCAAATCTATATTATTTAAGATTTTTGAATATCTTCCTACTTGAATACTCTACTGAATTATATGGTATGGCTATTTTTCCTTTGACAATAAAATCACACCTATCTATACATCTGTAAGAATTTCAAAAATGCCATATATTAGATGTTTGTTAATTTCACTTTTAATATTTATTCCTAAGGTCTAGAAACAGCCCCCTATGAATTTTGATGAATAAACTAGGTGTTAGTTGGTTTCTAATGTTTTACAAAGTGTTTATCCAACTAATTTTTGCATGAGAACATAGACCAACTAAATAAAGGAAAGCTGTATGCCAAGAAACAAGCCTGGATTAGAAGAGACAGGTGCAGGACAGCTCTACCACTCTTGGTCATCTGACTTTTGGGTTGTAATCATCTTTAGAGGCAGCTGAAAGCCGTGTTAAAAAGAAACCCTCTATATGCACCAATGCCCCTGTATTTCATAATTCAATTCCCAACTTCAGATAAAAGTGACTTTTTCATATAGCTCTGCCATTTGCTGATACAGCCAGTGAATGCCTCCAGAAGCCTACAAAGTCACAGGGAAGTTTAACTGGAGGACAGAGAGATGAAAGAGAAGGAGGGGGGAAACCCTTTCCAAAATAAGAGGTGCAGAAATCAATTCGTAATTATCTGCCCACACAAGTCCAAAGGCTTTTATTTGATAAGGCAAGTAATACACAGCCTATAATGTGAATTATTTCAAAGAATAAAAGCCTGATTGTCTCCATGACCTACATAGCCTTCAGTGAAGTTTAAGGCAAGATTGAACTCCACACAGCTCATGAATGGCATCGTCTCCCCACCTGTCTGCTTCTTACAGAAATGCCAGTGTTTTCAGTGCCATCTGGTGGGCTTCCAGCCTGCAACTGCTCTCAATTTCCTTCTCTGTTGATGTACCTAATTCTCATGGGTGAGAAATGAAGCCCATTGGAATAGTGCTGTCCCTGCTCCAGGATATTCAAAAGCAGATGGAGCCTGCCCCCTTACAAAGCAGGCTTCCCGTTAGCACTAAACAGTGCCGTAAAGCAAGCAGTCTCTGGATGGTCTTCCTTCAGTCTCTACTCCACAATTTGTCTCTGTATTTCCTCCTGTGAGTATTTTGTTCCCCTTCTAAGAAGGGCTAAAACATCCACACTTTGGTCGTCCTTCTTCTTGAGCTTCATGTGGTCGGTGAATTGTATCTTGGGTATTCCAAGCTTTTGGGCTAATATTCAGAGACTGCCCCACCTGGGATCCAGCCCATATACAGACACCAAACCCAGACACTATTGCACATGTCAAGAAGTGCTTGCTGACAGGAGCGTGATATAGCTGTCTCCTGAGACGCTCTGCCAGAGCCTGACAAATACCAAGGTGGATGCTTGCAGCCAACCATTGGACTGAGCACAAGGTCCCCAAAGGAAGAGTCAGAGAAATGGCTGAAGGTGTTTGCAACCCCATAGGAAGAACAACAATATCAACAAACCAGACCCCCTAGAACTCCCAGGGACTAAACCACCAACCAGAGTACACATGGAGGGACCCATGGCTCCAGTCACAGATGTAGCAGAGGGTAGTCTTATCAGGCATCAGTGGGAGGAGAGGTCCTTGGTCTTGTGACAGCTTGATGCACCAGTCTAGGGGAATGACAGGATGGGGAGGTAGGAGTGCATGGGAGGGTAGATGGGGGAGCACCCTCATAGAAGCAGGAGGAGGTAGGATGGGATAGGGGGTTTCTGGAGGGGGAACCACTGGAAAGGGGGATAATATTTGAAATATAAATAAAGAAAATATCCAATAAAATAAAAAAGAAAGAAAATCACTTGTCTTTGGAATTTTTCATTGATGTCTATTTTGATGTTAAAAGTCACTATTAAGGAGCATCCTTCAGAGAGGTTAAGGATATGTCCCATGCCAACTTAGACAAATATAGTCAGGTTCTGTCAGTCAGATTTCTCTTGTCATGCCAACGTCTCTCAAAGAAACAATCTTAAAGGAAGGTTATTTTGCCTTATGGTTTCACAGACTTCAGTGCCTAGCTGGTTGGTTTTGTTGATATGGACCTGGGTAAGGCAGAGTTTCATAGTAGAAAGGGCACAGTGGGGCAGAGCTGCTTACCCATGGCAGACAGAAAGTAGACATAGACAGACAGACAGACAGACAGACAGACAGAGACAGGAAGGGACAACAGAAAGAGACAGACCGAGTGGGACAGAGACACAGAGACAGAGATAGATGGAGACAGAGGTAGAAATAAACAGGGACAGGTAGAGACACAAAGAGA
Organism: Tokudaia tokunoshimensis; assembly: GCA_036184795.1. NCBI lineage: Eukaryota > Metazoa > Chordata > Mammalia > Rodentia > Muridae > Tokudaia > Tokudaia tokunoshimensis. The sequence continues at coordinate 131,936,947 of BTHU01000012.1, read as the reverse complement.
GACAGAGACAAAAGGAAAGGTAGGCAGAGAGAGACAAACAGACAGACCGAGACAGACATGGAAAGAAAGACAGGGAGAGAGGCAAACAGACAGGAATAAATATGGAGAGAAAGACAGGGAGAGACAGAGCAAGACACATAGAGAGAGGCATAGGGAGAGATAGCAGAGACAGACAGACAAAGAAGGAAAGTAGAGAAACAGACAGAGACATGGAGAGAGACAAGGAGAGAGACAGAGACACAGAGACATGGATATAGAGACATAAAGAGACAGACAGAGAGACAGACACAGAAAGACATGGAAAGAGAGACAGAAAGCCAGACAGAGATATACAGAGAGAGGGAAATACACACAGAGAGAGGGAGGAGGAAGGGAGGGAGGAAGGAGGAAGGAGGGAGGGAGGAAGGAGGAAGGGACGGAGGGAGGGAGGGAGGGACAGAGGAAGGGAGGGAGGAATGCAAAGTCGCCTAAGCAAACCTACTCCCTCTAGTCAGCTTCCACCTCCTAACGCTCCACTGGGCTGTGGACTCAGGGACAGACAACAGAGCTCTTCCTCCATGATCTCAACATTACCAGGAGGAACCATCTTCAAATCCAAATGGCAACAGTTTATTTCAAAGTACTACAAAATGGTCCATGTTTAGCCAGATGACAGTTCTGCAGAGTTTAGCTTGTGGTCAGTGTGCCACACACATCACTGTTTCTGGAGCACATGTGCCATCACAGCCTATAGTCCAGTTACGGTGTGTCTCCTTGTAGGTTTTAAGAGACAATGACAATGGGATAGTGAGGGATGGATTTCCCACTGCTCCTGCAAACTTGCTCTCACATTACTTACAACACTGCATTTGCATTTGGGACTTGTTTCTTTTTTGGAGCATAGAGTTTCCTACTATGCAGTCCAGACTGCCTCCAAATTTGCAACCCTCCTGACTCAATGTGCTGAGTGCTAGGATCATAGGAGCACACTACCATATGTAGCAAGTATGCATCTTTTTCTCTTTTTTATTGTTTCATTTTTAATGGATATTTTATTTACATTTCAAATGTTATCCCCTTTCCTGGTTTCCCCTCTGGAAACCCCCTATCCCATCCTCCCTCACCCTCCTTCTGAGGGTGTTCCACACACACACGCCCACTCCCACCTCTCCACCCTGGCATTCCCCTACACTGAGGCATTGAGCCTTCCCAGGACCAAGGGCCTCTCCTCCCACTGATATCCAACAAGGCCACCCTCTGCTACTTATGCAGCTGGAGCCATGGATCCCTCCACGTGTACTCCTTGGTTGGTGGTTTAGTCCCTGGGAGCTCTGGAGGGGTCTGGTTGGTTGATATTGTTGTTCTTCCTATGGGGCTACAAACCCCTTCAGCTTCTTCAGTCCTTTCTCTAACTCCTCCATTGGGGACCCCATGCTCAGTCCAATGGTTGGCTGTGAGCATCCACTTCTGTATTTGTCAGGCTCTGGCAGAGTCTCTCAGGAGACAGCCATATCAGGCTCCTGTCAGCAAGCACTTCCTGGCATCCACAATAGTGTCTGGGTTTGGTGACTGTATATGGGATGGATTCCCAGGTTGGGGCAGTCTCTGGATGACCTTTCCTTCAGTCTCTGCTCTACACTTTGTCTCTATATTTCCTCCTGTGAGTATTTTGTTCCCCCTTCTAAGAAGCACTGAAGCATCCACACTTTGGTCCTCCTTCTTTCTTGGCTTCATATAGTCTGAGAATTGAATCTTGGTTATTCCAAACTTTTGGGCTATACACTTATCAGTGAGTGCATACTGTGTGTATCTTTTATGAATGAGGGTGCCCTTGCATTTGGAGCATAGATGTTCAGAACTGAGAATTCTTCTTGGTAGATTTTTCATTTGATGAGTATTAAGTGTCCTTACTTAATCTTTTTGATAACTTTTGGTTGAAAATTGATTTTATTCAATATTATAATGGCTTCTTCAGCTTGTTTCTTGGGACCATTTGCTTGGAAAATTTTTTTCCAGCCCTTTACTCTGAGGTAGTGTCTGTCTTTGATACTGAGTTGCATTTCCTGTATGCAACAAAATGCTGGGTCCTGTTTATATATCCAGTCAGTTAGTCTATGTCTTTTTATTGGGGAATTGAATCCATTGATGTTAAGAGATATTAAGGAGTAGTGATTATTACTTCCCATTATTTGTGGTGCAATTTTTACGTTTGTGTGGCTATCTTCTTTTGTGTTTATTGAAAGATTACTTTCTTACTTTTCCTAGGGTGTAGTTTCCCTCCTTATGTTGGTGTTTTTCATTTTTATCCTTTGTATGGATGGATTTGTGAAAAGATATTGTGTAAATTTGGTTTTGTCATGGTTTCTCCATCTATGTTAATTGAGAGTTTTGCTGGGTGTAGTGGCCTGGACTGGCATTTGTGTTCTCTTAGGGTCTGTATGACATCTGCCCAGGATCTTCTAGCTTTCTTAGTCTCTGGTAAGAAGTCTGGTGTAATTTTGATAGGTCTGCCTTTATATGTTCCTTGACATTTTTTCCTTACTGCTTCTAATATTCTTTCTTTGTTTTATGCAATTGGTGTTTTGACTATTTTGTGATGGGAGGAATTTCTTTTCTGGTCCAATCTATTTGGAGTTCTGTAGGCTTCTTTTATGTTCATGGGTAACTCTTTCTTTAGGTTAGGGAAGTTTTCTTCAATAATTTTGTTGAAGATATTTACTGGCCCTTTAAGCTGGGAATCTTCACTCTCATCTGTACCTATTATCCTTAGGTTTGGTCTTCTTATTGTGTCCTGGATTTTCTGGATGTTTTGGGTTAGGAGCTTTTTGCATTTTGCATTTTCTTTGACTGTTGTGCCCATGTTTTCTATGTTATCTTCTATGTCTGAGATTCTCTCTTCTATCTCTTGTATTCTGGTGCTGATGCTTGTGTCTATGACTCCTGATCTCTTTCCTGGGTTTTCTATGTCCAGAGTTGTCTCCCTTTGTGATTTCTTTGTTGTTTCTATTTCCATTTTTAGATCCTGGATGATTTTGTTCAGTTCCTTCACCTGTTTGGTTGTGTTTTCCTGTAATTCTTTAAGGGATTTTTGTGTTTCCTCTTTGAGGTCTTCTCCCTGTTTACCTGTGTTCTCCTGTATTTCTTTAGGGGAGTTATTTATGTCCTTCTCAACATCCTCTATCATCATGATGAGATGTGATTTTTAAATCAGAGTCTTTCTTTTCTGGTGTGTTAGGGTATCCAGGGCTTGCTATGGTGGGAGAACTGGGTTCTGGTGATGCCATGTACTCTTGGTTTCTATTGGCTTATGTCCTTGCCCTTGTCTCTCACCATCTGGTTATCTGTGGTGTTACTTGGTCTTGTTGTCTCTGACTGTGGCTTGTCCCTCCGGTAAGCCTGTATGTCAATAGTCCTGGGAGACCAGTTCTCTCTGGGAGGAATTTGGGTGTGGAGAGCGCCGGCACAAGGATGCATACAGTAACAGGAAGGATCCTGTCCTTGGCTCTTCCTTGGTTCCTGTGTCCTGATGACTCTGGGTGGGTCCCTCTTGCGTCAGGAATTTGAGTAGAAGTGGTCTTACCTGTGCTCACAGGTGTGTTGGCACTCCTGGGCGACCAGCTCTTTCCCAGCAGTATTTGGGTATAGAGCTCTGTGACACAGGATCTGCAAGTATGCATTTTTAAATGTTCATAGTCATAGTTGAGCTTTGTATACCTTTTGGAGCCATTTTATTGGATTATAGTTTTGTTTTAAATTTCTTCAAATTTCTTAGACCAAAGATATCAATTCACATTCTCCTGTGGCTTGTAAACTCAAGTTAAGATGGGTGAAGGTCTCTGTCTCCAGCCCTTATATTTCTATACCCCCTTTTTAGTTACTGATCAGAGACTACCCTGTAAGTCTTTATTAACAACTGGTATTTTTGTATTCTTGACACTTAACACTGCTTTTTGTCAATTTTCTGCTTTTGTCATCATTTCCCTCTTTCTTGTGTCTTAATTTTTGTTGGTCTGGCAGTCTTTAATGTTTTATAAAGTAGGTTGTGCATACAAAAGAGAATAAACGAACAGCATGCACCCACGAAAGCACTGTCCAGTTGTTAAGGTGTTTGGGAGTCCTGTGTGTTGATGATCAAAGATGGCATGTGGGTCACAGGAAAATTTTTCCCAAGACAAGACAGGAAATGTAGAAAAGGCTCAGGTTCATTGTTCTGTGTGACATGCTGAGGTTGCTGAATCAAAAAACAGCATAGTCTGAGATCTAAAACATGCTGTGGGTGGAATCTGCTTGACACTCTTCTCCAGTGCAGCAGTCTTTCCAGAGAAAAACACCCTCCAACTCCATGTTCTCCACTCACACAATTCATCCCCTTACGATCACACGTACATGGTCTACCAAACACTATACCCCCTTTCTGGTTACTGATCAGAGATTATCCTGTAAGTCTTTATAAATAACTGGTATTTTTGTATTCTTGATACTTAACACTGCTTGGCTTTGTGTTTAAAGCCTGAGATAGTCTCACATGACACCAACTCTCTGCTAGATAACTGTCTTTTGTTCCACACAAAGTGGACATATAACATTGCCTAATCCATTCTGATTGAACTGTAGAGCTAAACCACTCTGGTTATTTCCATCCCACTTGTTCTAAGAGCACATGCAGATATAGATATGTGCTTTCTGTGCACAGAAGGGTAATTTATGTATATAACTAGATATGGAAGAGCTATAACATAGATTTAAGTGCTTGGTTCTTATTGTTCAAACAGTTGTGTCAGTGGTGTGTGAGAAGTTCCAATCTGCTCTGGATTCTGACCAGAACTTGGGTGTCCATTTTTGAAAATCTTATAATCAGTAATTTAGTTTTGGTTTGCTGATGTGAGTGAATTATTCTTGATGAATTGTGGGCAAGCTTCATGCCCTGAGTTTTTATACATACTACATATGTCGTCTTCTTCCATAGGATCTATTTCTGACACACAAACATTTTAAATTATAACATTTCAGTCTTTTCTGTATTTTCCCTCTGCTTTGCATTTTTGGATCTTGGAATGAGTTCTTCCTAAGATAAACACTAGAGAAACTTCTCTAATAAGGTCCTCAGTGGAAAGCTTTCTCCTGTTATTCTCGCCCTTTAGTCACAGGTTTTGCACACATTTAGTTCTGGGTCAGTTGCCTTTCTAAGCACTTGAAGAACTGTCCACACATGTCTGCCTTTGTTGCTGTTTGGAAAGAGGAGTTCTTCCTAGTCTTTGCAGAGGCTGTGGCATCTGCAGATGCACTGTTGTGTCATGGATAATTTTTCAATACACGTTAGTGAGCACTTGGGTCCCAGTTCACTCTGGCCTTTTCATGTCTATAAAATTCTCAGTCATTCCCTGAATTCTGCTTCTCCTGAATTCTTTGCTGTTTCTCCAAGGAAGTCCATTTCGTGCCACTTGGGCCTTTGCATTTCTGTCCTCTGCTCTTCATTTCTCCACCCCTCAAGGTTGCAGTTTTGATATATTTCTTTAGTTCTTTCAGTTACATAATCTTTGTATATTTTCATCTAATCTATTCACAGACTATCTAATGTCTGTGGCCATGATGTCACCCCAAGAAATCCTAGCTGCTCTGCTTTGATAGCTCCACTTCTCTTACAGCATTTCTTTGTTGTGCAGCTGGACAGTCAGCAGCTGGGCTCCTTCAGACTGGCCCAAAGCTTCTCATTCTGAGTCGGCCCCACCGCTGTTTCAGTTTCTCTCCTGCCCAAGGAATTGTGCTCCTGTGGTCTGTACTTTTTAACTATTCAAGTTGAATATTATCCCTCTGCTTCTACTTGGCATCTGGGACCCTAAGGTTCTAGAATTCTATCCTTGATAAACTTCAAAGACTGTGGTAGCGCTTATGACAATAGACAAGTTTCAGAATCCATCTGGAGATTATTTTTTTAAGAACTGTGAACAATTGCTATTTTGCTATTTTTTTTTCATAATGAAAACCTTCTGGTTGTTTTACTTATCTAACTCCAAAAACACAATTAATATTCTAAAATATTCTACAGAGACATGCCCTGTGTGCATGAAAGACTCAAGCAGATGGAGTGTAGCCCCTGACAGTTTTTTCAGATCTGTTCAGATGGGCTGTGTGTGCAGGAGCAACAGTAAGGGGCACTGGGTATCTGTAAGGTTTGTGGGTCTCTAAGGCTGAACCTCCTTCAGCCTGGTTGCTCTAAGAATGTACCTGCGGTAGCCTGGTTGGACTTGGGAGGAGGCATTCAATGGGACTTCAGAGAGCACTCAGGGAAGAGACTCTCTTGTCCACTCTGTCTCAGAGATGCTAAATCACACCAGCTGTCTGTATTGCTTCAGGCAACACAATTGAGCCCCAGCTTATCAGAGGCACACAGTCATGTGATCTCAGGATTAAGCTGGTGCATTCTTTGCTGACTTGAACTTCTGTGGGAAGTTATCCTCGGAGGTTTTTTTTTTTTGGCCATGTACCAGAAATCATCCCCAGGTGGATATCCTCCAGAAATGGAACACTGTGGTTCTTACCTGGATCCTGCAATCTGACTGATATGGCAATGCCAGATACAGGCTGGCCACTTGCTCCATTTTGATGATTTAGCAATGGCAAGAGGGTAGAAAAGAAGTAAAGACTGTGCTCCACCAGCCTAGAGTGGGGTTCTCATTTCTACCCCGGCCTGATGGCATCTGTACCACATGCAGGGCCCTGACATCTCAGGTCCAGGTTATGCTTAGATAACTAATGAAAACTCTTAAAAGAATCTCTGCTTTCCCACAGGTCCTTGCCCACCTGACATGGTTGGCTAAAGATACCCAGAGACACCCAGTAGTATAACTTCCATCCTCCATTCCTTCCACCCATGAAAAGATAAAAACATCCTGTGCGTATCATAAGTATACATGAATAAGATTCAAACAGATGAGTCAGGAGCTGAATATGATGGTTGCCATAGTTACCTTTCTATCACTGTGATAAAACACCATGACCAAGACAACTTGTAAAAAAATGCATTTATTTATTTGGGTCTTAAAGTTTCAGAGATTAGAGTCCATGCCCATCAAGATGGGGAGCATGGCACTAGGCAGACAGGTAGGAAGAATGCTGGAGCAGTAGCTAAGAGCTCACAGGCATGGGATGCGGAGGAGAAGGAAACAGAGTGAGGAAGAAAGAGAGACTGGGATGGTGCGCATCGTTTAAAACTTCAAAGCCTTCCCCCAACCCCAGTGACACATCTCCTCCAATAAGGCCATACTTTCTAATCTTTCCCAAATAGTTCCACCAATTTAGAACCAAATATTAACTATATGAGCCTATAGAGACCATTCTCATTCAAACTACCTCAACTGTGCACACCTGTCATCCCAGCACTATGGAAGCAAAGACAAGAAGAACATAAGCTTAAGACTATCCTGATTTATATATGAAGTTTGAGGTTAGGGCTCATATTAAGACTCAGTCTCCAAAACAATCAATCAAAGAAAAATCCCAGCAGACTCAGTTTCTGTAGCCACCCCATTTTTTCCATAAGAATAAAACATATGTTCATGTCTCAAGCATCAAATGGGCACTATACATTTCTTGTGATTCCAAGTTTGAATTAAACACTCTTATGTCAGCATCACATGATATAAAGAAAATAGGAATATTCATTGTTATAAAAAAAAGAACTCAACATTCCCTTATTTCAAGAGTCAGGTAGAAATATTATGGCAAGTGGAGTAGAACTGTATAAAAACCCAAACAAACAAAAAAGGAACAAAAACCAGGTGCCCATTTCTTTACTCTTCCAGTTTTTATTTTAAAAATTTTAAAGACATTTTATTGATTCTTTGTTTCACATCATGAACCCCAGTCCTATTCACCTCCATTGCATCTGCCCTGTGTGCTTATGGCTCCCGCCACACACAAACAAAATAAAACAGAGCATAGAAAACATCTAGCACCGGGCAGTGGTGGTGCAAGCCTTTAATCCCAGCACTCGGGAGGCAGAGGCAGGTGAATTTCTGAGTTCGAGGCCAGCCTGGTCTACAGAGTGAGTTCCAGGACAGCCAGGGCTACACAGAGAAACCCTGTCTCAAAAAAAAAAAGAAAGAAAGAAAGAAAAGAAAAGAAAAGCTCTCGCTCTGGAAGATGGAGTATGTCACAGTGTGTCCTACAATATACCCCTGTCTACACATCTTCACTAGTGAATATTCATTGCAATGAGTCTCTGGTCCGGTCTGAGATCTCTGGCTTCTGGGACACCATCAATATTGAGTCCTCACCTGGACTCCTCCTGGTTATCCTGTTGCTGCCCTGTGTCATGGAGATCCTGCAGCTTTGGATCCGCAGGACTGGCCCTTTCATGCTGATCTAACAGTTCACAGTTGATGCAGATTTTCTGGGCCTGGTTGGTCAGCCAGCTGGCTTTCCCTTATCTGAACCACCAGGGTGAACTCTCCAGAACTTCTGACGAGGCCACCCAATGCTGACATCAGCAGATGACAGGGTCAGCCCTCCTGCTCTCATGCCCTAAACCCAGCTCCACTGTGCTGCCCTGTCGAGGTATGGGGCCCACCTCCCAAGAGCTGCAGCCAGTGAGAAGGTGGGCTAGCTCCCCTGCTCTCATGACTTTGGGGCCAGCTCTCTCAACTACCAGAGATATCGAGGGGGAAGAGAAGAAGACCATGGCCCCCATATCCATTCCACTTCATGACAGATGAATGGCAGGGGCTGCTCTCCCTAACTAGTGCCTACAAGGCTGGCTCACCTAGGGACCCACCACACACACACACACACACACACACACACACACACACACACACACACACCAGGGCCAGCTCTACTGCACTGCCCAGGCAAGGTGAGGGGCCCACTGTCCTGAATGCTGCAGCCAGCATGACACATGGGCCATCTCTCCTGACTGTTGAAGGTTCTCTTAACCAATGATCTTACACAATGCCCTAACAATGCACTAGCACCGCAGGGCACCCTCCCAGGGATAACAGACTCTGCTCAGCCACCCTGTGGGCTCCGAGCTAAGGATTACTGACGACCATATGGGCTCCCAACCCAAATTTCCTTTTTTCTTTTTAATGTATATGAGCATTTTGTCTGAATGCATGTATATGTACCAAGTGCAGGAAGTGCCTGTGAAGACCAGAAAGGGATGTAAACCACCTGGAGTTTCAGATGGCTGTGAGCTGCCATTTGAATCCTGGGAACCAAACACAGGTCCTCTGCAAGGACAGCGAGTGCTGTTAAATACAGAGCCACCTCTCCAGCCCCTGACCCACTTTAATTTCTTTTTTTTTTATTTGCTTGCACTAATCTGTGCCTGGTTGATGTTTTGATTTGTTTTTTGTTTTGTTTCTTTTTATTCAACACTGATATTTTATTTTCTGAAGTTTATCATAATCTTACAAAACAGAACAAAACAAAAAAAGCAGATATCAAAAACAGCAGTTTCTAGAGTGTCTGCGCTGGTTCTCGCCTCGGTCAGCAACTCTGGAATTGGCATCTTAGGGAAAGACAACCAGGCTGATTCCCTCCCGGCCACACACATCCAGGTGGTTGGTTCTGGAACTACTTTGTAATAATAACTTTTTACAAGCACCAGTCAGTTTTTGATAACCAATTTGGTTTGTCCAACAAAGTAGACACTTTTTTTCTTTTACTATGTGGCATTTTTCTTTCTTAAAAAATACTGAGCTGAAATACAGACTATGTATTTGGATCAGATCCCCCTTACCTGAAGAACACCGAAGACATCAACAGGCACGTGAAGTGTTACAGCGAATACTTGTGTAAATGTCTGAGGCAGCTACCTTATTTCTGATGAAGGTATTTCACTCAGAGGCTGCTGGAGTCCTTTCTCTGACTTGGGATAGTTTACCCCAGGCTATTTATTATTATCAGAAGGAAATGGGATGTTTGTGCCAAAGAGGCGCTTATATTGTGTAAATACATTTATATAGGGCAAGACTCCTTGCTCTGAACCCTGGGTTACCCCAAAGAGATGAGCGGCCATGATAATTGGATGCTAACAGGAAGTAGCACACTTAACATGCATAGATCATCATCTGAAGGCAGCGGGAAGAGAGCTGGAGACTGGTGGTGGGGCTCTCCCACTGCTTGCTCTGGAAACACATTTTACTTAAATTAGGGAAGTGTGGTCTGTTTTGCAATGTTAAGAGCTGCTGAACCCAGATGTCCCTCAACAGAGGAATGGATACAGAAAATGTGGTATATTTACACAATGGAATACTACTCAGCAATTAAAAACAATGAATTCATGAAATTCTTAGGCAAATGGTTGGAACTGGAAAATATCATCCTTAGTGAGGTAACCCAATCACAAAAGAACACACATAGTATACAGTCACTGATAAGTGGATATTAGCCCAGAAGTTTGGAATATCCAAGACCTAATTCACATATCAATTGATTCCCAAGAAGAAGGAAGAAGAGGCCCCTGGTCCTGGAAAGACTGGATGTAGCAGTGTAGGGGAATACCAGGTCAGGGAAGTGGGAGGGGGTTGATTGGGGAACAGGGGGAGGGAAGAGGCCTTATGGGACTTTCAGGGAGAGGGGAGCCAGGAAAGGGGAAATCATTTGGAATGTAAATAAAGAATATAGAAAATAAAAAAATAAATAAAATATAAAAATAAAAAAAGATCACTTCCTGACCAGCAATGAGTTAGGAAACTGGCCTCAACTTTGATCACATCTCTCAGTACTGGTTAAAAACAAAGTAAAACCCTTAAACCAGTCAACAGAGTTAGAAGTTGCACAAACTTGAATATAAATTACAGAATGGGATACATATTACTGACATGGTTATGAAAGGATCAAACACCCCCACTGGGACAACATTTTCTCTACATTATTTCAATTTTCATTAAAGGAAAGTGATATGCAATTTTCTTCTTTATAGATATGAAAAAGGAAGCAAGAAGTCAAAGTCAAGAGAAACAGATGCTACCCACAGGGCAGTGGTGCCATTTGGTTGTTTTGGTCTTTGTACCAGCAACTCCCACTGCTGTGAACGATGTCCAGCTCCAGCGGGACTACACGGTTTTTCTTGCAGTCAAACTACGAACGATGGACCCTACTCCTCCTGCAGCAGCCTTGTCATGCTATATAGCACTGCTCTTGTCAGACGAGCTCTTAAGGCCTTTATAAATATACTTCATTAGAAGGTCCACACCATTCTTGTCCAGAGGCTGATCAGTCTTTTCAATATCATTAGCTTTAAAAGAGATAAGCACCTTCCAGACGATGCTGTCTGTCCAGTCCTTCATTGCCTGACTCTTCGTGTTAATAGGGGGCTTTTTCAGGGCAGCCTGGAGAGCAGCTCTTTCCTTGCCACAGGCCCGAGTCCACCTCGCCCTCACCTGGCCATCGCTGCCGTCTTCCTTGTCCACGAACTTGTTATCATATTCATCCACGTCCACCTCCCGGAAGCGGGCCGACGACACCGTATTTTTCGACATCCCGGGTCATGACTTAGTCTTCAGTTTGCCAGTGTAAGCGACTAACCCTCACAGTGAGCTGCAGCTTCACAGGTCTTTGCTTGTAGGGTTCTCAAAGCCTAAAGGGAGTTCTAGTCAGAAAGGGCACTGGCTCTCTGAGGGTCTGAATATGGTAGCGCTCACTTCAGGCCTTAGAATGGATCTATAAGATGATTCCACTGCTCTGCGTCCAACTCCAGAGACCACTGGGGATGCGGCAGGTCATCCTTAGCATGACTGACAAGTCACTTCTCTCCCTTCTCAAGCCTGACTCCCAAGCAACCCCAGCAGCTGACTACCAGCGCCTGATTGCAGCACATTCCGTCTAGAATGTGGGGAAACCCTTTCTGTGCAGTGAGCTGCAACCAGGAGCCTGTGTGATGGACCCTCAGTAACACGACTTCCAAGAGCACCACTGACACCTAACCAACTCCATCTTTACCCCACGGCCCCCAGTAAGAATCAACCTGGGTTTGGCAGTAGCAGGATTCGGAGGAAGGGAGTAATGTACCCTTCAGGGGCCCAGGCACGTGAGGACACAGCTTTCCTGTGGCCCAGGCTGCTAACGCCTCTTCCCATTTTGTTTACAGTTATCTTCATTCTCTTTTAAGGAATTATGACACCACACTACAGTTTCTCTCTCCACTTTTTGCTTCTGACATGCAGCTCAATCCGTGGGGAGAGTCCTGCCCGCAAATAACCCATTGTTTTGTTTTGTTTTGTTTTGTTTTGTTTTTTCATGACGGAAAATTACATGCCAACAAGTGACAGTTAACTTCTGAATTTTAATCACTTGTCAAAACATGAAATGTATTTTTAAGAAATTTAATATGAGAAAGTAATGTATGTGCTCATATAGACAAGAACGTTAAAACAAAATGAAAGTGTTCTGCTCCTTGATGTATACATTTGTGTGTGGGGGGGAGTGTACAATTAAATCCCATTAACTTTCCTCCTCTGTGGGAAAAGCTACAGAAAGCAGTGGGCATGCACTGTCAGAAACCAACACATGGCCTGGAACAAAGGGAACATGCCACCAGAGCTGGTGAGATGTAGTCCCCGAGGTAGACTGAGCCCTTGGATTCTGACTTCCCAACCTCGAACAATCCTTATGACAGACAGGCTAACCAAGATCAGGATACCCACTGGTTGAGAAATCCCAGAATGCAGCATGCTCAGCACCCTGGAGTATAGGTCATAGTGGAGCCTGCATGGTCAGATCTAAAACCCTGAAAGGCCCAGGATGAACGAGTCAGGTGGAGACTAGGTAAAACCAACTAGGCAAGTCGGGTCACATGGTACTGCATGAAGGATTAAGGCAGAAGGGTGTTACATGGTGCTTCAGGCATCCACATGTATACCTGTACATATATGCACTGTGTAGGTAAATGGGAATGTACTTCGTACATATGCACAGTGTCTATTCATTTAGGTATGTGCTACTGTACAGTGCCATGTGCTTACTTGTAACCATATAGGGGTGTGCAATATGTATGTAGCACCTATATACACAGACATGTGCCTGTGCCATACCATATGTTTATATGTATAGCTGTGAGCATGTGTGCATGTATACACCCATGTGGGTATACACTTGTGTATTAATTCTTGACACGTATTTGGAGTGCTCATACATGTGCACACAGCTGTTTAGGGGTGGGAGGAGCCAAGTGTAGCCATGCTGCTCCTAAGGACCATGGAGACAAGGTTATCAAAAAGGAAATCAGGCAGACAATCCTCACTTTCTAGAGGAAACATAGCAACTCAGTATGCTTGGACTTCAATTTCCTGCACATCAACTTCCAGTCCTGTTTCCTCTCTCACAAGTGTTAGCAGCATGTAGCGTCTCCCTGCAGCCTGCAGCCTGGAGTCTGGGACCCAGGGAAACAATAGAATTGAGACAGTTGGTGGAACCAGTGACCTGAATGTTTCCTCAAGACTGTCCTCACTACTTACTAGAAATGCACAGTCATAAGAAAATCATAACAGGGGTTCCCACAAAGTCATTTCTGGTTCTCTCAGTGTCTTACCCATGATACCCCATTGCCCTGTCTCATCTCTTGGATAGGCCTACCTTCTTCTGCCAATTAGGGGTCCCTTCTGGTTATCAAAACCATAACACTTCCCACATGTCCACCTGTACCACAGTGACATGTGCTCCCCATATTCTTCTCTGTTTGTAGCTTTAAGTGTACCTCCATGACAGGAGACATGGTGAGAAAAGGCAGGATGGCGTGTTGAGCATAGAAACCAAGCAGAGCTTCCAGAATGGAAAGTGTAGGAAGGCAGAATCCTGGCTTGACCTGGTCAGAGTCCTCTTTCCTAAACTCTCTGATATGCTCCCCTTTTTCTTTAACTTGGAATTTATCATAGACTGGGTTCACGTGAATACAGCTTGCACATGCTACCAGTCATGTCAAGAAGTGTTAGACTGGTCAAAGAGACCATGGTGACTTTCTGTCCTATCCAGGAGGAGCCAGTTATCTGTATGTAGCAAAACTCATGAACCTACAGTCTGGAAAAATTTCAGATAATAGAGGGATCTCCGGAGCTCAGTTCCATCCCTACAGAAAGATAGGTTCACTCTACTATGCAGAAAGCTATCAGCTAAGCAAAGGCCATCTATTCGCTCTGTCAAAGGAACACCTTTCTCTTCTCAAAAGACAACGTGAAGGGAGAAAAGCAAACTTGGAAGGTGAAGTATGCTCCAGTGTTCAGTCTTCTCAGTGTTAACAAGACAATCACCATGATGTCCACATCTGGACCTCCCCTGCCTGCCCATGATCTGCTCCTGCTCTAAGTTTGTCCATACACCTCTCCCTATATTCTCAGTCATGTCTATTTTTGCATCTGCACCCATATCTGAGTCTTCAGCTTCAGTATCTGCATGTATAACTGAACCCAAGAAGCTATTCCTGACCCTGTATGTATTAGTCAGGGTTCACTAGACATAGAACTACTAAGGAGGAGAAGGGAGGACTTAAAATAAGAATTACCACACTGATTCCTATGACAATAGGCTGGAGCTCCAGCAAAGCTGATGATGTGACTCTGAGGCCAGAAGGAAGCTGGGAAGCTGCTAGAGTGGATGAGTCCAAAGGCCAGAGACTCTAAAAGTCTAATATCCCTGGCAGGAGAGTACTCCAGCAACAGCAAACAGGAACTCTGATTTCCTCTGTGCAGGCACAAGCACAGAGGTGCTACCTCCCGCACAATACCAACTTAACATCAGACATGCCCACAACAGATAAGCCCAGAAGTGACACTCTACCAGCTATCTGCATATCTCTTAATCTAGTCACCTTGGCACCTGAAATTAACCAACATACTCTGATAGGAGGTTTGAACTATAATCCCATTCACAGATGTTTAGCTCTAGGACATGATGCCCAGTACCCTGCACATCACAAGACTGGGTGTCTCCTTCCAGACTATCCCACTCTGTATATCTTTTTGCTTTATGTGCTTACAAAGAATTATGATCTACTATTCTCTTAATGATGTTTTCTCCATGGGGATCATCCTATGCTTAAGGACTCATTGGACTGTGAGGCCTGTGGATGGCTCAGTCCCCTGGACTGCCTTCCCCTGCTCAAGACTCTCTCTGGAATGAGCATCCCCTATTTGCTATCAAAGCCTTTCCTATGTACAGATGTACAGAAGGAGCAGGGAACTTGTCATATCATTATGAGCAATGAAAATGGTAGCAGGAGAAATGACAGTGGATCAGCCACCAGTACTCATCCTGAGTTTCATTTACTGACAGACGTATCCAGGATCTGATTTCTATTGCATCTGTGGTGCCAAAGCAATGGTAGTTACAGGCCTAGAGGCTATCCCAGATGACAACCCTGATCTGATGTTCTTACAGACCTGCTAAAGCCTCTAGGTGTGAACCTTGAGTTGACCATTTTTCATGCCCACATTAAGGCTGCACCAGATGAATGCATTATGACAGCTGAAGAAAGAACTAGAATATATGTTCATTCTGGTATTCAACCTTAAAGAATTAACCAACTCAAAACTCAGGTTGACAGTTTGTAAACACTCATACTTGGACCAGAGAAAGGCTTTGTCATGTACCTGAACCTCACCTACAAAGACATTACCACTGGTCTGAGGCAGAAGAAAGATATTGTCACTGGTCTGAGGCGCAGGGTCCTTACCATGAGTGTGCTCTTGTCAATCTCATGGACTCCCTCTGGACTTCTTCTGACCCTTACACATTTGCCCAAGGCTTCCCTAACTCCCTATATAATTCTTCAACCCATAGCAAGCACTTCAGCAAACTTTGATTTGTTTCCTGGAGGAGTGACCCATCCCTTCATCCTTGAAACTTTTGGTGCCTGTATTTATCCTGCTGAATTGAGTTTTTGTAGTTTTCCATTGACTTTAATCATAAGACACGGGTAACAGTAAGAGACACCCTAAGTATCCCTTGTACTCCAGACACAATCTTCTTTACCTCCACTAAAAAAAGCAATCCAATTTCCCACTGGCAATCCAGATCAATCACCCCTCCTAACACTCCTATTCTTTTCTTAGCCTGTTGGCTCAAGGGTATCAGAAACCCAAAGTGGCCAGGAGGAAGCCTGAGCTTTTCATCTGTTGTGTTTCCTGACAAAAGTATTTCTCTATTTAGAGTCAAAATGTTTAGGGCACCAGAACTTAAGGTCATGGTAACAGAAGGCAAAAATTTCCCATTAGGAGTTTGTGAACGGAACAATTCCTATCCCTACTGTCTAATTCCTAGACTTATGAATCATAGCTATAGAAGTTAAAGTTCCATATACTGGATGCTGATTCAAAGCATATACACTTTTAAGAATAACTCTTCCCTATCCCTCCAGGCTACTACTACCTAATTGATAATGCAACTGTTGTTTTTAAGAGGTCATTCCATTGTTCCATCAGGAAAGCTGCTTCAGGATGTTGGGAAACCTGTAAGACCTGTGGATCCTATGATCATGGGCCCACTGCCACACTTGTCTGACTGTGAAGTAAGTTCCATGATCAGGAGTAATAACGCGGATAGGTGTTCTCTAAGTCCAGGATGGTAGTATTAGCAGAAGAGTTACGTTCAGAAAAGGCAAATCAATAAACTGAATAGGCATCCATTCCATCAAGGACAAAGCATTATTCTTTCCATGAAAGAAGTATTTGAGACAGTGGAGCAGGTCACTGTCAGGTCATCCAGGTAAATGGTGCTTATTGGGAAGGGCAGGGGAGGGGGCTCAGTGTGTCTTTGCAGATGGCAGATCTGTCACTTAGCAGTAGTTATAGCCAGGTCAGCCCCAGTGAGTGGAAGCCCATGTTAAGCCCATGAAGAACTTCCACCTCTGCCACCATGGCCATTTTGTTTATGGGCCCATTGAGCAAGGACAGGGATGGCTGGAGAAAGAGACTGGCTGCCCAGAGAACAGATTATCCTATCTATTTGGTTATTGAATTCCTCTTCTGAAATTATCTTTCAATGAGCATTTTTATGGGATATAATTATCTTTACATCCTTTTTCCATTCAAAGATATCTAGCCACATACGTCTGCACCAGTTGTTTTTCTCACAGATTTTCCAGTCATGCTCTTTCCAAGTCTGAGTATCCAGTCATTGGTTCATTGGCTGCAGCACTTGAATCAGTAAACAATTACACATCTGGCCATTTCTTCTTCCAAACAAAATGTATGACCATGTGCACTGCCTGAAGTTCATCCAGTGTGATGATTTCCCTTCATCTTTCAGAGTTGTTCCAGAAAGTGGTTGCTACGCTACAGCTGTCCAATTCTCAGTTATACTTACATAACTTACAGAATCATCAGTAAACCAGGACCTAGAATGCTTTTCCTCAGTCAACTGATCATAAGGCACATCCAATGAGGCATGCTTTGGAGCAAAGAGCATTGTAACAGGAGTAGAAACCACAGGTATTTTTGAAAAGTCTTCATGTAACTTGCTTGTGCTATCAGGACCTACTCAGGCCCCATCATATATATATATATATATATATATATATATATATATATATATATATATACCACTTCCATTTGATAATGGATCTCTGCTATGCACATCCTACATTGTAGCTTGGTGGACAGATAATACCCAGCTCATGATGGGCAGCGCATGTCACAGGATAACTTGGTGACCTATTGTCAAACATTCTGTTTCCACTAAGACCCAATACCAGGCCAAGATCTGTCCCTGGAAGGAAGAAGAGTTGTCTTGAGGTTAAAACTGTAGAGGTTCACAATCCCAAGGATCTCTCCTCTGTAATTCACATACAGGGCCTGCCAAAGGCTCCAACCGGCATACCTCTATGCCACTGACACCTCAACAGATCATCTGGATCACATTGTTCAAGTCCTAAAGTGCACAGACCTGTCAGAGATTCTGTTTCAGGCCCCACACAAGACCAGTAGCTTTCCAAGTCATGTGGTATGTGAGCTAAAGTAGCATACCCAAGTGAGAAATATGCTGCCTGTAGAATCCAATAGGACCATTAAGCACTGGAGCTCTTTCTTGGTGGAATGGGGAGCTAGGTACACTAACTTATATTTCACTTTAAAAGGAACATTGCTGTATGCCCCCACTCTGCTGGTTACCTAGAAATTTCACAGAGATAAAAGGCCCTTGCATTTTGGTTGGATTTATTTCTTCTGATGCACATATGTGTTAGCAACAAGTCCAAGTGGTTGCTCACTTAGTCCAACCACCATAATGTCAATGTCAACTTAGACCAGTATAATATTTTGTAGAAGAGACAGCCAGCCAGCAACCCTTCTAATTAAATCATGACACAGGACTGGAGAATTAACACAGTCTCGAGGTAAAGTTTCAAAGGAATACTGTTAGCCTTGTCAGATGAAAGCGACTTCCTTCTGGTCATCCTTTTGTACAAGCATCAAAAAAATGCATTTACTAGATCAATAGTGGCATCCCATGTACAAGGAGTTGTGCTAAACTGTTCAAGTAATGACACCACATCTGATATAGCAGCTACAACGTGAGTTGCTGCTTGATTTTCAATAGTCAACTGTAATTGCCCATGACCCATCTGTGTTCTGTAAAGGCCAAATGGAGAGTTAAAGAAATATTTGGTGGAAACAACCACCCCTTCATTATTCAAGTCCTCATGGTGGCACTAATTTCTGTGATCCCTCCAGGGTTGCGACATTATTTTTGGTTTACTATTTTTTTTAGTAGAGCCAACACCAGGGGCTTCCATTTGGCCTTTCCAGCCATAACATCCCTTACTCCACAGGTCAGAAAACCACTGTGGTAATTCTGCCTTCTAAGTGTATCTGCCCCAACTATACATTCTGAGATTTGGGAAATAATGTTCAGGGAACCACTGCACCCACTGTGGGTCAAACTTTAACCAAAACTAATCATTTGGTCTCTATAAACCCCTCTTTTTACTGGAGGGTCACAATATTTTTGTAGTCTTCCAGAATCAGTGCCAATTTAGAGTCTGTATTCAATAAACCCTGAAAAGCCTGGATATTTTCCTTTTCCCTGGTGTATTTGTAAAAGGCCATAGATGCCCTGGGGAAGGATGGAAGAAAGGCTAACAGGTATTTTAGCAAAGTCCTTCCTCAGAGGGACCTGGTGATCACTTTATTTAAAGTATCTAGGTCTAAAAACTGTCTCAGGTCTGGAAATTGCTTTAGATACCTTATTACTATGAATCAATATAACCTTTCTTTGTCAAGATTTTTCTGCTTATACAAATTGGACAAAAATATAGTAGACCTTTTATCTATTTCATTCCTGGAAATACAATAATTGATTAGCTAGTCCCAAAGGTCCATACAAGTCATTCCATCATAAAAATCACTTTGCCTATGCTGCCTAGTTCAAAATAGGCTATTACAGGCATTGCCTTTCATGTGAAACCAATTATAATGAATACACCTACTCACCTTGCCCATGGTGATTCAGTGCTGTCACCTGGCCCCTGCTACTCCAGATTCCAATTAAATCACTGCATCTAATCCAGCCAATTAAGAAACAGTATCTCTAAACATAGGATCTGTCTCAAGGAACAGAGAAATGACAAAACTCTTCAAATATGTTGGTTCCCCTTACACCATTTGGCATCTTAGAGAATTAGTGAAGCTCATGTCTTCCGGGCCTTCCATTGAGAAGAGTTAGGTTTTTCACAGCATACCCACTCCAACATTTCAATTTTCCTGAGACTTAGAAAACTCCCTTCATCAACATTAAGCTGAGATATATCAGACTAATCCTGCTTCTTTTTAGAAGGCCATCATTTGACAAAGTCTTCAACCAATCAATCATATAAACTTTTGACATCTTTTAACTATTCAAGCTTCCCTATTAAATCTAGACTCTCCATTCTGTGGCCAATATCAAATAACTTAGCCTGACCCAATTTTATGTTCCTTCTAGCATTACACACACCCTTAAAACCCCTTCCTACACATTTTCCCTAGACTTCTGCTTGAATGAGTTAGTAAACTCATTATACTCCTTAGTAATGTGGTTCTCCTCCTAGACTATACTTTCTGCCTCCCCTCTAGCAGCCTATATAGCCTTAAGCCTGGTTATAGGACTATAGGTAACTATTGGTAGACCCCAAGAGACATCAGCATTTTCTTGCCTGGTATTTCCTTCAGGGGAGGTTACTGCCTATTCAACAATTCATGATTAAGTCTCACAGTCAATGGTGAGGAAGGCATTTCTGCTGGGAATGGAAGTAGGGTTGCATTCTCTGCTAAGGATGGAAAGACTGCTTCCTTGGATGACATAGACCCTTAAGAATCTTAAGGTTCAAAATGCTCAACCTCTTTAGGGTCCTCCTGTTGCTATATTTTTCCAACCCAATTATCTGGTAAAAGAAATCTCAACTCGATCAGTAACAATACAAGTTATAAGCCTAGATCTCCCACTACACTACTGTATTCCCATCTATATTATCCCATGTAACTCATGATTTCTCCAGGCCAGGAGCTTCTCTCTACAGCCTCTCTATGGATCCTCTGTAGCTCCTCCCCCAAACTCTCAGTTCCTCCTCCTTCCTCCTGCCCATTCATTGGCTCAAGCCTTTATTTGAAAAGTTAAGGTGGGGAGAAGGTCACAAGGCAACTCCTCATCTGTAGCTCCTCTGAGGAGTAGAATTAGCATCAAAATACAAGCCCAGGGCTATCCACATCCTCCTCCAACATGTTTCTATGTCAAATATACAGGATCCCACTCTTTTCCAATAAGTGCTGTTATATTAACCAGCAACACACTTTGAGACTAAGACTCACTGTTGCTGTGCCATAGTGACCCATAAAAGACAATCAACTATGCCACAACAAAAGTGGCTTGTTGTGAACCTCCCTTGTAACCACTGCCTACTGCAAAGGTCCATGATCTGGTCCATGACCGGATATGACAATATCAATAAACTATGGGCATGAACAAGTGTTTAGAATGCAATTTGACAGGAAGATCACATCAACTTAGCAGTGAAAGTGGCCTCTGATCTTTTCTCTATGCCCTGTGACCTCAGCAGCCATAGGCTTTTGCCTTGACTTGCAGAACTAAATATCGATCTCCTCCTTATGGAGTAGGCCTTAAATCCAATCAGAAAACAGCTGGTTGAACCCTATTAGAAATGGCGTTATTACACCAGACAGCATATATTGGCATGCAGATATTATTAATATCCTGTGTCCATAAATGAGCAGGACTATTAGTGATAATTCTCTCCCAGAACACGACAAAAATCTTCCAGAACTATGAAGTCTAGACTGTAGGCACAGAACTTTATCTCAAGCTCAGCTGGATTTCTCCTTATCCTATAACCAAAATATGTTGGGTTTTAACAATAATCTTAAAGAAAAACAGGGCTACTTTTTCTCGTATTTGTGACAAGGTCCCTGGTCTATCAGGCCGTGGTCCAATGCTTGTTTTCTTGGAGTTGTCTCACAAGCATTCAGAATTCCCCTCACAGGATTCTAATTCTGGACCACATTCTGACATATCCCCACACGAGAACTGTATACAGAATGTTTAAGGTGTGCATAGCTGGTCACCTCTATTAGTTTAAATCTTTGAGCATGCAGTACTCCACTTCCATACCTCTTTTCTGATGCTGATTGTTCCTGATGATCTTGAGGACCATCAAGGATCAATGCACACCAGGTCTCAGTACCCACTCAAGTCCAAACATTGTGCATATTGGTTAAGGGGCCAATCAATCTATGATTCAGAATAGGGTTTTTGGTTGCTCAAGAGGTTCATCACTTTTATGTAACTTTGCCCATTGTGTTAAGGAAGTGGCTGTGGGAGTTTCCGACCAACGAGAATAGCACTCTCTACAGGCAGGTGGGTCTCAGTGAGTCTGAGGCCACATGGTGAGTTCCAGGGCAGCTGGGGCTATTTAAAGAGAAATAAGAAAGAAAAGAAAGAGGGAGAGAGAGAGAGAGAGAGAGAGAGAGAGAGAGAGAGAGAGAGAGAGAGAGGAAGAAGAAGAAGAAGGAGGAGGAGGAGGAGGAGGAGGAGGAGGAAGGAAGATGAAGGGAGAGGAGAAGGAGGCAAAAGAAGGAAGGAAAGAAGGAAGAAAAAAGGGAGGGAGGGAAGAGAAAAGGAAAGAAAGCGAAAGGGGAGAGGAGAGAGAAGGAAGGAAGGAAAGAAAGAAGGAAGGGAGGGAGGGAGGGAGGAAGGAAGGAAGGAAGGAAGGAAAGAAGGAAGGAAGGAAGGAAGGAAAAATGTCTTTTCTTCCAAAGGATTAAATAAGACAATGAAAATTCAATTTTTAAAAGATGTCATTTTGTAACTCTCACCTACGTCAGCAGTTCTGAACTCAAAACATATACTTGTTCATTTCTCCCTAGAACCGCACCTTTCAGAATGAGATGATCACATAAGAATGGCAGGCCAATCTCTGACCAACCAGAGTGAGGCACAGGACCCTTGCATTATGGATGAAAGCCTAACTGACTTCCTGAAAACATGTCTGACTTCCTGCAGGTGTGATTGCCTGTTCTCTCACAGTTGCACATGCTCTGCAAATGTAAAACCTTTTGCTTTGCTGGCATACTTTAGATTGTGTGATCATTTTCTTGGGACCCCAGCCCCATTTATAACAGTACTGGCAGACACAATCGGGATACCTGTGCCTCTTGCACCTCATTGATGTACTGTTGTTCAGACACACACAGGCACAGCATTTGCTTTCTGCCCATTTCCCCTTTGGAACTCCAGCTCAAAACAAATCTTGACACATTTGATTTCAAATGACCCAGGCAGCCCCCTTGCTTGTCATCCAACTCTTGATTCCTTTAGCACTTTAGGATTTACATGTTCACCTAATAGCTCAAGTCCACCAGAGCCTTACCTACCCCAGAAAGATCATGGACATCTGTGAAGCCAAAAGTCCCTCTGCCAGTCCAAGGCCCTTACTGAATTAATGTCCTTCTCAACTCTGCAGTGAACATTGTCTATCCTGGCCAAGTGGGAGTCACACACCACTCTCTCGCCCAGCCCCTTCACTCTCATTTCTACCTCATCTTCTCCCTTCTTCCTGTTTAGTTCTCCCCAAGTTTTTTGACAACAGAAGGAGCTATTGAGCACGGATATATTTTGTTCTCTCTGCTCCTTTTGTCCCTACAGTCATAAGAAACAGTGAGGCAGTGCTTCAGTCTGGTGCTGGCTAGTTTTATGTCAAGTTGACATAAGCTGGAGTCACTGGAGAGGAAGATGCCTCAATTGAAAAAATGCCTCAATAAGATCAGGCTATAGGCAGGCCTGTTGTGTATCTTCTTAGTCATTGTGGGTGGGAACACCCCTAGGCTGATGGTCCTGGGTTCTATAAGAAAGCAGGCTGAGTAAGCCATGATGAGAAATCCAGTAAGCAGCATTCCTCCATGGCCTCTGCATTAGCTACAGCCTTCAGTTCCAGGCCTGCTTGAATTCCTATCCTGACTTCCTTTCATGGTGAACTGTGTTGTAGAAGTGTTAGTTGAGTAAGTGTAAGCTCTCCAACTAGCAATTGGTCATGATGTTTCATTGCAGCAACAGTAATGCTAAGACAAATCTGATCTTTGTCTTTTTCCAATTTACCTACAAAATCAGAAGCTAACACCAAGAAAACACCTTTGCATGACTTTCTCTGGTAATTACTCCTTTATTCAGCAAGTGCTTTCTGCAAAGACACCTGAACCTCAGTTGCATGGTTATCGCCCACTTAGACAATGAAACTTATGCCACAGCTCTCTTACAATCCCATTCCATATGTAATAGTTTCAGAGACTGCAATATACTCCCCGTTCATCAGCAGTTCTTAGAATATCCCTGTACTCCCTTGATGAATGGCATTCATCAAATAGGCACACACTTCATAGCATACACCAAAGAATGGCCACATCAGCATTGGTTGTAGCTGCTAGCTCTCAGACGGGTTAGCTTCAGTTATGTCTCTCCACAGTAAATACAACAGAACTGCTCCTCCCAATCTCATCTGTCCTCCTGTCACTTCTCCTGTTTGAGCGACAACTATTTCATTAACTTTCCTTGTGGAAACTTGAACAAATGTCTTTCCATCTCAGAAAAGCACCAATCATAAACTAGAGAACTATTCTACCCAAGTCCAGCTTGATAATACAATGAGTTTACTAAACTTTCTTTTAAGAGCATGGGTAAAGGGTTACTGTGAATGTGGTTGACCCCAAAAGCTATATCACCAAAAAGTCCCAAAATAACATTAATGGCAGCCTCCCAAAGCTACATATATAAACCCCTCCTTTAGTTAACCATCTATGGTGCACCCAAAGCCCACTTGAAGAAGAGCTAGGAATATGTACAGCTGGAAGAGATGCACAAAGTGTAGCTGGATCTCAGGTGAGGGTCCAATAACCTGTCTTACACCCTTCTTCTAATGGAGCAAGATTAAAACCATTTTAGCCTTGCTAAGGGTCTCCTTCAGGTAGTGGCAGCTTTTCTCATTAACTGGGTGTAATATCATTTGACAATATTGAAAAATGGGCAGAGGATTGAGGGTTCTTAAGGCAACAGACCCTGAGTGTGACACTCAGGAGAACACATGGCTTTACATGTATTGAAATCCACAAAATGTTCACAACCTGAAGGAACCAGCATATAAACTATGAACTTTAGGTAATACCAATCAACTCTGAACTGTATGCAAACTCAGATATTAGTGAGAGAACAGGGATATGTTACCTCTGTACCCTCTGACCCAGATGGTAATAATGGGGGAAGGGCATATACCACCTCTGTACACACTAACCCAGATGATAATAGTGGGGTAGGGGTATGGTGGTTTGAATGAGAAATTTCTACCATAGGTTTATTTATTTGAATAGTTTTTGGTGCTATCTGTGGAAGCTAAAGAGCTTTTAAAATGTGGAGCATTGCTAAAGAAAGTACATCACTGGGCAGGGGGTTGAAGTTTTATAGCATTGCCCCTGCCCCCCTATTCCCCTGTCCCTGTCTTATTTATTGTATGCAGATGAAAATATAAGCAGTTTCCAGCTCCTGCATCCATGCTTTCTCTAGCTGTTGTCATGCTTTCCTCACCATGATGGACTCTCCTTCTCTAAAACCACAAACCAAAATAAAACCCTTCTCATGTCCATTCTTCTAGAAACTGCCTGGAACAGACATATTCCTGTTGGTGTGGGACACAGCAATTACCACTATCAGCAACTTGAAGTAGGCAGGGGTGGTGGTTTCCAACACATTCCTGTGGAACACACCTACATGGACGAAGACAGATGGATCCTGGAGAGTGGAAACCTTAGCTAGTTAACAAGCTGGTACAGCTGCTATATGTGTAGCTTTTCAGTATCCCCTGTTATCCACTACAGAAACTGATTTGGGCAACTCTTCCCCTCTAGAGAGGTTCAGTAGAAGCTGCTTCTACTACATGGGCATCATCACAGCTCACAGACATCATTATGGCTCCTGGGCATCATCATGACTCATGGGCATGGACATCAGCGTGGCTCGTGGCATCAACATGGCTTATGGGCATGGCATGGCTCATGGGCATGGGCATGGCTCATGACATCAGCATGGCTCATGGCATCAGCATGGCTCATGGCATCAGCATGGCTCATGGCATCAGCATGGCTCATGACATCAGCATGGCTCATGGCATCAGCATGGCTCATGGCATCAGCATGGCACATGGCATCAGCATGGCTCATGGGCATGGGCATGGCTCATGACATCAGCATGGCTCATGGCATCAGCATGGCTCATGGCATCAGCATGGCACATGGCATCAGCATGGCTCATGGCATCAGCATGGCACATGGCATCAGCATGGCTCATGGCGTCAGCATGGCTCATGGGCATGGGCATGGCTCATGACATCAGCATGGCTCATGGCATCAGCATGGCTCATGGCATCAGCATGGCTCATGGCATCAGCATGGCACATGGCATCAGCATGGCTCATGGCGTCAGCATGGTTATGACATCAGTATGGCTCATGGCATCAGCATGGTTCATGGGCCTGCATTAAAGACATCACACTATTGAACATCTTCATAATCTAATATCATAGACTCTAACCATGTTTTGTCCTATCATTTTGGGGCTTTGACATGGCTGCTAGGTCCCAGTGATCAGGAAGTAGCAACTACTAGATGCACTGTGACAACAAGCTTGGGTGCTATACAGTCTCTGTGGAGATGGATGTTTCCTCACACAAAGAAACGCAGGCAGGTCCGCACTGAGAATTAAGAGTGTGTGATAGGCAGTGGAGAAAGGAACATAGGTGAGCCATGTGGAGAAACAAGGAGAAAGAAGTGCTTTCCTTAATTTCCACTGGTCTAATGACCTGTAGTCCATGAATTAACCTAAACTAGTTCACAGAACATTCCAGTGCCTGTAACAAACCAATACACCTGTCAGTTTCTAAAAGGAGAGTGCCTCCAAAGCTTACTAACCACAAACTCTTCTCAAGACAATGTGCCTTCCCCAGGAAACATCCAGGGAGGATTGTGATCTTCCTTAGGATAATACTGTGGTCTCCAGGAGAGATGTGACTCCCAGGATACAACGTGGCCTCAAATACAGGATACAATGTGACCACAGTGAGAACTCTGTAGCTTCCAGAGGAATATGTGACCTCAAGGAGAACATGTGTATATCCCAGCTTCCAGGGTCACTAGGTCCCTCGTGCCCTTGTTCCCTGGGATGATGGGAAACTCTTATTCCCTTGTGATCTAACCTGTGACACCAAACCCTTCCATCCAGAAAAGATAACACATGACTTTATCTTAGTAACAGGTTGTAAGACACTGGCTTCATGATATGGCTCCCCTTGATTTAAAAAGTATACACATATACAATAAAATCACACTTGAAATGTAAAATGACTCTAGTGAGCTTGAGCATGGCAAACATGGTTCTGGCAAGCTGTGCCTTCTCCCCAATTCCCTCTGCCTTGCAAAAGACTATTAGATTACATTTATAGTCACCAAAGTATATTCCCTTAATTGGCCATGTTCTCCTCCTGAGGCTGACTACCAAGGTCCAGCTGTCAATGTACTGAAGTCTAATAATCAAATGCACACTTTTGGCTACACTAATAAATATGCAATCAAAATTAAACACCTCATCCTAACACAAGATTCCCCTCTTACCTTTATAAACAGCCATTTGCCTATGGGCCACATTGGTCTCCTCTTTATCGAGACAGAGTCCTTGTCCCCTGGGACAAATATCCCTGACCTCTCTCCTTCTCCCTCCTCCTCTAACTCCTGTCTTTGTCTCTTATTCCCTGCCCTCTGTCCCTCTGAGGGAAATAAATCTCCTTTATTTGGTGTTGGAATGTCTCATGTCAACACTGGTCCCTTTGTTGATGTCATGACTGGAATTGGTCATTAATGCCCCCAAATCTCTACCCTTTTTTCACATGTTCCAGTAGCCACTTACACTTTTCTTCCTTACTTAATAAAGGATCCCTCTGTGAAAATAGGTGTTTGGGTATGGCTTGTGCCTATTTTGGATCTCTGTGTAAGGATCCATTCATTTAGGCTAATATTCTGGTTGTCCAGTAATACCCTACCACACACAACTCTTTCACATATCCCAGTCCTTCTGATGCAAGATTCTATCATCCAAAAGCAGCTAATTAGTAAGTCCCCAACCCTAGCTATTCTAAACAGTCCCCAGGTTATCGGGTGACAGCCATCGAATGTCTTGTGTCGCCATTCTGTCCTATTGGATGGGGGATATTGCATCCTGCCATAATCTTCACTAGTTATAGGGACTCCCACAGATTGGCTAGGTACATTTTGTCAAGTCTGGTTTAGTAGGGAACCTCCCCAATCCAGAGCCCTCCCTCCTCCTAAATACCTGTTGACCAGTCCCAAAATTCTCAGACCCTCACACCTCAGACCCGCTGGGGTCTTTCTCTCGATGATGGTATCTGGGTGATAACCCAATGTCCCAGAGATCCTGGTTTTGGCCTTTCTAGATACAGAAGATATCTGGTCTCTTGACCTTGGCCCACTGACTACTAAGGGCGATGGGTTCTGCTTCCTCCATTCCAACTGACTTGCTTTTAGGATGTCTCCTCCAGAATTTCAAATGACCAAACTCTCAACTATCACATCTCCTAAGCTCATCCACTGTAGTGCTAGTCTTGGTCCCTATATCACTAGATATTCATTCTAAATGGTTGCCCAATGGCTCTCTGGATGCTACCATTATTCAGGATCCTTACAACTTTTGTAAAGTGATCCTACATGTCTTTGCTTTTCTCTTTCTCTATTCCAGGCTTTCCTTGAATGCTTCCTGCTCACCACCCCATACCCTCCTTGCTCTTAAGTCCTCAGCCCCTCTCCTGACACTTCTGCTCCTAAAACTGAAACTCTTTTCTTCAGCTCAGCTGATGAACAATGTCACAACCCTCCTTGTCACTTGCCTTCCCAACAATCTACCACCCTCTCCACTCCACCATCCACCTGGGTTTCACCAAGACCAGAAAAGCCAACCTGTGTCCTCAGGCTCTACCTCTGCTCAATCCAAGTTGCCCCACTTCCCACCACCAGCACCTGTTTTCAAACCTCTTCACACTCAGTCTAGTGAAACTGCTCTCAGTCCCTGCCTCCATCCTGCCCCTCAGAGAAGTAGCAGGTGTGGAAAGCCCTACTTGCATTTATGTCCCCTTCTCCCTTAGTGAACTTGTCCAGGTTGAAAACATTTGGGTTCTTTTACCTCAGACCCCATCACCTTCAACAAGATGTTCCACTTTCTAACCCAGTCCTTCCTTACCTTTCATGATCTCTATATGATCCCCAAATGGTCAACAACTCCTTATGACCTACTTTTTGTCCAGTCATATCCAGGCATAAAAGTCAAACTTAAACACTTACAATGAGTCCCACTTACAGTCCAGGCTGAGGTCCTGGCCCTGGTATTCAAAATCTTTCACAACCATAGTAAATACAACCAGAAAAACAACTAGTAACACTTGGCTAAGGCCCTCCAGCAAATGAGGAGAATGTCACATCAGAAGGAGCCACTAAGATCTTGTTTAAATCTGACAAGAAAGACCACTGGGCCTGTCTGCCCAAATCTGAACAGGCCTACTCAGCCATGCCAAAAGTATCCATAACAAGGCCATTGGGCACTGGAATACTGCCAGGGCACAGCCTCTCCAAGGTCATCCAGCCTTCCAGCACACACGTGAACCTGCTGGGCCTAGTACCTTAGGACTAATAGGGGCCAGGATATGCTATTGAACTAACTAAACTTACTCCAATCATTCTCCTGTAGCCTAGGGTCTCAGTGTTTCTGTCAGGTAACCTCATTACATTCCTCTTAGACACTGGGCCACTTTCTCAGTCCTGAAAGAATTCTGAGATCCCACTCACACTTCCCCGTCATGAGAGTACATGGTCAGTCCTCCAGACCCCTCCAGAATTGCTTCAAAGGCTTTTCATTTTCTCACCCCTTCCTTCTCATACCCTCATACCTCATTCTCTTGATAGGAATGGATGCTCTTTCCAAAATTGGTATTAATTTTACCTTCTACCATGGCAACAGCTCCCAGGATACTCCTGTGTCCCTCTGTTTCCTGCACACACACACACACACACACACACACACACACACACACTTTCTCTAAAATACCCAAAGCCCTCTTATCCCCTTCCTCATCTCTAGTCAGTCTCACTATGTGGGATACCACCTCCCTTTGTCTTGCTGCACATCATAAGTTTCTTTATATATCTTTATATCAACATCAAAGATCTTTCCACCTACATTTCCAAGCCCCCAAATCCCCTACCATTAGCTAACCCCCAAGGCCTCAAAGTCCTCATTCATCTCTTTTATCCAGATAGTTTCTACACCCCAGCTCTTCACCTTACAATATTTCCATAGTGGCAGTTTATAAAACCTGATAGAACTTTTTACTTGGTCCAGGGTCTATGCTCCATTGATGCTGTTGATGTCCCTATTCACACTGTGATCCCTAACTCTTATACCAGCCTATCCTGTATTCCAGGCAACATTACTCACTTTTTAGTCCTAGACCCAAAAGATTTTTTTTCTCAATACCCCTAGATCCTCATTCTCAAAATCTTTTGCCTTTACTTGGACAGATCCTGATATGCAGCAATCCCTTCAACTAATCTAGACTATTCTCCCCCCAGAGATTCAGAGATAGTTCTCATCTCTTTGGTTGGGTACTCACTACAGACTTGGCCTGCATTCCCCTTTTCCCTCTTGCCTACTTCAGTATATAGATGACCTCCTTTGCAGTCTTTTTCTCACCAACAGTCAATATGACAGTGACTTACTCCTCAATTTCCTAGGCTTCAGGAATATTGGGTCACCCCTTCCAAAGTTCAACCCTCATGTCTTCAAGTCATCTATCTTGAATCCTCTCTTAAGCCAACCCAGAGGCTCCTCACTCTATACCACTTTACTCATCTTCACTCCTTGTCTCTGCCTTCATGGCCAACTTCTCTGCTCATAAATCCCTAAATGCTCACTCCTGAGACATTCCCTATACCAAGCCACTTCTGGATCTCTTCCATCCTCTTATCCACAAACAAGTCCTTACATTTCAAACATTCTCCAGCCTTCTGCCTCCCAGATCCATACAAACCTTTCCATCCTTACACTTCCAAAACACATAAACACTTCCTAGGATCAGCCTTTGGCCCTGTCTCTCACCTCTCCAAAACTGAACATGACACCATTCATGCTGACCTCCTGGTCTATGCACTCTTGCCACAGCCTCTCTGTGTACATATAAATCTAACAAAATCCCCTATCACAAACTATTGATCCCTCTGACAATCTATTGATCCCCTCTCACAATCTATTGATAACTCTCACAGTCAATTCCCACTGATATCTTCCTCAATTCCTAACTTAAGAAGGGTTTCAATCCCTTCCACTATCTCAGCTTCTATCCCTCCAAACTTCTCTTAACTGCCCTCCCCTCAGTCTCTCAATATTTATCCCTTTGCCTCAACATCCCACAGATCCTCTACACTCTTGTCCAAAAGCACTTGAAACCTCCCCTCCCATCCCTCTCTCTGCTATTTCTACCTACCTAGACTTTTTATATGGATGGCATCTCCTGCCTGTCAGGGGGCCATGTCAGACTGAACCTCCATTATCAGTAATGACAAAAAATCTCCTTTGTGCTGAGAACTTGGTTTGGTAGCGTCTTGTGCTGATACTGGTCCCTTCTAGATATATATGTAATAGCTATAAAAACTATATGGTTAATGGTTATACATTTAAAGCTTATTTTCTTAGGAGTCTAGAAACTAATACAATGACAAGTATCCTGAAACAACATGTTAGAAGCACTAGAACCAAGTAGGATTCTCAGGTTGACTGCATGAGTGACTGTCCTGACCACTGTGATAGGTTAGCCTCATCCAATGCAGCTTCAATATTTCTTACCCTGAATGCTGGTTCTCTCTTTTCTGCACACACACACACACACACACACACACACACACACACACACACATAACAGGCCATATCTCCTATCCTGAGTCCACACATCCCATGCAAAGTCTTCCCTAATGCAGGCTGTGCAGGCCTCACCTGGACACCAGAACCCCAGCTCACACTATCCATGTATAGCTTGAGATAGGAAGTAGCCACTCTGCCTACCTGTACGGGAGAGCTTCTGTAAGGTGACCCTCAGGTGCAGCAGGGCTCCTGGTGACACCTCATATCGGTAAGTGTCCATCGCAGGAACCTTCTGACATCTTCCAAACACACCATCTACAGAAATAGGAAGGCAAAGCAAGAACTTGACATTCCATCTGCAGGGAGCAGGAAGGCCTCTTGCAAGGTCCTATTTGCTAATGAGGTAAGACAGAGCAGAGCTTCAGACAGCACCAGGGAGTACTGGAACTCAAAAACACCCAGAAAGGTGCACTGTTGGAAATGCAAATGGGAAGCATGGGACTATGGCCCTGGCACAATGAGCTATGTAAGTGTGCTTTTCCCACCTACGCAGACCATCCCTTACATGTCACATTTTGTAATCCACATGCTTTAGGTCTGGAAATGGAATCTCATGCATACTATTCACTCTCCCCCTGAGCTCCATTCTTGGCCCCTATAACTCAGAGTTTTCATGTGAAACTCTGACAACTAACTGCAAAGTGCCAGTCACAATTGGGATTAATTCTCCACACGTGAGAATGTCCTGGAGATAGAATCTTTGATTTGCAGATGTCTTCAGGATTGAAGGAAAGATCCTCCCTGTGTGAGCAGGGGCTATGCAGGAAGGAACATGGGCAGAAAGCGATGTGGGCAGGGTTAGGGTCTCGCTGAGCACCACTATGCTTGGTTCTCCCTTCGTCTGTATTGACAGACTGCTGTCATATCTTCAAGTCACACCTTCTAATTCATGTGGACTTGCTCAATTAGCATTTTTTGGGCAAAGAGTCCACTTTGGGATACACTTTTGGGGTGGACTGTCACACATTCTAATTATCTTTTTTGGCTCACATAAAGGACTAATTCAGGGACTAGCACTTGCCACACAGGGTGGCCATCTGCAGACTCCAAGTCATGTGAGGGAATGATTTCTCTTTTGTTCACAGCAGTCTCTTCCGGAGTGTAGCTAAAGAAAGCCATTCAACTGCAAGAAGTTTAATTGGAAGAGACACATTTTCCCGGTACCATCCTGATGCAAAGCATATCTATTCATCTTAGACAGAGCCCTGTGACTGGCAGAAAGAAGCTTAAGTATAGCAAGTATCTTGAGATGTTTAAGTGCCTGTGTCAACCTAGAAAATACAGAGGACAGTGTATCCTACTGTACAGAGCAAGCCACAAATGAGCGAAACCTACAGCATTTTCCCCTCCACAATGACTCTACCACACTATCAGTGCCACGCTGTCCTTCCATGATCGCTCTGCCATGGTGCTCCTCTAGAGTACCCATCCACAGTACCCATAGCCCCAGCAGAGTTGACCCAAACTTGTGGTCAATAGCAACGATAACCACTGACCACAACATCAGGGTGATGTGCTCTGGAATTCAGCTTGGGATGACCCCAAGCTCTCCAAGCTCTAGTAGAGCCTATCTCCACCAATGAAGAACAGAAAAATAGAATCGTCCTGTCCACAGATCACAGTGGATGGTACTGGAGAGGGAAAAGTGAAGGAAAGAAACCACCCCAGCTTACTGGCAACAGTGTGGCTAGAAGTGAAAAGTTTGCTTAAAGACACCTTTACTAACAGTGATGAAGAGGAGAGAGGTCATCTTCTCCCACTTTAAAGGAAAAAAAATAGACTTTTCCTGGCATTTTGAAGAGGTTTATTACATACCTTTGCTTGTTGTAACCAACATCCCATAGAGTACATCCCCCAAAGGCAAAAGTTACTCTTACTCTCAATATTACTGTACCCTAAATTTCCACACAGACCTGTGCAGGGCCCTGAGGATCTGTTCAACTTCTCAGCCATTCTCTGCTGGTCTGTGGTACTGTATATGGCCTCTGTCTCAATACTGCATTCATGCATACTCATATGCACACAGGCACAATTCCATTCATTTCTATGTATAGCATCCTCTCTCTCTCTCTCTCTCTCTCTCTCTCTCTCTCTCTCTCTCTCTCTCACACACACACACACACACACACATACACACACACACAACATACACACACACACCAAGCTCAGACTCAGTTCATGCACATTCATCCATACACAAGCTTTCACATATGCACTGACTCAAACATACATATGCACTCACAGAATCTCATCCAGCTGCCAACTTTCCTAATAGCATCCCGAGTTCCAAGGAGGCAAGACCATTGCTCTGGCTTCTCTTCATCTTCCATAGCATCTGATGTGATATTTCCTGCTCAGGTGGATTAAAGAGATATCAGCAATCACTTAACTGATGTTTTCCCTTTTCATAAATGAAACAAATGCCTGAAGAAATGTTTCACTCCTTCAGCTGGAATCCTGATAGTTTAGAACCCACAGAGGTTTAAAAGTCTCTGCCTCATGGCAGATGTCATGCTTCATAAGGATTTTCTAAGGAGCCAACCAGGTGATATGGAAAGATATGTGTCACGTTCTTTCTATGGCTAAAGTCATTTCCCAACTCTGCTTACACTCACAGAACTGGTTTGTTTTCCCCAGCCACTTTCATTTCCCAACTTCTTTCACAGAGCAGGCACTCATGGAGGACAGGAAAAGTTTCTGTTGATGCTAATCTTCCACTTCTGGTGACTGCACGCATGTTCTTTCAGAGAACATACTCAGAAACATCAAATCAAACTTCAAGGAATTGTAGGCAAACAATCTGACCTGGGATCCCCAAGATCCACCCAGAAGGCATCAGGCCTGAATGGAAAGACATCCTTAGATACACACACAGGCCTCACTGTGCATCTGATGAGGATTATGGTCACACATCATCCAATGTGGAGACCCACAGAGAAATCATCAGGGAGGAACATCTTTCTACCTCTGTATGAATGATGGATCAGCTTTGTCCCTGGGCTGAAGTATCTGCCTTCACTGTGTGCGTTATGTTAACCAAAAGTTCCAAGAACTAAATGAGTTCTGTACTTCTATAGTAACTTCATCTTAGTGTCTGCTCTTGCTAATAATTTTACCTATTTTATTTTTCATCTGACTTATTACCTTTCTCCATTAGCTCTTCAGGGAGGCCTACAGATGTTGAACTTAATACCACATCTTCTTCTGGTTTCACTGTGAGAGAAGCAGCTTGGACAAATCCTCACAGCAAGTACATCAACCGGTCCAATCATCTGTAAGTTTATTTGGGTAAACTGAATGCACAAAAACTCATTGTATCTCACTTTCCTCAATATCACAGAACTGCATTCTTTATTCATAAGGGAGAGGGGCAGGAAAGGAGTTGCAATTATAGTCTGCCAAGATTTCACTGGGGGTTGTGTTGAGATCATTATGCAGAAGGCAAGAACCTTGGAAAAACCATAAGCAGAATTCCTGCCATGCACAAGTGACATTCACCAGTACTGGGGCAGGGACCCCACTTGCTTCTTTCCATGATGCAAAATAATGGCCTATGGTGTGCATTCAGGTCTGAGAAATACTGTACTCAGTAAAACACCATATGTACTTGCTCAGGAGGAACCACTGGCTGTATCTGAACATTACCCCAGTATGTGATGGGAAGCCACAATGCTCAGCTAATTCAGAAAGTTAACCCAGCACCAAGACACAGCAGCAGAACATGGTTTCCTGGGAAACCTGGTCCCTAGCCTCAGACCCAGGGACTATCCCAGCCACCTGCAGTGACTCTGGCAGTTGCATTTTAAAAACTAGTCCATCATTCAAGGTCCTCAACCACATGTGGTCACTCAAGTAGCCAGTAAGGAAGAAGCAACAATAGTGACCCCTCATGACCACATCTGATTGGCCAGATTTCCAACCCAGACAGGTGCTGGAGTTCTGATTGGGGTAAGGATACCCATGCTGACCAGAATATACCAAGGACAACATGGTGCTCAGGAGGATTCTATCCTCTTGTCATGAGATATAGATGAAGTAACATACATGTGTTTAGTGTGAACAAACATGCTCACATATACCTGTACAGTGTGTGTACACATCACCACAGCCAATCACAGAAATACACACATCCACACACTTGCATTTTCACACACTAACAAGGTCAGTGACCTGGAGAAGAACCCTGCTGGGTCAGTTGTCAGGACAAGAACACATCTGCAGGGTCAGTATGACCAGGACAGGACCCATTTGCAAAGCTATTACAGAACAGAGACTGTCACAAGTCCTAACTATTCAAAGACCTATCCCAAGGTCAATAACCAGGATAAGAACCTTCTGCAGGGACTGTGACATGGTCAGAGACCCTACCTACAGGATAAGTAATAAAGACAGGGCTCATCCACTGATCACAATGGCGCCTATCTGCAAGGTAGCAAAGACGGAGTCTGTTGTGTAAAAGTTCCATCTGAGATTGAAACATTCCATTCTGCAGAGAAGCAGGAAAGAAAACAACTTAAAATAGCTTCAGGAAGTTCTCCTAGGACTGAACAAATTCACTAAAAGCTGTCCCTCTGAAAGGAACAGAGCTGAGCTATAGAGAAAACTCTCAGAAAAGCCAAGCTGCAAAGAAGACTCTGAGACCAGCTCCCTGGAAGAAGAAGAAGAAACCAGCCTAGTCACCTGGAAGAGGTTTAGACCAGAGTCACTTGGAAAGGATACTCTTCAACCTGTAGACTGTGCAGTGTTGCTCCCAGTTTCCAGCTTTGGGAGCTTTGGAGATGCATCTGTCTTTAAGTCATTTTAGTTCCTAAGTAGCTCCTGACCCATATTTCTGTAAATGACCTCAGTAAAACTCACAGCTCACCAAGATGAACTTTGGTAGTATCCATAATTTGGTCTGCCATTGATTCCCTATCTCTCTCTCTCTCTGTGTGTAGTATATCCCCATGAAAAGTTCTATCACTCAGCGGGGACCCATCTGCAGGATAAGTAACCAAGGCAGAAACCCATCCCCCAGAATCACTGATGAGAATGGGGACCTTCTGTAGGAGTGACCAGGATGATACAATGACTTAGATATGAACCCCTTTGCAGGCACTGGAACCCATCCACAGACAAGGGGGGACTCATTTGCAGGGTCAATGACCAGGACAGAGATCCAACTACAGGTCAGTGATGAAGATAACCACTCATTTGTTGAGTCAGTGATCATAACAGAGACCCTTTTACAGGGACTCATACTTTGATAAGGCCCTATCTGCAGCGTTGGTGACCAGGACTGGAACCCAACTTCAGGTCAGTGAGTCCAATAATGACCTGTCTTGGTTATGGTTTGCATGCTGTGAAGAGACATCATGGCCATGACAACATTTAATTTGGCTGGCTTACAGTTTCAGGGGTTTGGTCCATTATCATCATTACAGGAATCATGGTGACATGCAGGCAGACATGGTTCTGGAAAGGAGCAAAGATTTCTACATCTGGATTGGCCAGCAGCAAAAACAGATAAGAGGGAGGGACGGAGACAAACAGACACGCACACGCGCACACACACACACACACACACACAGAGAGAGAGAGAGACAGACAGACAGACAGACAGAGATAGAGACAGAGACTGGGCCTATCCCCCAGTGACAAACTTCCTTCAACAAGGCCACACCTACTCCAACAAGGCCATACTTCCTAGTAGTGCCACTCCCTGGAGACCAAGCATTCAAATCTGAGTCTATGGAGGTCATTACTATTCAAACAATACAGGGATTCCTGGTATACAGAACTTCCTTGTATACAGAACTTCCTTGTATACAGAACTTCCTGGTCCTACTTGTTAACCATCTGGGTGTCTCTTTTATCCATGTCTACTCATTTCCATGCTACACTTCGCTTTCGCCCTTGGTATCTTCTTCCAGGTCTTGACCCTGCCTGTTTTGTTAAGGTCACTTTCTGTGTGGATACCCTAGAGTCCCTGGAGGCTGAAACCATATCCATTGTCCCTCCCTGTCTGAGTCAGCAGAATCCACGGGAGTAATGTCCTAGCTGCTTCAGAACCACTAGGGCTATGAACACATCTCCCCCAGCTACTTTTGAAGAGGGGTGCGTATTGGTAGTGCCAAGTTTCTTCCTGCTGCAGAAAACAATCTTGAACAATTAAAGAACTTTGGGAAGTATCATCATCCCTAATCTCAACCTGTACTACAAAGCAATAGTGATAAGAAAACTGCATGGTATTGGTATAGGAAGGTATCAAAGACCCTGAAATAAACCCACACACCAACAGACACTTGACTTTTGACAAAGAAAACAA
Organism: Tokudaia tokunoshimensis; assembly: GCA_036184795.1. NCBI lineage: Eukaryota > Metazoa > Chordata > Mammalia > Rodentia > Muridae > Tokudaia > Tokudaia tokunoshimensis. The sequence goes on along the minus strand of BTHU01000012.1, from coordinate 131,899,164 downwards.
AACTATACAATGGAAAAAAGCATCTTCAGCAAATGGTGCTGGTCTAACTGGATGTCTGCATGCAGAAGAGTGCAAATAATTTCACATTTATCACCCTGCACAAAACTAAAGTCCAAGTGAATCAGACCTCAATGTAAAATGTAAATTTAATACACTAAATCTAAAAGAACAGAATATGGGGAATAGCCTTGAACTCATAGGTACAGGAGACAACTTCCTGAACAGAGCACCAATGGCTCAGACTCTAAGGTCAACAATTGATAAATGGAACCCCATGAAATTGAAAGCTTCTGTAAGGCAAAGGATACCATCAATAGGACAAAATGGCAGCCTACAGATTGGGAAAGGATCTTCACCAACACTGACAGGGCTGATATCCAAAATATATAAAGAACTCAAGAAAGTAGACATCAACAAAGTAAATAACTCAATTAAAAATGGAGTACAGATCTAAACAGAATTCTTGACAGAGGAATCTTGAATGGCTGAGAAGCACTTAAAGAAATGTTAAATGTCCTTAGTCATAAGGGAAATGCAAATAAAAATGACTCTGAGATTCCATTTTATACCTGTCAGAATGACTAAGATAAAAAACTCAAGTGTTAACACATGCAGGTGAGGATGTGGAGCAAGGGGAACACTTTTCCATTACCGGTGGAAGTGCAAACTTATACAATAACTTTGGAAATCAATTTGGCAGTTTCTCAGAAAACAGGGAATAGCTCCACCTCAAGATCCAGCCATGCCACTCCTGGGCATACACCCAAAAGATGTCCCACTAAACCACAGGGACACTTGCTAAACTATGTTCATGGCAGCTTTATTTGTAATAGCCAGACACTAGAAACAACCTAGATGTCCCTCAACTGAAAAATGGATAAGAAAATGTGCTACATCTATACAATGGAATACTATTCAACTAATAAAGACAAAGACATCATGAATTTTGCAGACAAATAGATGGAACTCAAAGACATCATTCTGAGTGAGGTAACCCAGAGCCAGAAAGACACATATAGCATGTACTCACTTAATTGGACATTAGCCATAAAGTGTAGGACAACTATGCTTCAATCCTTGACCCAAAGAAACAGGGTAATAGGAGGGCCCAAAGGAGGATGAGTATTTCCACAGCACAATTACCACATGCAGCATGTTCCTAACCCTAAACTGAGGTCATTAGTGGCTGGGCCTTAGGAGGGTAGACCTTTATTAGTGGGCTTAGTATCCTCTGAAAGGTACAAGTGATACCCTGCACATGAGGACACGGGAATTCCTCCATACGCAGAACCTGTTGCTGTCCTGATCTTGACCTCCCGCCTCCAGGACATGAGGAATGAATTTCTGCTGTTCCTCAGCCACTGGGGCTGGGGTGTGCATGTGTGCGTATGTGTGTGTGTGTGTGTGTGTGTGTGTGTGTGTGTGTGTGTGTTATGTCTGTTTGTCATTTGCTTGTTTTTCAGCCTGAAAGAATAAAGGTTCTTTTTTGTCCTGTAATCTCATGTAACCCATGTGGAAAGCAGGGCACAGTGAGGCATGATCTCTCACCTGCTTCACTGATACTGTACTTTTCTGAGAGCTGTGCCATTCATGGACACAATTACCCCCTAAACATCTGCTTTCTTTCTCCTCATATTTTGTTTCCCAGTATTTGGATTAGAAAATAGGGTCACCAGAGATACATAGGATGGAGACAGATCTTGAAATCTGTGGGTGTATATGTACGTGTGTATATGTGCATGTATGTACACATGAATGTATGCACATGTGTGTGCATGTGTATCTGTGCATGTGTGTGTACATGTGCATATGTATATATGCATGTGTATACATGTACATGTGTGTGCATATGCATGTGCACATACATAAGAATGTGTATGTACATGTGCTGACACTCAACTTGCTTAATCTTGAGATAGCCCTGATGTAACTTGCCAGACTCCCTCTCCACTGGTAAGAACCATGGTGCCCAAAGAGGTCATGTGACTGACTTTCTATCACTCCGTACATGGCAGACAGGCCATTAATACCTCAATCCATTTGCTTCCAAACACTAGAAAGCTCAGGAGTCCTCACTCATCGCAGTCATGTGGCCTCAGCCCAGGGGCGACAAACAGACTAGGCTTAGAGAAGTGAGCAATGTGAGGAGAACAGTGCAGGTCAATACGAGGTCTTTATCCATTTTCTTATATGAATACTTTACAGACAGAAGCCAATTGTGCACCCCAGTGACAAGCCAATCTTTCACCTTTCTACATCCCCCTACCCCTGTGCTAAACAGAGAGGGCCCTCCAGAGAGATCTGAAGAACAGCTGTGTCACAAGTGGATGTGTCCAGGTACTAGCACATGGATGAGAGAGATGAATCCTGCCTCAAGCCATGTGATCAGAGTGTTCACAGCTGTGAGCAATTTGACTCTGTAGGGACTCACAGTCAACCAGTATTCTAGGTAAGGTTGAGATAAGCAGATACTTTAAAGGGTAATTTAAAAGGCATTTCAGAACAAATGGGCTCCCTCCCACATGACTTCCACATGCAGCCATGTCTTCCCTCTGGGAGGGAGCTCTGACAGCAATCAGCACTATGTGCCCATGTGCCTCAGGATAAAAGCAGAAGTTCAGACTCAGGGAAAGCTCGTCCCCTCACACCACTTCCATGTGCCTACACCAGAGGGAGGGACCACAGCACATCCAGTTGCCCATAGCAGCCTCCGTGAAGGAGTTTGCATCAGGCTGTTGATCATTCATTAGCACCAATAGCAGAGGGCAGGACTGTGTTCCGATGAACACCTAGTTACATAGACAGATGGAGATCAAACAACTCCACACCTTGAAGAAGAAACCTCCCAGGCTAGAGGAGTGGCAGCTGGCATATGAAAGACAGTGCAGGTGGCTGGAAGCAATGGGCTAGGGAAGTGATTTAGCATCTTTTAATGAGAGCCTCTGAAAGCAGATATGCAGGTTTTCCTTGATCTCTTTCACTGTATTGATAAGACCAAGGGCCTGAGAGACAAGTGACCTGCCCTGGTCCTGAAGATCCCTGAGCTCAGCCTATCCCCTAGTCTCAGCACCCACTGTTCCCCAGTCCCTCTGGTCTCTCAGTCATTGTTCCCCAGTCCCTCTGGCCTCTCAGTCACTGCCCCCCAAGTCTCTCTGGTCCCAGCAGTCACTGCCCTCCAGCCCCTCTGGTCTCTAGAAGTCTCAGTCACTGTCCCCACCCTCCCTGTAGCCTCTCAGTCACTGCTCCCCCAAGTCCCTCTGGTCCCAGCAGTCAATGCCCACCCCCCCCCCAGTCTCTCTGGTCTCTCAGTAACTTCATTCATCACTATATTGCTTGCATTCTACAGGAAATGATGAATAATATGAAAATGTTAAAGTTAAGAGTCATGAGCTATCCCAGGACCTGGGGCTTGTAAACAAGTTCAAAATATTAAGCAATATAGTTCTACTCACTTTCCTTAATACTCCATTGAACCTGTGAGTCAGAGTTGCTCTATGCCCTGCCCTTTAAGATCAGCTACAGTCAAAGGACTTAAAAGCAATACTACCTGGCATGGGACCTACAGAATATCCTCTGGCCTATTCTGTCACAACAACTTTGAGCCATTTTTCAGTTTCTCGTAATGAGATTGGTCACTTAACTGGTATCTAACATTTTTTTAAACATTATTCACAGAAATAGCCGAGGCGGGGGAACTGTCAGCAATCTGAGTTTCCTGAGCTACGAACACTGACCACTCCTCAGTCTCAAAGGTGTGCTGGGCCAGTTCCACAGTACTGCTGTGAACAGAGTCTCACCAATATGCTCATTAACTAGAAGGTACCTACACTGATCCTCTGAAGAACAGCAAATGCACCATGTTGGTGCAGGAGGAGTGCAGTCAGATTTTCTTACAAACCACATGACAGGTCCATCAGGTTCTTCACAACCACCTTGGCCACACCCCCAGGCCCATTTCCCACCCTTCAGGATGACAGCAGAGAGAGAGCATAGCCCAGAAGAAAAGGCAAATGGGAAACGGAGCCATGGGGCAGCCTTTACAGTCCAGGCAGAGGTCAGTCAGCACACAGGCAGTGCCCACGGACCTTCACATGGCACTTGGAATGCATCCAAGCTACCACTCACTGCTACCACATCACAATACCATCTCAGATCCTCATGGGCATAGATATCCAACACAAACTCAAATGTTTCAATGACTATGGAAACCCAGTTTCATAAACACACACCTGTGCACACACTGGTGAGAATGACATCTTGGCCTTTAAGTAGAGATGATATTCATCCTCACAACTGGGTCATTATGACACAAAGCATAGGAGAGTGTCATTCTCAACAAATGAGCTCTGCAAGCTGATCATCATTGTTGATAAAAATCTTCTCTGCCTGCTAAAATAAATAAGGTGCTGAGGCATAGCTTAGTGCCAGAGCACCAGCCTCGCATGCACAGTGCCCTGCATCCCATCCGTCCCCAACACTGCAAACATAAGGGAAATAATAATAGTAATTGTGTGGCATGTAGTGATGGGCACACGGCAGATGGACCGCCTCTCTGAGCAGTGAGCTGACAGTTGAACTCTGCACATATATCCTCGGCCAACGATTGCGTCGAGGGCCTATGCATCAACATTAGCAAAGACAAAGTGGATGCAGCATCTGTCTACAGGGAACTCTAGTTTCATTTGAGGGGCCAGATATATGAGCAAGCATATCTCACTGCAACATACAGTAAAGTGTAAAAAATGAACAAGCCAGGAGCAATTTTAACAAACGTGTTTTCTCTTGGAATTTTCTATGGGGAAATTAAGACAAACTGAGTCAGCAGATGAAAGCTGCTGTGAGTCAGCCCAATCACATCATGGTCACCATGGAAACCATAGACCAACCCAGCCTCATGGCGGTTGCCATGGAAACTCTGGGCCAACCCAAACTCGGCCATCAGAACTGTGAATCAATACAATTTTACCACAGTTACCAAGGAAACAATAATAACTGCAAGCCTCACAAGTGGTCATTATCAGAACTGTGGACAAACTCAATTGCATCAGAGTAACCATGGAAACAGTGGGCCAACCTAGTGATAATCACAGAAACTGTAGTCTAACTTGACTGAGTGGTGGTCACTATGGGAAATGGATGAATCCAACCTCATGATGTTTGCTGAGAAACTTGAAGGAATATCAGCCCTGATAACCAGTTGTATACCCTTCATGTGGCTGCTTAACCCCCACTGGATTTCAGGATTTGTTTCTTCAGGAAATAGCACAGTAGAACCAAATGATAAGAGCATTGTGTCCAATTCTGAAGTTCTACAGTCTGGTATAAACAAACTAACAATCAAGATCTGAGAACAGAGAGCAGCAGAAAGAACATGAACGTGAACACAGTACAGCTCCCAGAGGTGCAGTCCAAAGAGAGAGTCCTCCTGGGATAATCCACATACTGAAAGGAGGAAGAGCTGGGTATGGTAATCCCAGCACTGGAGAGGTGGAGGCAGGAGGATCATAAGCTTGAAGCCACCCTGAACTTCATAGAGAGAAATGGAGGGGAAGGTGAGAGAGAGAGAAAGAGAGAAAGAGAGAGAGGGAGAGAGAGAGAGAGAGAGAGAGAGAGAGAGAGAGAGAGAGAGAGAGAGAATCTAAACTTAAGGAATGCAGAAGGAAGTCCTGCAGAAAGTTCCCAGCTAATGTGGTTTGCTGACCCAAGGTTGCTACCTCCAAGGCAAGGACTGAGATGTCATCTTTATCCCTTGATTTAAGGTGAAGCATCTTTGCCCCTCAGGGAGGTGAGGGCTTTGCCATCACAACTTAGTAGGCATGGCCCTTCCATGGATGACTGAGCAAGGTGCACTGGTCCAGATGTACTGCACATCCACCTGAGGCCAGGCCTAGACATGGATGCCCAAGGTTGGGCTCCCACTCAACAAGATGAATTTTCCATGAAGCTCAGATCCACCTGAGAGAGCCCCACATTTGGATCATTTGGTACAGAGCTGGGGGCATGAAGATAAGCAGAGGAGAGAGGCTTATCTGCAGCAGGCAATCTCCCATCAGCAGCCCTGCAATAACGTTGCCAAGTAACAAGCTGCTGCTTCTTATCAGCCCAGAGTGTTCCATCTGCTATTCAGGTGAGACTCAAAGGCGTGACAGGAGGGTTGGGAACAGCACAAAATGAAAACAGTACTTTATGTGGACAAACGGATAGTCTCCTTGTCCCTGCTTTACCTGGAAGTAGCCATTACCACAGAACAGCTATCCTTAACCTGCCCTGGAATCCTTCTGTTCCACCAACTAAAGGACTCCCAGCTACCTTCCAGAGGGACAAAGGGAGAGAAATGACTTCTAAAAAGTGCTACTACAGAGCTCTTCCCACTTCCATCCAGCTAACCCACTCCTGCCCAACTATCCTGTTGTGGATAGCCCTGGGGTTATTTGTAATTTGATGCTAATTCCGTTCTCCTGGGAGAGGCTGCAAACAAGGAATAAGTCAGCACTCAGGTGATTTCCTGTAAACCTTCTTCCAACCTTAATTTGTAAAATAAAGGTTAGAGCTGGGTGATTGGGCAGATGAAGGGAAGGTGGAGCTGAATGTGGGGAGAAAGAATGAGGAGAGGAGAGAGAGAACAGCAGAGGAGGAGGTAGAAAAGGAGAGGAGAGCAGTAGTACCTGGTCTGGAGAAACTGCAAGTGATAAGACGTGAGGAAGATGGTAGTGTAGTGGTAGATTTGCCCAATCTAGGTGCACAGCTTGTATTCTTACTAATTGAGTTGTGTTTTCATTGCCAGGCATATTTGGGTTGGGGATTTTCCACAACACTGCCTCACCCACATATTCCTCAACATGGAAGCCCTCAGTGTCTGAGTTACTATGGAGCATGGGGACAGTAGTCACTTATGTGCCACAGCACCCATGCAGCACTCAACCTGATCCCAGCAGAAGACTCAGGATGCTTCAAACCGCCCATCCCATCCTCACCCCCAACTCTTGCTAAACTGAGGGAAGCTGGGTGCAAAAGGGACGTCCTGTTCTGTGTCTTGACCTCTTCATGCCTCAGAGTTCTGAAGGTTACCACAGCAAAATCAGATTAGCTTTCACCGAGGAAGTGGGGGGATTCCCCTTCACCCTGGATGTTCACCATGTACCATAGACACCCCTGTGAGACCCAAGGAAAATCAGCCTCCAAAGCCAGAGCCTCCCCTAGCTATGACCATCTGCAACGCTGGGCCTGTTGATCATCCCTGTTCTCACATATATGTTTGCCCATGGTGTAAGGATAACTCACTCACTATAGCTGTCCATCCCAGCAGCACCCAGGAATAAAAGTGGAGGCTGGGCACCCAAACATGGCAGCCAAATAGAGCAGTAAGTGTGGTCATTCAGTGTTCCTCAGAGAAAGTTGCACTTCTCCATCTTCCTAGTTATCAGGAGCCTTCTGGGAATATACAGCAAGCCCTGGAGAGACGGACTCTCTGCTTCCTAACTCTACTCCATGTCCACCATGAACCAAGAAGTTACCTGCACCCATCATTCCACTCTCAAGACTCACCAAGGGACTAGGGAGAGAGGATATCTAGTAACTGCTTTCTGTAAAAGCATGAGGACCTGACCATGAACTCAGGTCACAGCACACACCTGTGATCTCAGCACAAGGAAAGTGGAGACGGGGGTTCCTGGAGCTCACTGAACAGCCAGTCTAGCAGAATTAGTTATCTCCAAGTTCAGTGAGAGACTTAGTCTCTAATAAAGATGAAAAGCAATTGAGGAAGATATCTGGTGTCAGCTCCTAGCAAACACAGACACACACACACACACACACACAGAGAGACAGGCAAAAACACATACAGGCACAGACACAGACACAGGCACACAGACACAGGCACGTTAACATAGATACACACAGGTATACACATACACAGGCATACACATACATGCAGACATGCAACACATATAGGCACACACACAAATACTAAGATTCATCCTCTTAACCTTAGTGTAAGTCCATAGTCCTTCAGGTCCATGAGCATAACATTCTAGTAATGTCCACCCACTGCTTTATCTCAAAGAAAAAAATAATGGAGCTGGTTTAATATATCAATTACCACCAGATTGGACCCTCAGTTTACAATAAATTGCCAAACCTGAAAGCAAAGTCTCAGAGAGATCCATGTATATCTCTGACCATAGCAGCCCCATTGATAGGGGCCAAAGATAGAACAAAAGGTCTATCACCAGATAGGTGAGTAAATGGAATGAGGCACACCCTACATGTGAATGTTCTCCATCTTATAAAGGATAGAAATCATGGAACCTGTTACAGCATGGATGACTCTCAAGGACATTATGCTAAGTAAAAGAAGCCAGTCTTAAAAGTGGTCATATCTGAAAGACAGCATACTGGGTGTGTGGGGTGGAGAAAAGGCTAGATAGCCATTATTTCATGTGGATAGAATGTTAATTTTGGAAGATGAGAACATGGGTAGTATGCTGGAGACTTTAATGCCACTGAAATGTGCACTGAAAAATGACCAGAACACTTGGAGTATCCCTCAGTGGTAAAGTGCTTACCTAACATGTGTGAGCACCACACACACACACACACACACACACACACACACAGACACACACACACAAGATGTAGTCTTCTCAGCTTTGAGTAGGCCTTTCCCAGCCCTGAAAAGGCTGAGCAGTTTTCCCAGCCTTGAGCAGGCTAAGCAGACCTTGAACATTTGCCATGACAGGTCTTATCAACCTGGACAGAGACATCTGTCTTGACTGCAGTTGCAAATTCCCATGGGAACTTTGAAGTTTTGGCTGCCTGTGCTGACCTTGCTGCTACAACTTACATCAACTGAAAAAGGAGATGGGTTTTGTGGAGTTTTTTTCCTTTATAAACCCAAAGCTTATTATTAAAATTGGAGCCTTGATCAGAACTTTGTCTTGGCTTCATTCTTCTCTCACCCGCTACCTTATTTCCAGCCTCCTTTTCAGGTAAATCCAGTTTGCCCATAGCTGCTGGACAGCTTACAGCAAGATAGTACATTTTCAAATGCACACAGAACAAAGACTGGCTGACACCATTATTCCTTAGAGGAAGAGATGAAATTCTCTTCTCTGTGCTAAATTCATGTGTGAATTCAGAATGCCAGCCACACTGAGTGTGCAAGCAGAAGCCCACCCCATGTAACTCTCAGCTTCACCAAAGAAGAGTGGCTAGAGCATGGAAGTACTATGGCTCCCAACCAGAACAGACAATTCTGAAAGAGGGAAATGCTTTACTAAACAAACTTTCAATAAAGCCTACTTTGTTATCTTGCTGGAAGAGAGATAACTTGATAGTGTTATTGAATAGGAACCCCTGCTGGGGGACCCATCTGGACCTGTGGTGCAGTTCCTTTCCAGGTCAGAACAAAGGGCCATCCTAAGTACATGCCAAGCAGTCCCATGTTGTTTTTCATACTAAGAACCAAGAATAATTTCTATGATACCGACGTGGTTTGTCTTTACCAATAGCAGTCAAGGCTATTTAAATACCACATATTAAAAAAAAAACAAAAACAAAAACAAAAACAGGCCAACCTTACCAGTCAGAGACACAGGTAGGCAGTCTTTAGACCTTGCCTCTCCCTCCTCTCCTGCAAGTCCAATCCCCAAGCCTCATCCCCTCCTCTGTAGCAGATGACCTGCTTCAGTCTCTACTTCTCCTTCCCTATATCCAGTGGATCACATAGATCTACAGCCCTCCTCACCAATCCATTCCTTGTTTCAGACACCAACTCCCTCAGGCATTCCCTGAGAACTCACCAGCCATAATGGGCAGGGAAGCAAATGCCAGGGAAGCAGGTAGGGAAGCTTCAGATCTTCATTTTTATATCCACTTTATATCCCTTCTTTATATCTAATCCCCCAGTATTATCCATAGCTCCATACCAGACTACTTGCTAAGGCCTTTCCTCCCTTCTCTGTCCCCATTCCCAGGGGACTAAGAATATCCTGGTGGCACACAGTTTCCCTTCCTCCTGTGGACATTCCATTTCTAGCCCATCCCTAAGTGTCAGCTCTCAATACCAAGAAACATTTTACCTAGAAACCCTAGAGGCCATACATCAGGATTGAAGAAAAATTTTTTAAATTAGATATATGTTTTATTTACATTTCAAATGTTATCCCCTTTCCTTATTACCCCTCTAAAAAACCCCTATCCCATCCCCCCTGCTTAGCAACCCCCCCCTTCCACTTTCCTGACCTGGCATTCCCCTACACTGGGGAATCAATCCTTCACAGGACCAATGACCTCTCGTCTCATTGATGTCTGAAAAGGCCATCCTCTGCTACATATGTAGCTGGAGTCATGGGTCCCTCCATGTGTATTCTTTGGTTGGGTGATTTAGTCCCTGGGAGCTCTGGGGGTACTGGTTGGTACATATTATTGTTCTTCCTATGGGGCTGCAAACCTCTTCAGCTCCTTGGGTTCTTTCTCTAGCTCCTCCATTGGGGACCCTATGCTCAGTCCATTGGTTGGCTGTGAGCCATGAGTATTTTGATCCCCCTTCTAAGAAGGACAGCAACACACAGCCACCACAGTCTCCTAAGAGCCAGAACAGGCAACAGAAACCAAAAGGGGAAGGGGAGGAAACACCTACTCAACAAAGACAAGACCAGGTATCAACACCTAGAATTGCAATCTGCTCAATCCCAAATGCCTAGACACTCTTGTAAAAACACAGTAACAGCCAGGACAATATATCTTTACTAGATCCCAGCAACCCTACCACAGCAGACCCTGAATATTCCACCAGAGATGAAGCACAAGAGAAAATCTTTAAGATGGCCTTTATGAATATGATAGAGGTTGTTAAAAATGAAATTAATAAATTCCTTAAAGAAATCTATTGTCTTACTTGTTTAGCTACTGTACTTGGTTTTTATACCTCTACCTCCCTTCCAACCCTTATTCCACCTTAATCTCTTCCAACCCTTATTCCACCCTAATCCCTTCCAAATCCCCAACACTAGGTAAGAGAGAAAGAAGGTTAGAGGGGAAATGGAGGCATTGGCCTCTTTCAGTCAACAAAATAGACTACTTCCTGCTGATTAGAGATATTGAGTTTTTTGAGGGACAAGTCCAATCTTCATCATCAGGATATCTCCTCCTTCTTCTTCTTCTTCTTCTTCTTCTTCTTCTTCTTCTTCTTCTTCTTCTTCTTCCTCCTCCTCCTCCTCCTCCTTCTTTGTCTTCTTCATCATCTTCATCTTCTTTGTCTTCTCCTTCTTCTCTTCCTTCTTCTTTTCCTCCTCCTCCTCCTCCTTGTTCTTCTCTCACAAACACTTGACAAACCTCAACAACAACAACCAGGAGCGGCAGGAACAGCTGCTTCTCAGGGACCTGGCATTGATTCCCTCTCCAGAGTCCCCAAATTTAAGCCATCTGGAAAAAAATATGCCTCTCCTTGAGCATGAGACAATCATAGTTAGTGGCTATGAACAAACTGAAGCAGCCCCATATCCCACACTTGGGATTAAAACAAAAACATACTCACATGACATAATCAGGTTTTTTAAGAAACCAAAATTCTCACTATGTAAATCCATGAAAACACAAACAAACACTGAAAGGAAATAAATAAAAGAGATCAAGACCTTAAAGTGAAAATAGAATTAATAAAAAAAAAATCTCAAACTGAGAGAAATCTGGAAATGAAAACTTAAGGGACTCAAACAGGAAACTCCGAAGCAAGCCCCCACCAACAGAATGCAAATAATTGTATTCAAGATTCAAACAGTGACCAAAGTTTTCTGCATTTTATTTCTGTACAAGAGAACCTAAGAACTTTGGGGGGAAATAAGAAATGTCTCCATCTCCTGTTGAAAGTTTCTGTGCCCTTTCTGTACTTTTGTTTTGCTAATTTGGGTTCGTTGAATATAACTGTCAATCTCCTTTAAAAAAACAAAAAGAATACAAGAGATGGAAGACAGAATTTCAACCATTGATGACAAGATAGAAGAAATGGATACCTCTGTGAAAGAAAATGTTACATCTAAAAGTCACCAGGCAGAAAACACCCAGAAGATCTAGGACACTCTGAAAAGACAAATTCTACAAATAATAGGAACAGAAGAAGGAGAAGAGACACAGGACAAAAACAATATTTTTTGTTGAAAATACTTTCAACAAAATTGTAAAAGAAAGTGTTCTTAACCCTAAGAGGGAAGTGTCTATTAAGTACAAGAAACATACAAATGCCAAAGACTGAACCAGAAAAGAAGTTCTCCAGGCACATAATAGTCAAAATAATAAATGCACAGAACAAAGAAAGAACATTAAAAGCTTCAGACCTAATAGAATAACACCTGACTTTTCAATAGAGACTCTAGAAGCCAAGATGGCCTGGATAAAGATTCTAAAAAAATATCCAGGAGACCACAGACACCAGCCCGAACTACAATACCCAGAAAAACTTTCAATCACAATAAGTGAAGAAGAAAAAAGACATTTCACGATAAAGGCAAATTTAAGCAGTATCTTTCTACAAATCCAGCTATACAAAAAGTGCTAAAAGAAAAACTGATCTGAAGAGGCTAACATGCCCCCCGAAAAATACAAAAGGTAAATAATATCACAGCAAAGCAAAATGGGGGGACCCACGCCACAGAACAAAATAATGAGAATCAATAAACATTGCTCATTGATAGCTCTCAACATCAATGTCTCAATTCCCCCATAAAAAAACGGAGACTAACAGAATGGATGTGAAAACAGGATCCATCCTTCTGGTGCATCCAAGAAACACTCCTTAACATGAAGGAGCTTAATGAGCCTTGACACATCTCAGGGTAAAAGGATGGAAAAAGATATTTCAAGCAAAGAGAGCTAAGAAGCAAGCTGGTATGGCCCTATTAATATCTGACAAAATGAACTTCAAGCCAAATCTAATCAGATGAAATAGGGAAGGATGCTACATACTTATCACCAAGAATATATTGCAATTTTTAACATCTGTGAGCCAAACATGAGGGTGGCCCAGTTAATAAAAGAAACACTACTACAGCTTAAATCACATACTGACTCTCACACAGTGGTAATGGGGGACATCAATATACTACTGTCACCAATAGACAGGTCACTCAGGCAAAAACTAAACCAAAAATTGTTGGAGCTAGCTGATGTCATCAAACAAATGGACTTAATGGATATTTATAGAACATTTAAACCCAAACACAAAAGCATATATCTTCCTCTCAGCAGCCCATGGAACTTTCTCCAAATTGACCACATATGTGGATGCAACATAAGTCTCAAAAGATTCAAGAAAACTGAAATAATGCCCGGCATGCCATCCAACCGCCATGGATTAGAGCTGGACACCGCCAATATAAACAACAGAAAGCTTAGGAACTCATGGAACTGAACAACTCTGTACTGAATGGAAAATGGGTCAAGAAAGAAATTAGGTAAAAAATGGAAAACTTTCTAGAATTAAAGGAAGATAAAAATATAATATATCAAACTTATGGGACACAATGAAGGCACTTCTAACAGGCAAGTTCACAGTACTAGGTGATTGCACTAAAGAGAAAAAAAACTGGAGAGATCTCATATTAGCTACTTAATGGCACACCTGAGAGCTCTAGAACAGAGAAATAACATCCAAAAGGAGGACATGGCAAGAAATAGTCCATCTCAAGGCTGAAATCAATAGAATAGCAGCAAACAAACAAAAATACAAAGTATTAATGAAAAAGGTGGTTCTTTGAAAAAAAATCAATAAAATCGACACTCATCCATATTAACTAAAACGTGGGAAAAGAAGATACAAATTAACACAATTAGAGCTGTAAAGTGGAACAAGGCAGACATCAAGGAAATCCAGAGAATTGTCAAGATAAAATTTAAAAGCCTGTATTCCACCAAATTGGAAAATCTAAAAGAAATGCATAATTTTCTTAATACATTCTAGCAAAGTTAAATCAAGATCAGAAAAATAATTTAAACAGACCAATAACCTCTAGTGAAATAGAAGTAGTAATTAAAAGTCTACCAATGAAAAATAGCCCAGGGACAGGTGGCTTTAGCACAGAATTCTACCAGGCTTTCAAAGAAGAGTTAACTCTAATATACCTCAAATTAATTCATGACATAGAAACAGAAGGGATGCCACCCAATTCTTTTTATGATGCCACAATTACCCTGGTACTCAAACCACATAAAGACCCAACCATGAAAGAGAATTACAAAGGAATGTCCCTTACGAACATAGATGCAAAAATTCTCAAGAAAATATTTGCAAACCGGGTCCAAGAACACATCAAAAAGATCATCTATTATAATTAAGGAGGCTTCATCCCAGAGATGCCAAAATGCTTCAACATATGTAAGTTGAGAAATGGAACCTACCATATAAACAAACTGAAAGACAAAAACACATGATCATCTCTTTAGATGAAGAGAAGGACTTTAACAAAATCCAACACCCCTTCATGGTAACAGTCCTGGAGATTAGAGATACAAGGGACATGCCTAAACATAATAAAGGCAGTTTACAGCAAGTCTATAGACAGCATCAACTTAAATGGAGAGAAACTCAAAAGCAATTCCACTAAAATCAGGAAAATGGCAAGACTATATACACTCTCCATATGCGTTCAATATAGTTCTTGAAATCTGAGCTAGAGAAATAAGACAACTAAAGGAGATCAAGGGGGCATAAATAGGAAGGGGAAAATAAAAGTATCTTTATTTGCAGATGATATATATGTGTGTGTGCGTGTGTGCATGTGCATGTGAGTGTGTGTGTGTGATCCTAAGAATTCCACTAGGAAACTCTTACAGTTGATAAACAATTTCTCCTATATACAAATGGTAATCAGTCTGAGTAGCCTTAAATAATATAAAATATCTTGGGTTAACTGTAACTTAGCAAGTGAAATACTTGGCTCAGCTGGAGGTCAACATGCAGAAGAATGCAAATTGACCCATCCTTATCTCCTTGCACTAAGCTCAATTCTAAGTGGATCAAAGATCTCCACATAAAACCAGACACACTGAAACTAATAGAAGGGAAACTAGGGAAGAACCTTGAACATATGGGCACAGGGGAGAATTTCCTGAACAGAACTCCAATAGCTTATACTCTAAGATCAAGAATAGACAAATGGGACCTCATTAAATTACAAAGTTTTTGCAAGGCAAAAGACACCGTCAAAAAGACAAAGCGGCAACCAACTAACTGGGAAATGATCTTTACCAACCTTACATCCGACAGAGGGCTAATATCCAAGATATACAAAGAACTCAAGAAGTTAAACTCCAGAGAGGCAAGTAACCCTATTAAAAAATGGGGTACAGAGCTCCACAAAGAGTTCTCACCTGAAGAATATCTAATGGCTGAGAAGCACCTAAAGAGATGTTCATCATCCTTAGTCATTAGGGAAATGCAAATCAAAACAACCCTGAGATTCCATCTCACACCAGTCAGGATGGCTAAGATCAAAAACACAGGAGACAGCAGTTGTTGGCGAGGATGTGGAGAAAGAGGAACACTCCTCCACTGCTGGTGGAATTGCAGGCTGGTACAACCACTCTGGAAAGCAGTCTGGCGGCTCCTCAGAAAACTGGGCATGACACTTCCGGAGGATCCGGCTATACCACTCCTGGGCATATACCCAGAGACTTTACCTGCATGCAATAAGGACACATGCTCCACTATATTCATAGCAGCCTTATTTATAATAGCCAGAAGCTGGAAAGAACCCAGATGTCCCTCAACGGAGGAATGGATTCAGAAGATGTGGTATATTTACACAATGGAATACTACTCTGCAATTAAAAACAATGAATTCACGAAATTCCTAGGCAAATGGTCAGAACTTGAAAATATCATCCTTAGTGAGGTAACCCAATCACAAAAGATCACACATGGTATGAAGTCACTGATAAGGGGATATTGACCCAGAATCTCAGAATACCCTAGACACAATCAGCATATCAATAGATTTCTAAAAAGATGGAAGGAGAGACCCCTGGTCCTGGAAAGACTGGATGTAGGGGAACGCCAGGACAGAGTAATGAGAGGGGGTTGAACGGAGAAAAGAGGGAGGGAAGGGGGCTTATGGGACCTTCGGGGAGGGAGGAAACGGGAAAGGGGAAGTGATTTGGAATGTAAATTAAAAAAATAAAATTAAATTAAATTAAAAAAAATGTAAATAAATAAAAAGCAACTGAAATTTTTGAAAAAAAAAAAACTTTAACACAATAAAGAAAGAAACTGAAGAAGCTCTCAGAAGATGAAAAGTGCTTTCATGCTCATGGATTAGTAAGATTAATAAAGTAAAAATATGTCCATCCTTCCAAAAGCAATTTACAAATTCAATGCAATCCTCACTAAAATTCCAACATTATTCTTCACAGATCTTGAAAAGTTAATTTTCAGTTTTGTATGGAAACACACATATTTAGCTAAAACAATCCTGAATGATAAAAGAACTGGTCCTGATCTCAAACTGTACTAAAAAAAACTATAGTTATAGAAACAGGTTGGTATCACCAAAAAATCAGGCATGCTAATCAATGGAGTAGAATTGAAGATGAAGAAATAAATGCAGAATCCAGAAACACGCACTAGAAAAAAAAAAGACATCATTTTTATGAAATGGTACTGATCAAACTGGATAGCTTCATATAGGGGAATCCAAACAGATCCATACTCATCAACCTGCAAAAAAAACTCAACTCCAAATGGATCAAAACTTCAGGACAAGGTTAGATACAATGAATATCATAGAAAAGAAAGAGGGGGGGAAAGCTAACTTACTGGCACAAAAATGACTTTCTAGACAGAACACTGATAGCAGAGGCACAAAGATCAGGATTTAAAGGATGGGACATCATGAAACTGATAAGCTTATGCAAAGCAAAGTACACTGTCATTCACACAAAATGACTACCAACATAATGGGAAAAGATTTTTACCAGCTGCATATTCAGTAGAGAGTTAATATCTAAAATATATAAAGAACTAAAAAATAGTTATCGAAAAAATAATACAATTAAAATAGTACTACAGCTCTACACAGAGAATTCTCAGAAGAGGAAACTCAAATGGCCAAGAAGCACTCAAAGAATTGCTCAACTAAGACGACACTGGGGAACTGCAGATCAAAACTACTTTGAGATTTCATCTTACAGCAATCATAATGCCCCAAATCAATAAAAAACAAATGACAGCTCATGCTGGTGAGGGTGTGGAGTAACAGGAACACTCCTCTATTGCTGGTGGGAATGCAAACTCATATAGCTACTATGGAATCAGTGAGACATTTCCTCAGAAAGATGGGAATTGATATACCTTAAAATCCAGCTATACCATTCTTGAGCATATACCCTAAAGATGCTTCATCCTACTACAGAGACACCTGTTCAACCATATTCATTGCTGTTCTATTTATAATAACCAGAAATTGGAAACAACCTAGCTGTCATCAGTGAATGAGTGGATTAAGAAAATGTAGTACATTTATCCAATGTGCTATTACTCATTCATTTTTTTTTAATTTTCTGCTGAATGGGACTAGATAAGAAATAATCTTTAGTAAAGTAACTCAGACCCAGAAAGATGAGTATGATATGTATTCACTTATCTGTGGAAGTTATCTGTTAAAGTTATTGATAAGCAAGATACAGTCAATGTAACCACAAAGGTTAGATATAGAGCAAGAGACTGGGGAGGTAGATCTCTCTAGGAAGGATGATAGAATAGTTTTGGATGGAGAGGAGGACTGGAAAACAAGGATCAAAAAGGGAGGAAGAATGAAAATGGAGGCAAGCAAATTTAAGGAGGAACAGCTAAAACTAAGGGCCATTTGATGGGCCATGTGGAAATAGAGTAGAAGCTTCTTAAATATTATATATATTTTATTATACATGCAATCTAAATGAAATCAGCAAATAACAGGGCATGCAGAGTCTTACCTAGACATCTGTAATCACCAAATGAAGCTTCCAGTACCAGAAATGGATTATATCAAATCAAGTTCTTGGCCACAAGGGTCCCATGGGAACCCCCAAACAACCCAGGTTATTGTGAAGGCTATTGGTGGCTCTCCATAAACTGATAGAAAGGCTCTGTTGCTGAAGCAAGCCTTTATACAATAAGGAAAAGTCAAGCTGGTGCCTACCTAGAGCCTTGTGGGCTGTTCATGGTCCTGGAAGGTACTCTGCACACTACCAAAGGATAAACACCAATCTAGATATAAACCCTTCAATCTACAACTGTGGCTTGTAAGATAAACTTGCGCAATAGTGGCTGGAAGTAACTGATGAATATAGATGTGAAGGTTCTCTCGATGAGATGGAATTCATACACAGAGCTACTTGGATGGTTAAGAATCAGGCTATGGACCTGAAACCAAATACTACTGTTCTTCTAAATGAATGTAGCAATAAAATGATTCCTAACAACATTCTGCCCAAGATGAGATGCCCACACCTGGGGCCACACAGCCCCGTTGTGGAGCTAGCCCAAGATGACCACCAATCTGGTACCTGAAGGCAATGACCCCTGCCCAGTGTCACACTGTATGGATCATAGCACTCCTGAGACAACCCCAGACAGCCAGAGACACTGGGTGCCACTAAGAAGAGCAAGTTAGTGGTAGAGAAATGGAAGAAAAAGAGAAGCTGAAGGATATGTTCACGATGAAGAAAGCAGAACTAGAAACTGGAGGGTACTATGGAACAGCCTGATATGAATAGCCAGTGATGCCATCTAAGGCATTGGTGAGGTCCTGGTCTGTACTGCGGCTGAGGGCTCTGTTGTCATCAAAGGCCAGGCAGATGTCCCTGGTCTGGGCTGCTGCCTGTGGGCCATGTTGATATAGAGAGCTGTGCAGAATTGGCCTCAACCCTCTCCTGGGCATTACAAGAGAACTGTCCCTGAGATCAGGGGAACAAGGGAACTGGACCTGCCCCTTGCCAGATTTAGTACTCAGTAGAGCAGGCCTGCATATCACCCAGAAAGAACAGTAGAGCTCGTCCAGTTTGTGGAAGTTGTGGATGAGTTGGCATCAAGGGTGTGGGTATGGGAGAGGTCACCCTGCCATTCTGCCCCCTTGTCAGCTATGTGGTAGCATGGACAAGGGAGAAATGTCCCCCCAGACTCACCCCTGACCTCCTGTAGCAAACAGAAGAGTTGATTCTGAGGCCATAAGGGCAGGAGGGCTGACCCCGCCCTTCACCAGCTGCGCATTCAGGAGAGTTGCCTGGGCAGCGCAGTAGAGCTGACACTGGGGACACAGAGAGGAGAGAGCACACGAGCCAGCCTCAAGGGCATGAGCATAGACGAGCTGGCCCCACCACTTGTCTACCAGGAAGTAATATGGGCAAGGGAGGGACACCTCCGCCTTTCCCCTTGACACAGCATGCCGGGGAGCTGGTTCAAAGGTCATCGGAGCAGAAGAGCTGGCCCATCCCCTCACCTGCTATAATGGATCCTGCACTTCACCAGGTGGGCAGCACACTAACGCTATCCCTGACGGTATGGGTTCTGGTAAAGCCATCCCTGAGGGCATGAGAGCAGAAGCGCTGACTCTGTACCTTGCAGTACTGGATGAGCTAGCCAGGGCAATGATGAAGAACTCACCCAAGTGGTGTGGTATGGGAGAACTGGTGGGCTGTCCAGTTCAGATGCCTTCCAGGCCCAGACCCAAGGCTTTGAGTTGACTGATCTCAACATCTATCTCATCATTGAACAGCTGGAATGTGTAAAGGGGCCAGTCCTGCAGGTCTGAAACTACAAGATCTGCATGGCACAAGGCAACAACAGGATTCCAAGGGGCGTTCCAGTGAGGTTCCAGTATTGGTAGTATAGCAGAAGCCAGAGGCCTCAAACCAGACCAACAATGTTTGCTTGCAGTGAACATTTGCAAGCAAAGAATTGTGGACAAAAGTGTATACAATAGGACAACACAGTATGACCACAGTAAGATTTGGGAGGCAGGACAGGTTGCAAGGGCAGAGGGCAGGCACGACAGAATGCGGAGATGAGTGAGATTAAGATGCATGATGTGAAATGATTAACTTGTGCCAGGTTAAGCATATAAATGCTTTATCTACCTCATCCCAAAGCAACTGCATGGATGAATGTCCTTCCACATCCAAGATAACCATGTGGGCACATTCCCAGCAAGAATTCACAGACACTGCCCAGGATGTGTTTCTCTTCAGAGCTATAACACTTACAGGTGTGTGTCAGCTCTCCAGTATTTATGCTGTCACTGATGTCTACATTAGTCACTTTCCATATCTGTGACAAAGTATGTAAGAAAACGACATAAGTATGATGATTAATATTCGGTGTCAACTTGACTAGATTTAAAAATCACATATGGGTGCATCTCTGAGGTTTAACTGAGGAGGAGGGGGAAAGGCCACCCTGATGGATTATATCCTCTTAAAGCACTGAGGCAAAATAAACTACCCATTTCTTAAGTTAATGTTACCATGTACATTATCACAGCAACCAAAAAAAATAACTAAAACAGAAAAATTAGTATCAATAATTGAGGATTCTGCTGTGATATCTGACCACGTGGTTCAAAGGCCTTTAGAACTTGTGGGAAGAATGAGGAAGAGTTTGAAATTACAGGCTAGGAAATCTCTGAACAGCTATATGCAGCATTTAATGGGACATCTGGGTAGGAATCTGGAAGCCTCCAATGCCAACAGATATATGGACAAGGGAGTCAGATAATGAAGATTCAGAGAGAAACATTAAGTTTCAAAAGGAAACAAGAACTCTATGGGGAAGGGGCTGAGGCCATTAATATTACATTATAGCAAAGACTGGCTACATTGTACTTGTGTCCTCAAAGTCTGAGTAAGGCTGAGTTAAAAAGTAATCAACTAAATTATTTGTCAGAGGAAATTTCAAGGCCACATACTTAGGCTGTGGCGTGATTACTGCTCTCAGTCAGATCTATATAGTAAGAGGAAACCGAAAGATGTGAAAAATGTTGTTTGTTGAGAAAATAGTGTGAACACATTTAAAGATGCAATTAAGGTGGGTACAGAGGAAATAATGGTAATTATTAAATGTTTTAGTGTCTTTACTAAGAAATCTTGCGTTCTGCACTTGGATGATAGCAAAGAATACCCAGAGAGCATCTTTCAAATGCTAATATTTGCAAAAAACATCATTCATTTGAAAACTCCAACTGAGAATATTGTTGAAGGGCCTCTGTGATCAAAAGCAATTATCAGAGTATTTTCTAGATCTAACTACCAAGAAACACTGAGGTCACTAGGGTTACCTGAGGGAACCATATTATGTTTAAAGCTAGCAACATTTGAGAGTGTTATCTGTGTGCTGTTGTACAGAATGCAAGAACTATAGAGTCAGAGAGGCTTGTGCTGGTGTTCAAACAAGTTTCAGATGCAGGTAATATGTGGCAAAGTTTTATTCCCCGCAAGAAGGCTATGAAAAATTATTGTGTGATGCTTTGAAGGCAAAATCCAAGCTACAATGAAGATCCCCAGGATGTTGGAGATGTAAGGACAGTGGACATCCAAAGAGTAAAACTGCAAGCACTATCTGGAGCCAGGCTAAGAGAGAAGCTATGTGTACTGCAGGCAACAGAGATTGAAGGGTAAGGCTACTTAAGGATGTTGGAACCCAGATGATGTCACCAAGAGCTCCATATGCCAGACGTGGAGCTACAGTTTGGCATTTCCCCTGCTGAATTTCAGACTTCCTTTGGTCTAATCTTTTCTTGCTGTACTCCAGTTGCTTCCTTCTTAAATAGAATATTTACTCTATACCATTCTATATTGGAAGCATAAAACTTATTTTTTATTTTATAGTGACTCAAAGATAAGATATTGTTTTTGATCTAGGAAGACCTTGACTTTAGCCTTTACAACAATGTTAGAACTATTTAAATTTGGGGAACTCTAAGAACTCAGCTAAATTCATGTTGAGTTATGAGATATCTTTTAATAAACAGGGGTAGAGCCTTATAACTTAAAATTTATTTTCTTGGGTCACGAGCTGAGAAGGAGCACATTTATGAGGGTTAATTTTCATTGTCAATTTGACTGACGTTATAATCACCAAGGAAACATGCCTTTGAATGTATCTACAAGGTTGTTTCCAGAGAGTTTTAACTGGAGAAGAAAGACCCAACTTGAGCAGGTGACTCAATTAAAAGGGGAAAAGGAAGAGATGAACTAATCAACAGTATTATTTATTCTCTGCTTCCTGGCCATAGACGATGGGATCAGAAGCCTCGTGCTCCTGATGCCGTTACCCAGTGTATCCTCAAACTGTGAGCCAACATAATGCTCCCCTCCATGAGTGGCTTTCCTTGGGTGTTTTGTTACATCAATGAGAAAGGTGTAACTTGGGCTCCTACTTTCAGGTGTTTACTTAGCACCTTGGGCTGAATTGAGTCAGAAGGTCGCAGTGGAAACTGCATGGTGGGACAAAGCTGCTCATCTCACCCACCTGTGAAGCTGAAGGTGGTGGCAGAAACAAGTATACCCTTCTAAGTGGGTGCACTTGGTCACCCATTTCCTCTAACTAAGGCCATACTCAGCAACAGTAAGGTCTGAGCACTCATGATCCAGTCAACTCACAATGATCTGACCCACCAGCCCTCAATACCTGCTCCTTTCCAGCCTTCCAACCCACAACAACCTCCTATCTGACCCAATCTATCACAGTGAAGGCCTAGCCCAGCCTAGGAACAGAAGTCACAGGCCTATCAACCTCACTGTTCCCACCATCCGCCCACTAACAATGCTGTCTAAATAAGGTCTCGGTGCTTCCTCAGTCTGACCGACATTACTATGACCATTTGATATTGGATCACCAGTTAATGTACTCTGCCCTAGGGAAGAGTACATTATTCCTCTCAATATTCCTGAGTTTTCTGTAATTCTTTATGAAGGAATAAGGACTCCTGGGCTTTCCCCTATCCACATTAGTATGTCTATGGTTGTTGTCCTTGTTCAGCTTATGTTTAAGCAGTCATGTCGGTAAGACTTTATTTTTATAGGTTCTGACATGCATAGGATTCACAATTTCAGGCAAACACAGATCTCTAGTTGGATCTGCTCAACAAGAGAGAAATCATGCCTGGTAATGGAAACCTAACCAACTATCCAGGACTAGTGAAGACATCTTGGCCACTCTACTGAACCAGCATAATCCCTAATGGTACACAGACATAAGTTTAGTCCTTACTTCTCATCAAGGAAACTTCTCTTTACAACAGATGGAGACCCTTACAGAAAACCACAACCAATCAAAATGCAGAGTTGTGGAGCCTACTCCTAATGGATACATCTACAAAACTATTCCTACACCTAAGACTCAGGGATCTTGAAGAAGGGGCAGAAAGGTTGAAAGAGTCAGAGGAATGGGGTGTTTTTTGTGAGTCAGTATTAAAATTCATGCAAGGGTCTGAAAGACTCAGGTATGTCCACTGGATAAAACGTACTGGCTATTAGAAGCTGCAAGGGACATGATCCCAATATGCCAGTTCTTCAGAAAGCCTTTCTGAGAGCAGGCTTGAAACAATTGCAGACTAAATCTTGCCTGCCTGCAGAGTAGTCAAGTTAACCTTCAGCATGACTTTTGTTCTGACAGATCCACAGAAAAATGCTCTGGAAAGCTGTCCCTGAGAGAGGTTTTGACACTAAAACACATGTATCCCAATACTTTGTCTGATAGTATTTCATAGCCAATAAAATTAACCATGAAATGCAACCACTGCCTCTAAAGTCTTCCTGGCTAGGAAACTCATGCAGCAACTGGACATACGACAGTCCATCCCTGAGACATCTCCATAGAGGAAGTTGTTATACACAGAGCCATAATTAATCAATGGTCACAATGTCTCCCAAGAAACTATAACCATACCTAAAATGGAGGACCATTGGTCACCAATAGGGATGGGCTCATATCAGAACACATGTGCAATACCACTTGAATTTCTGTGGGTGGCTCTCAGAAGTCAGAGAGTAGAGGTCCCTGGATAGCATAGCCATGTGGATCTCCTGAAGCAGAAATAACTGTGCTAAGACAAAAACATAAGCTGTACTTACACACAAGTATTTGCACACAGAGGAACAAACATGCATAGACTTCAGACAAAAGTTCCTATCTGCAACAACTACTCCTCCCTTCTCCAAAAAGGATCTTGAAAGCTACAAGATCTGGCCAATGGGATCTCCCAAGGCAAGCCAATTATGACAAACAAAATCTTGATTTCTAATTGCAATCACATATCTGTCTGCCTAGTACAGGGCTTTTCTTGCCTTAACTTGATACACATTTAAGTGTAAACAAGAAAGCTCACTTTTCTGTTTCCAATAGTTAATAAATTTTAAGCATCTCCTTAGATCTGAGAACATGTAAAGAGACAGACTCTAACATGTAATAAGGGCATTCATCTTAAAGAAAGGAGATGTTTAATTAAACACTACACTGCACACTGGAGTGTGGGTGATTCTCTCTCTGACAGGAAGGCAGCAGCCACACCCAGTGTTCTCAAGTTGCCATCTTTAACTGGGGCTGTCCTACCATCTCTTTACATACAGCCATGCCATTGAGGCCCAGCAATCTCGAAATGTATTCCCTCTTAGGAGCTTCTGCCTGATGAATACAGGCAGCTGCTGTCTACCAAGGAAACTTCCCCTCACTTCCCCGACACGTCCCCTCACAGTCACCTTCTCCCATGCCACACTGGTGTACACAAGCATCTGCACACCAAACATAGTCTATATGGGTGTTTTTCCCAAGTTACCCCAGTAATGAGCCTTCACTCTTCAAACATAATGTATGCAAATCTCAAATCCAAAAATGTAGAAAATACACACATATGTGGAAAATTGCCCTCAGAGACCTCAGAATAAGAATTCCTATTAGAGGAACTGTTACCATGTAACCTATGAGCTCAACGAGGCAGCCAAGCTGAAGGCATATGCACCCAGATCCCCTGGAGACTGGGGATTTGAGATCATCAGTCATCCTGGGTGTGGTGTCTTCCCTTTCTTCCCTTCTCTGCTCTCCTTGCTGCTCCTCCTTCCTCCCCGCTTCTCACTGCTCCTCCTTCCCCTCCCTTCTTACTGCTCCCTTTCTTCTACAAAGGAAGAAACTCAGATTTCTGTTGAGTTGGCCACGCAGCTGAGAAACACATTTGTTCCTCTAGGAAACAGCACATGTGTCCATGTGTGGTTGAAGCACACCGTGAGTAGATTGTGGGTGGAGTACAGGTGCATGCACACAGGCAGTGCAGCGTGTGCAGGCATGCACTCCACAGAATCATCAGATGAAGCTGCTGCAGAGTCATAAACTGTCAAATCCTCAGCACACAAGCCTCTCTGCCGCTGAGGATAATGAGGAATTACCATGGCAACCCTTGAGCAAGCCTCACATCTCTCCTCATTCCCCAGAACGCAGCATGGCAGCTGCAGCTCCATCTCCCAGAACACACACTGTTTGAGAGCACGGGGCAACAAGACTAAGAGCCTGTTCTCCTGTCCCTTGCTGGGACTCAACTCAGGACAGGTTCCTACTAGAATCAGAGTCCTTTGACAGCCAAGGTTGCATTCTTGATTTTACTCTGCCTGTGGTCACTCAAAAAAAAAAAAAAAAAATTCAATGCCGTTCTGTTTCCAGGTCTATTGTATATAGAAACAACAACTTTAAAAACTGCCAAATATATTGGTCTAGAGCACAGGGATTGGAATAAGGTTTTCTTTCCCTGAGTTCTTGATATATTTATATTGCCAGAACCTACCATTTCTGAGGAATTCTTTCCCCCTCACATTTGGGACTTGAAAACAATAGTGTTAGGGTACAGATGAGGAGAACTGACTTGGTGTTTGAGGAACTCTGGCTAACAGCATATATACAACAGAGGTCTCTAGTTTCTCCGCATGTGTTCCGGCTTAATGTTGGACCTCCAAATTAGATGTCCACTTCCACAAGTTTCCAAGAGGAGTCAAAATTCCGGCCTAAACTCAGGAATGAGCAGCACCTAGGAAACATGGTGTCACTGCAGAGTTCAGAAAGATGACAGAGGCAAAAGTCTGGTAGGTGGGGACATATGGCAGAAATTCTGGTGGGCAGGGCTATAATATCCAGGGCCCTCCTGCCCTAGGCCTTCGTCATTTTTCTTGTTCCCTGGGTCTACAGGACAAATGCTTTCAGTGTACATCACTTCATAAGGCCAGCTCCCACAGGAGTATACCATGCAGACAGATGATTCGACACCAGGAGGATATTCCTGATGGGGCAGATGTGTGAGCTACACCTACCAACTACTCCTAGGAAAACTCTGCTGTTGTTCTCCAACAAGCAAATCTTGAATTAACTAGTGAATATAGCCCATATTGAACTCTAAATTTCTTTCTCCCATCAGGGTTAGCTTTGGACTGATAACTGCATAATTCTTAGCAAGTACACAAAGCAAGTCTCCTATTTGGGTGTGTGTCAGGCAGCAGACATCATCTACATAAGCTTCTACGTGGAGATCACACAAAAGCATTGGCTTTTAATTTTCACTACCTCATATGTAACTGAAGAACATGGAAAGTCAGGAAGCCAGTTGCATCCAGTAGCACACAGGAATCAAAGCAGGAATATCCTGAGGACCTGCCTCGGCCACAAAGACCCAGACCTAACCCACACTGCCAGTCTTATCCTCATGTGCTCTCATGAAGCATATTTTTATGATAGGAACTCTGTAACACAAGGAGAAGACAGGACGTTTCTGCTTGTGGTCAAGGAGCATGATGCCACAATCAACCCCCGGCATAGCACAGTGGCTAGGGAATGCAGGATACCCAACCAGGAACTATCAGATGAGCAGCACAGACACACACACCATTGTAATCTGGAAGAGGTAGCAAAGTCTAGAGGCTGTCTGCTCATTCTGATGACTCAGAAATGTCAGGCCTGAATATGCCTTTGCTGACACAAGAAGAAAAATAAACCATAAACACAAATTGTGACCAGGGAAGATGGCTTACAATAGCATGTTTGCAACACAAATCATGAGGACCTGAGTTTGATTTCTTGAACACATATGAAAAAGCTACACATGGTGGCACATGCTTATAATTCCAGAGCTGGGCAGGCTGAGACAGAAGGATCCTGGGACTCATGGGCTAGCCAATATAAACTAATTGGCAATCTCCAGGCAAGCAAGAGACTCCGTCGCAAAAAAACAATGTGAACAGCTACTGGGAAATGAAACCTGTTATCTATCTCTGTCCTCCTCTGCATGTGCATGAACACCAGTGCATCCTCACACACTTGTGCATACATACATTTACATACACATACCAAAAACGGGCATACAAAGATTGAGACATGCAGAAACACCACCAGTGTGAGACCCTAGATGCTGCTGCATGTGGGTAACAGAAAGAGGCAAGTCTGGGCACAGCTGTCCCTGTGGGAATAAAGATGATTGTGTGGACCCCACTACACCTAAACTGAAGATCATGGGTGCAGACTGGCAAGCAGAGAGGGAAGGTGACTGAGACTGAGCCCTGCCTTTAACAAGAAGAGAAACCAATAGCCAAAGAAACACAGCATAGGAAACCTTCAGGACCAAGGGCTTTTTCCATTTTGAGAACTTGAAATATTTTATTAAATATCACATAAAAATTAAAATTTTTAAAAGGCCCTTGTGTTGCTCTTCCTAAAAAATAAATCAAGTTAACAATTAAGATGAGATGCATCTGTGAAAGTGGCCAGCAGCACAAAAAGAGGCAAACATGTGAACAATTACCACCAATAAATGATCAGTTACCGCCAAAGAATGATCAATTACCACCAAAGAAACACCCACTTACAAACCTGACAATAGTCATTCAGCATCAATCTGGAGAGAAGGCTCAGAGGTAAACATGCACACTACTCTTACTGAAGATCTGAATTCAATTCCCAGTACCCCATGAGGCAGTTCACAGCAGATTGTAACCTCTGCATACATGTGACATATAGACACACACACATATATAAATAGATTATTCAGTACTGAGGAATGGCCTTGTCCAGAATCACAACTAACTGTCCATGGAAGAAATAGAGACATAGCAATACTGGGTCAAAGATGAGACTCTCACAGCTGCTCTGCCAGCAAATAAGCTTTCTTTGTAACGTTGAATGTTTTTAAATAAATAAGAACCAAACTATAGAATAAAGTTTTCTAAACATGCATTTATTGAGAACTTCGTACTTGAGTTATAAAATGTGCAATGCATTGTATCATCCCTCACTCCCTCTCATCCCACATAACCCCACCACATTCTACTTCCAACTTTATGTCTTTTTTGTAAATCTACTGAGTCAAATTAGTGCCAGCCATATGAGTCTGGTCATGGGGACATCAGTGAGAGCATGGACAACTTATCAAGGGCATCAGAAGGAAACTCTCCCTCTGCCTTCACCAACAACCATCAACTACCAATAGCTCCTTACCTCAGGGTGGGACCTCCTATTATTTTTCAAAAAGAACATAGTATAAAACTGCCTCATAAGTACTATTTTTGCACCTATAGGTCAATGCGGCTCTTAACCCTCACAGGAGGCGCTTCTTTTTGCAGTTAATACATAGAATAACGACAACTCTTGAAAGTGCAGCAGAGAAGTCTCTAAATGAGATTCCTGGATCACACTTCTCCTCCACCGCCAGGGTCAGGGAAGGTCATGGAAAGGGGGTTCGAAAGCACCAGAGCGAAACAGTGTTCTCTGGACACGATAGGGCCTCTGTATTCATGACTGCACAGAAGCTGTGGCCAGCTACATCATCATTCTTAAAAACCTTAAAAATTAAATTGATATGCAGGATATATTTGCAACTAATTTACCAATAACATTCATTTAAAAAAGTTAACAATGTAATAAGTAACAACTAAAACATGTAATGAAAATTACTCAACATTAAAGTGCAGTACTGGTAAGTTTGCAGAAAATATGACCCTCATACTTGAGTTATAAAGCAGTTTCACACATGTTCTCCAAGGCAATCCTTGACATCTCTGTAAATCTGCAAGCCAGTGAATGAAATGTCTATTCTATATTTATTTTTAAAATATGTTAAAACAGGAATGGTTTTCTAAAAGAGCAAAATAGTCAAGTTATAATGTACACTCAAGATCCACAGCTGCACCGCTCAAGGTCAGAGGTCATTCTAAGTATGTCTGTATCACTTCTTTCTTTCATGGGTGCTGCCCAAGAAGTCCCACCTTTGCTGCCATCATATCCTATGGACAGCCATCAATGGTGGACTTCTGTCCCCCACCTTCTGGAAGCACTCTAAGCTCAGCTTGGCTCTCCATCCCCACCTCTCAGAGTCAACTTCACAACCTGCATTAGTAATTTGGTTTTCTCCAGTGGCGGTGAAAGAACCCAGGACCTCATACAGGCTGGCAAAAGTCTGCCAATAAATCATGCCCTCAGCCCATTTGCATGAGCTTTAAATGCAGAGAAGATTGCATTAAACAAACAGACCTGAGGATATGCTGCAGATAGAGGACCCTCTGAACCCTGCACTCAATGAGTCTTCTGCTGCTAAAACCCCAAGCTGACAGCTTCTTGTGTCTGTCCTGTGATTTGGGGACACCTATGACCACGCTAGACATTCCATATGTCTAAGCTACCTGTTACACTAGACCCACCAGGGCCAAACATCCCATAAAAGCAGAATAGAGCAGAGTTCAACATGATGATGATGCAAATCAAGGGTTTATCTGCCAAGGAAACTTCTGCCATCAGGTCCAGTCTGTGAAGGGTCATTAAGGACACTGTTCAAAAAGCTCCCTGGAAGCAAAGTAGTTTCCCTAGGGCACAGACACTATAAAATCATACTGTGGAAATAGAGGCTGACCTGGACAGCCTACCCAGAAGGGGGCATCTGAGATGTAATTTTGCCTCAATTGGAAAATTGCCTTTGCTGAAAGTTTAAATCCAATTCTGCCCAAGCTGAACGTGAAAACATGACTTCTTAGCATCACCCACCATGTTCTTAAGTATGTTTATATTTAGCAGGTTAAGTTACAGTGATTTAAAGCACTGATTCTCAACTGCTTGGTTCCTCCAATAAATGAACAGGAAGATAGGGTGCTGCATGAGACTGAGCTGAGCACTGAGGCAGGCAAGCAAAGAACAGCAATCCCCTGCCCATGGCATGCAGTGGAGGACATCCTTAGGCTACACGCACATCAGCCGCCATGCACAATCCATCCTATCAATCCCTATACAGCTGTAGTATTATCCAAGCCTCAGAAAGTAGAACTGAATCTTTACCAGACAACCTCCCCAGGTCCTAGATATGGCCACAGGAAGAACTGGTTCCTAACATGTCCAGATCCCAAAGCTATTTAATGGACAGAACTGTACCAAAACAGAATACTGTATGGTTCCTATAACCAAGTTGTGATCCATGTCCTAGAACTGAATGACCAGAATATGGCTGGCCAGTTACAAAGCACCACACAACCATATTCCTGACAGGAATGGTACCAGGGGAGATTCTGTAGGGTCTTGTAGACAAACCTGATTGATAGGTAGTCACTCCATATTGGTCACTTGCCCAAAATAAGCAAAACCATCTACTATACAAAGAACTGTATAGAATGATCAGAGGAACTTTAGTCAACAAAACCGAAAGATGAGCAGATTTAAAACTCTATCTGCAAGAAAATAGATTTTAAATGTGTTAGTCATACTTTGGAATACTTTTCAGCAAAAATGGGCACACAGAAGACAAAGGCCCTAACATGCACCATTCTCTCAGACAAGATTCTGGGGGGAGAGGGAAAAGTTAAATAAATAATAAATAACACCAGGAAAGCCAATTTCTGTGAAATTTTGGAGCTGGCAAAGTTCAGACACATAATTTAAGAAGCACAAAGGAGTCAGAGTTGGGACTGTGTCAGAAAAAGATGTAAAGAAGATTCTAACCTAGATGATACAATCATCTCAAAGTTCAACAAGGGTCAGATGATATTTGCATTTGCCTAGACATACAGAACTCAATACTTAAGGCCTGTAATTTGGCATTTTGTAAAATTGAGTGCAAAAATGTAAATGAAACATAGACCAGAGGAGAGACTAGAACCCTTCCATTGAGAAATGTAAAGATTCAACTGACTGAACACACAAAGGAGGGTGGGGAGCGGTTAGCAGCAGCTTCTACAGAGAAGGGACATGTTCCACTGCCCCACTACTCAGTGAGACCTTCAGTTCAAGTGGTATGAGTTATTGGTCAGGGAAGCCCCAAAGATCCCCAAGGTCCATAGACCATTGCACTTGGTTGCTGACCATAGAAGTGGGTGGTAAGACCCTATTACTGAAGAGGCCATACACTTTGGTTGTAGAACATAGAGAAATCAAACTAAAACTGACCTATAAAATTCCTCTCTTCTGGCTGGGCTTCATGGTGCTGGCATGCGCTATGCAGGCTGCTGGAGTAGAAGAATCAACCATAGATTTACCTAGCGGTGGACCCAGCATAATACAATACTGACTTCTGGGGAAGATATACCCACAGCCAATTGCATTCTGGTTGGATTTGAGGCCTGCTCCAAAGGAGGGGTTTCATTTATGGTACTATAAACCTGCTCAAGGGCAAATGGGGGATGTCAGAGGCCTTAGGGTGGTGGACCTACTACTTTTATTTTATTAAATGGATCATTTCTACCTTCAACATATTTATGCTTATAAGCATGGATCAATGTTGCTCTCAACTTCAGTCAGAAATATTTCTTTTTGCAGTGGGCAGCACTCAAACAGAAACAAAGTACAGAGTCAAAGTACTAAGAATAAGTAGCTGCTGAGGGCCCAGCCCTAAATGGGACATCTATATCAAACCCCCTAATCTCCATAAGACTCAGGGAACAATGCATAAAAGATGGTCACAGTGGGGGGATGAGTGTTGTGAAATGGTGGTCTTCTGGATGTAGAGTGACCATTACAATCATGAACTCAGAGCAGCTGTCTTTATCTATGCAAGACATACAGGATATCAAGCTAGTCAACATTCTGGTATAAATTGGATGTGTTCAGGAGGCCCCATCTCTACCCAAGAACCTATTGTAGAATTGATGGCTTCTGGGAGAGGAGTTACTTTTCTTTGGTACTGTTGCTCCTGGTAGGTAACTCATGTTCTGATGGATAACCCCACACCTGTGTGTATACTAACAGTACTAACCAGACTCTATGGGTTGTAAAGTAAATAGAAGATGCATAAAGGGAATGTGTTGGGAGAGGCTCAAAGACTGTGAGAGAATGAAATTAGAGATGGTATGATAAAGATGTATTATATATATATATATGGAACTGTAGACTGTTAAAAAAAATATATTCAGGACTGGAGAGCAGTGGTTAAGAATGCTTGCTACTCTTCTGAGTGATCAAGGTTCAATTCCCAGCACCCACATGGCAGCCATTCTGACTAGTTTTATGCCAACTCAACATAAGCTAGAGTCATTTGGAAAGAGAAAACTATCAATTGAGAAAATTCCTGCACAGGATTCCCTGCAGAGAAGACTGTAGGGCATTTTTAAAAATTAGTCATTGATGTAGGGCCCAGCCTGTTATGGATGGTCCCATTCCTGGACTGGTGGTTCTGAGTAAATATATATATATGTATATATATATACATATACATATATATATATTTATATATGTATATATATATAAATCAGCCCAATTCGGACCTCACCATAAGCTCCTTAGTGCTTTACATCATTTCACTTATACTCACAACAAAACTAACTCACACAAACACAATAGACGCCCAAGAAGTAGAAACAATCTGAACTATCCTACCAGCCGCTATTCTCATTCTAATCGCCCTACCATCCCTACGAATCCTATACATAATAGACGAAATCAATAATCCCGTACTAACAGTAAAAACCATGGGACACCAATGATACTGAAGCTACGAATACACAGACTACGAAGACCTGTGCTTCGACTCTTATATAGTCCCCACAGATGACCTAAAACCAGGTGATCTACGACTACTAGAAGTAGACAACCGAGTAGTACTACCAATAGAACTCCCAATCCGAATGCTGATCTCATCAGAAGACGTGCTCCACTCATGAGCAGTACCCTCACTAGGATTAAAAACCGACACTATCCCAGGACGACTAAACCAAGCCACAGTAACATCAAATCGCCCAGGGTTATTCTATGGGCAATGCTCAGAGATCTGCGGATCAAATCACAGTTTTATACCAATCGTCCTTGAAATAGTACCACTAAAAAACTTCGAAAACTGATCAGCCTCAATAATATAACATCACTATGAAGCTTAAAGCGTTAACCTTTTAAGTTAAAGTCAGAGAATTCATGAGTCTCCATAGTGACATGCCACAACTAGACACATCCACATGGTTTATCACCATCATCTCATCCATAATTACCCTCCTCATCCTATTCCAACTAAAAATTTCCTCACAATCATTCCCAGCCTCACCATCACCTAAAACAATTGCAACACAAAAAACAAAAAACCCTTGAGAACTAAAATGAACGAAAATCTATTCG
This sequence comes from Tokudaia tokunoshimensis, assembly GCA_036184795.1. Taxonomy (NCBI): domain Eukaryota; kingdom Metazoa; phylum Chordata; class Mammalia; order Rodentia; family Muridae; genus Tokudaia; species Tokudaia tokunoshimensis. The sequence continues at coordinate 131,865,593 of BTHU01000012.1, read as the reverse complement.
CCTCTTTCATTACCCCAACAGTAATAGGACTGCCTATTGTAATTACTATTATCATATTCCCATCAATCTTATTTCCATCATCAGAACGCCTAATCAGCAACCGACTCCACTCATTCCAACATTGACTAGTCAAACTCATCATCAAACAAATAATGTTAATCCACACACCAAAAGGACGGACTTGAACACTGATAATCGTATCACTAATCATATTCATTGGATCAACCAACCTTCTAGGCCTACTTCCACACACATTCACTCCAACCACCCAACTATCTATAAACCTGAGCATAGCAATCCCACTATGAGCGGGGACTGTGCTCCTAGGGTTTCATCACAAACTAAAAAACTCCCTGGCCCACTTCCTCCCACAAGGAACCCCAATCTCACTGATCCCAATACTCATTATCATTGAAACAATCAGTCTATTTATTCAGCCCGTAGCGCTAGCAGTACGACTAACAGCCAACATTACAGCAGGCCACCTACTAATACATCTAATTGGAGGAGCTACCCTAGTACTAATAAACATTAGTCCACCAACCGCTACCATCACATTTATCATCCTACTACTGCTTACCATTCTAGAATTTGCCGTAGCCCTAATTCAAGCCTACGTATTCACCCTCCTAGTTAGCCTATACCTACATGACAACACATAATGACCCACCAAACCCACGCTTACCACATAGTTAATCCAAGTCCATGACCCCTAACAGGAGCCCTCTCAGCCCTCCTACTCACATCAGGATTAGTAATATGATTCCACCACAACTCAATTATGCTTCTATCCCTAGGCTTATTAACAAACATTCTAACCATGTACCAATGATGACGAGATATTATCCGCGAAGGAACTTACCAAGGCCACCACACCCCTATTGTACAAAAAGGACTACGCTACGGAATAATCCTATTCATTATCTCCGAAGTATTCTTCTTCGCCGGTTTCTTTTGAGCGTTCTACCACTCAAGCTTAGTCCCAACTCACGATCTAGGAGGGTGCTGACCACCAACAGGAATCACACCCCTAAATCCCCTAGAAGTACCCCTACTAAACACATCAGTCCTCCTAGCATCAGGTGTGTCAATCACATGAGCCCACCACAGCCTTATAGAAGGAAAACGAAAACACATGAACCAGGCACTGCTAATTACCATCACTCTAGGGCTTTACTTCACTATACTCCAAGCCTCAGAATATTTTGAGACTTCCTTTTCTATCTCAGATGGCATCTACGGCTCCACATTTTTCATAGCAACCGGATTCCACGGGCTCCACGTAATCATCGGATCCACATTCCTTATTGTCTGCCTCCTACGACAACTAAAATTCCACTTCACATCCAAACATCACTTCGGATTCGAAGCAGCAGCATGATACTGACACTTCGTAGACGTAGTATGGCTTTTCCTATACGTATCCATTTATTGATGAGGATCGTGCTCACTTAGTATAATTAATATAACTGACTTCCAATTAGTAGATTCTGATATATTTCAGAAGAGAGTAATTAACCTATTTATCATCATCACCACCAATACTCTACTGTCCCTCATACTAATCCTAATCGCATTCTGACTCCCCCAGATAAACCTATACTCAGAAAAAGCAAATCCATATGAATGCGGATTTGACCCAACAAGCTCCGCACGACTACCATTCTCAATAAAATTTTTCCTAGTAGCAATCACATTCCTACTGTTCGACCTAGAAATCGCCCTACTTCTACCACTACCCTGAGCCATTCAAACAACCAACATCATCAAAATAATAACATCAGCCTTCATCCTGATCACCATCCTATCACTAGGCCTAGCCTACGAATGAACTCAAAAGGGTCTAGAATGAACAGAATAAGTGGTAATTAGTTTAAACAAAATTAATGATTTCGACTCATTAGATTATGACTCCACTCATAATTACCAACATGACATCCGCCTTCCTAAATCTTACATTAGCCTTCACACTTTCGCTCCTAGGCACACTAATATTCCGCTCCCATCTCATGTCCACTCTACTATGCCTAGAAGGCATAATACTATCTCTATTCATCATAAATTCAATAGCAACCCTAAACTCAAACTCCATGCTATCAATGCCCATCCCAATCACTATCCTAGTATTTGCCGCATGCGAAGCAGCAGTAGGACTATCCCTACTAGTTAAAGTATCCAACACGTACGGAACTGACTACGTGCAAAACCTAAACCTACTACAATGCTAAAAATTATCCTCCCATCACTTATACTTCTCCCACTAACCTGGCTGTCAGCACCAAAAAAAACATGAATAAACGTAACCTCCTATAGCTTCATAGTGAGCCTAATTAGCCTATCCACTATATGACATAATGACGAAAATAGTATAAACTTCTCAACTATATTTTTCTCAGACCCCCTGTCCTCACCACTAATTATTTTAACAACCTGACTCCTGCCCCTAATACTTGTGGCCAGCCAAAACCACCTAAAAAAAGAAAAAAACAACATACCAAAAACTCTATATCTCCATACTGATCACCCTACAAATCCTACTCATCATAACATTCTCTGCAACCGAACTAATTATATTCTATATCCTATTTGAAGCCACTCTAATCCCAACCCTTGTCATCATCACACGATGAGGGAGCCAAACAGAACGACTAAGCGCTGGCCTATACTTCCTATTCTACACACTAACAGGATCTATCCCCCTACTAATCGCCCTAATCTCGCTACAAAACTCCATGGGAACACTAAACTTTATAGTGCTATCACTAACCGCCACCCCCCAAAACACCCCCTGATCCAACAACATCCTATGACTAGCGTGCATAATAGCATTCATAGTTAAAATACCATTATACGGGGTCCATTTATGACTCCCCAAAGCCCATGTAGAAGCACCTATCGCAGGCTCAATAGTCCTGGCCGCCATTCTCCTAAAACTAGGAGGCTACGGAATGATACGAATCTCGATCATCCTAGACCCAATAACTAAATATATAGCTTACCCCTTTATCCTACTGTCCCTATGAGGTATAATTATAACAAGCTCAGTCTGTCTACGTCAAACAGACCTAAAATCACTAATCGCCTACTCCTCCGTAAGCCACATGGCCCTAGTCATTGCATCAATCATAATCCAAACCCCATGAAGCTTCATAGGAGCCACAATACTAATAATCGCCCACGGCCTAACCTCATCACTCCTATTTTGCCTGGCAAACTCTAACTACGAACGAATCCACAGCCGAACTATAATCATGGCCCGAGGACTTCAAACAATCTTCCCACTAATAGCAACTTGATGACTAATAGCCAGCCTAGCCAACCTAGCCCTACCACCATCAATCAACCTGATTGGAGAACTATTCATCACCATATCATTATTCTCCTGATCCAATTTTTCAATAATCCTAATAGGAATCAACATCACTATTACAGCCATGTACTCAATATACATAATCATTACAACCCAACGCGGAAAACTAACCAGCCACATAAACAACTTACAACCCTCACACACACGAGAGCTAACACTAATAGCACTACACATCATCCCTATCATTCTACTCACCATCAACCCCAAACTAATTATAGGGCTAACAATATGTAAATATAGTTTACAAAAAACATTAGACTGTGAATCTAATAACAGGAACTTTCCACTCCTTATTTACCAAGAAAGTATGCAAGAACTGCTAACTCATGCCACCGTGACTAAACACACGGCTTTCTTACTTTTATAGGATAAAAGTAATCCATTGGTCTTAGGAACCAAAAACCTTGGTGCAAATCCAAATAAAAGTAATTAACACTATAGCAGCCTCTATCCTGTCAATCTTCATAATACTGACCTCACCAATCTTAATCTCCATGACCAAACTAATAAAACACATTAACTTCCCACTATATGCCACAATATCTATCAAACTATCCTTCATCATCAGCCTCCTTCCACTACTAATATTCACATTTTACAACACTGAATATATAATTACCAGCTGACACTGAGTAACTTTCAACTCCCTAGAACTAACAATAAGCTTCAAAATATATATATATATTTATATATATATAGAGGATATATATATATATAAATATATATATATATATTTATATATATATAGAGGATATATATATATAAATATATATATATTTTTATATATAAATATATATATATATTTTATATATATATAAATATATATATTTATATATATAAATATATATATATTTTATATATATAAATATATATATATATATAAAATAAATAAATATATATAAATATATATATTATATATTTATATATATAAATATACATATACATATATATATATACAGGTTGAGCTAACCATGAAGGAATGTTCCTCCATGGCCTTTGCTTCAGTTTCTGTCTCTGGGTTTCTGCTCTACTGGAGATCCTGCCCGGACTTCCCATAGGAAAGGACTGTTATCTGGAAGTATAAGAAAAATGAACTTTTTCCTCCCCAAGTTTCTTTTGGTCATAGTGTTTTATCACAGCAATAGAAATTTTAACCAAGACAGCAGCTAAGAGCCATATATAATTCCAGTTCCTGGGGATCCATCACCCCCTCTTGCTTCCACAAGCACGGGGGGGGGCCTGCACACTGTACACAGACATAAATGCAAGCCAAGCATACATATAAAAATAAGATTCTTTGGGAGTTTCCCCTCATATTCCTTCTATGCTCCACCCAACAGTTACCTGACAACAGCCAGGTAAGCGTGGTTTACTATAAAAGGGGATGTTTGGCCCCTCCTCTCCCTTCTCTCTCTGACTCACTTCTCTCCCTGACTCCCTTCTCCCTCTCTTCCCTTCCCCTTCCTCCCTCTCTCTCCCTGTGTTCCTGGCCAGCCTCTCCTCTTCCTCCTCCTCTTTCTCCTTCTCCTCCTCTTCCTCCTCCTTCTCCTCCTCTTCCTTTCCCTCCTTCTCCTCCTCCTCTTCCTCCTCCTCTTTCTCCTTCTCCTCCTCTTCCTCCTCCTCCTCCTCCTCCTCTTCTTCTTCTTCTTCTTCCTCTCTCTCTCTTTCTCTTTCTCTCTCTCTCTCCCTCTCTTTCTCTCTCCCTCTCTCTCTCCCTCCCTCCTTTCTCTTTCTCTGTCTCTATTCCCTTCTCAACTCCCCTTTCCGTGTCCAAAATAAACTCTATTTTACACTATACCCATCATCAGTATGGCTGGTACCTCGAGGAAGGAATATTTCAGCACAGGCACACTGAGACACCACTCCCACCTCACCATATCTGGCTCTACAATACTTATCCTGGCTCTCTTTTTTATATAACAATACATGGGTCATAGACATCAACACAGACCCCAGCTGCATCAGGACCACTGACCTACACATGGACCTCAGTAGCATCATGGACGACAGTGGTCCTTCAAGGGGATCTAATCCATAAGGCGCACTATTAGCTTCTGTCGTTGCCTAGACCCAGGGCAATCCAGGGGTCAGGCAGCATGTTGGGAGCTGAATCTGCAACTGCATAAGCCCAGGCTGCTGTAAACTACTCCACAACCCCACTGGGCAACACTCAGCTCTTGCTCCTACCTGTCACCACCATTACATCTCTAGCTCTGCCTCTCTCCACAGCGAAAGTACTGCTGCTCCACTCCCACCTCTCCACCACACATTCCTTCATCATAGTGGTACCCAGAACCCCCACCTCCCGCAAGTGCACAAAGCTGCCTAGCATCTGCCACCCAATAGTCCTTTCTACAAGAAAGAAATGTCATAGATATAAAACGCTTTTAGCTCCCAAGGAAATTTTCAATGATTTAGGGAGCAACGGACTGATGTGGCTTAAGTACACGGAAAGAGTATACAAGCAGACAACAGCTGAGTCCCTGAGGGTTCTCTTTAACCCTCAGCACCAGACAGAACTAATGAGACACACCTATACCTGCCCCCATTTCTGTGTGAACATAGGTGTCACACAAAAGGAGATCTTCAGGAAGCAGACTTTTCAGGGTCACCACAGACCTAAGCACCCCGTCAATGCAACATTTGCTTCAGAACAAAACATTAATATAAACACAATGCTTAGAGACAAACAGAAAGGAAACAGAAGCAGCCACTTTCCAGCAAGACCTCAAGAAAACAACTCCTACACCTGTTACTGCCCATTTAAGATGGAGAACTTTGTTACTTCATAAATTCTCAATTTCTTATTAACTACATGGAACCAGGAACTGCAGATATGCTACAGGGATCTCAAACTGGAGCTTCAGAAGTAAACTGGCTGGAGTATCAGAAACTTAATTTAAAATTCAAAAGCGGCGATAACATGAAGCAAAGTCTCCAAATGTGGGGGCTGCTTAAAAGGAAGAACCCAGAGAGTCTGTTTGGAAGTTATAATAGCAAAATGTATCCATTTTTTTTCCAAATAATGGTCTTCCTTTCTGAGGGAAAACCATCCTCTTCAAATGAACATGCCGCTTGGAGAAGGAAATGCAGAGGGTGGTGAGAGAGGATGAGGAGGAAGGGGACATCCTCCTAACGAGCTAGATCAGCTGAACTTGGCCTGTCCATAGTGGGGTTTGATATGCCACGGCCAGAGTGCCCTCACCCCGAGAAGAAAGAGCTATAGATGGCTAAGAAGAAGGGGACAGAAGGCAATGCCAAGAAACAGCAGTGCTTGGCTTTGCCTCTGGATTACCTTGCAGAAATGCTGAGAAGAGAACACCAAATGGCTCCTCCTTCATGTGAGGTGTAAGCCAGTCAGCAGTCAAGCTAGCCATTTTAATAATTTTTTATAATATGATATAACAATGCAGTCCTTACTTTAACCCTTAAAGGGCTGGAGAAGTGTCAAAGACCAACGCACTTTACACCTTATCACAGAGACATTTGCTCATCAGTGTTCATTCCTTCTCCATTCGTGATTGTGAAAATTGGAAACACTCCATCACTGATGGATATATAATGAAAACATGCTACATTTGCACAGTGGAATACTACTCAGCTGTTAAGAAAAATGAAATTTGCAAGTAAATGGGTGGAACTGAGGAAAAAACATAAGTAACCCAGACCCAGAAAGATATGTGGATGTTAGCATTTAATACATGTGTTTCATTCATAATAAGCACAGAGACTGGGTAACTAGTAAAAGATTGGGAAGAAGGGAATCTTACAAGAAAGGCAAATAGAATGTAGTGTTATAAAAAAAGGGGGGGAGAAATTAGAATAGAAGGAAACAGAATAGAATTAAATCCAGAGGTCAGGAGGAGAGCAGAGTGATAGGAGGAATATGGGGAGGAATAATTAAGACTAAATGTCCTTTGAAAAGCAATGCTGAAGGCTACTGCTGTAGAATTATAATATTATTATTAACTATTAGAAATAGTATAATCTACAATAAATTTAAATGGAGTTATCATATAAGGGGAAAGACAGTGCCGTGACTAGACATCACATGCCACCAAGAAAACCTCCAATACCAGGAATAGGTTACATCGTTTGGAGTCATTGGCCAATGTTCCCCATTGACTCACAGATTTTAATGGTTGACCACCAGGGAGTGGCACCATTAGGAGGTGTGACCTTGTTGGAGGAAGTGTGTCACAAGGGGAAGACTTTGAGGTTTCATATGCTCAAGCTAGGTTCAATGCCTCTCCCTTCCTGCTGCCTGTAGATCCGGATGTAAGACTCTCAGTTTCTCTCCAGCATTGCCTGTCTGAATGCCACCATGCACCCTACCATGATGACAGTGAACTAAACCTCTAAACTGTAAGTCAGTCCCAATTACACATTTTCTTTTATGAGAGTTAGCATGGTCATGGTGTCTCTTCACAGCAATAGAAACCCTAAGACAAACTCCATCACCCTAAACATTACAAGCTATGGCTCACACTATTGGTTACCCTCTGCAGCTTGACAGTAACACCCAATTGCTGAAGATACCAAACATTTATGTCATTTAAGCATAAAGAAATCAAGCCAGTGCTCAACTAAAAACCTTCAATGGCACTGAATAGTGTTCCTAGTGCTAGAAGTCACCCTAAATGCTGTTGGGGAGAAAAGCTACCATCAATCTCATCCAGCTATGAACCCTGCAAACTATAGGGTCTTGTCTTCAGGATACATTCTCTGGTGGAATAGGGGCACTAGTATTATGGGAGTAACCAACTGCTTTTTAAAACTGGAGTTAAGGCCTACTCTACAATATAGAATCCATACCTAATATCATAAATGAGGCCCAAAAACTGAGACTAGACAGGTTATGAGATTGGGGGAAACCTTCACCAAAGGAACATCAAAATAAAATAACTCTTAAGGACATATGCTATACCCATAGGTCAATGCACCCCTCAGCCCTTAGAAGAGAAGCTTGTTTTTGCAGTAAATAATGAAATTAACAAAGAGACCCACAATGGAACATTGTAGAGAGAGTGTTAAACTGCAAGGCTCAGAGTGTGGAAGGAGGGGCAAAAAGATTATACGAGCCAAAGGCAGTGGATGACTCCAAGGAAACAGTGTTTTCCAGACATAACAGGGCTGACATAGATACAAACTCACAGAGGCTGTGACAGCATGCACAAAACCTACACAAGTTCAACCTGGACAAAATCCCAACACAAAGTAGGGGAAGTGGACACAGATTCAACCCAAACCAAAAAGTTATTTGCAATGAGTAGCTTCTGGGAAAGGGAAAATACATTTTCTTTAAAGGAGTGACACTGAGTTTATCAAACTCTTTCCCAGACCTGCCCCGTATTGACACAAAATGGACTCCTTGTTTTTTCTTCTGCGTATGTGTCAGGAGCTGGTTGTGTGACTTGTTTGTTGGAGTAACTGTTTTAAAAGATAAAGAACAGGAATTTGTGTGGGTAGACAGGAGGAGAGTAATTGGGAGAAGGAGAGGAGAAATAATATGATCAAAGCATGTGATTGTTTAATTAAAAAAAACAGAAATTTGATCCCTATTTGGATTTCTAATTTGTATTGATACCATTTTCAGAGAATAGAACCCTTGAATTAAGAATATAAAATATTTCACAGGCAAGAGATCACAGCAAGTAGTCATTCTGCCCTCTGCTCATTCAACATTATTTGACAGTGGCATTCTCCTCCACAAAGCAGCATGTGTAGATGCCCAGTAGTTGGATTATCAGACATTTTCAAAGTAGGGGAATCTGATAACTTTTAAGATTTATGATAGTGTGGAAACATAAAGGAATGTTCATTTCCCATAACAACCTTTGAAAGCAAAATTCACAAGATGAGCAACCCTAGGAATATGGACCCAAGTGACTGGGACCATGGTGATGAGCACTATTTAAGATAGTTAGGACAAGGACTTAATCTCAAAGGATTTTCCCACTAATCTTGATTAAATCTGAGCACTAAGTTAGAGGCATGCCTGAGTCAGAAGACTGTTAATGGGAAACATTAACCTTTACTTTATCAAAGGTCAGGGCAAACACTAGATTCATAAGTTAGGCTCAAACATACATTTAAATGAATTTAGTTAACTAAATAGATTAATTCTTGAATGTTCTTTTTTAAATAGTGCAACTGTAAACATTGAGGTACAATTTACAGAGGACATACTGATGAGTCAGTAAGCCACCTGTCCTCTCAGTCAGTCACTACATGTCCCTAAATAAGGACTGGTGGTCATAGTGTATGAATTTTTCCCCATGGGATTAGTTTGGGTTTTACTGCTGTGAACAGATACCATGACCAAGGCAAATCTTATAAGGATAGCATTTAATTTGCACTGGCTTATAGATTCAGAGGTCCCATCCATTATCATCAAGGTAGGAGCATGGCAGTGTCCAGATAGGCATGGTGCAGGAGGAGCTGAGAGTTCTTCATCTTCATCAGAAGGCTTCTAGAAGAAGACTGGATCCCACATGGTTAGGAGAATGGTCTCAGTGCCCACTCCCACAGTGACATACTTCCTCCAACAGGAAAATGTATTGTTCAAGTAATAAAGGGGCACCAGGAAATGAAATGGAGCTGAATCCTGAGTTCAAGGACATAAAGGGATAAAGGAATGGTGATCTTAGGGCAAGATCCCACCCAGCTAAGCTTATTGTTTATGTTTGCAGTTGAAGAAAGAATAGTTTGGACTTTTAATCTGGAATGAACTACAATCCAGAAATGGAGGACACCATTGTGATCCAGATCTTGAGACTGGAATACACAGGCTTTTGATCTGGATCTTGAGGAATAGTGGTCATGAAAAACTCAGGCTCAGGCATGGTGGTACACACATTTAATCCCAGAAGACAAAGCCAAGCAGATCTCTGAGTTCAAGGCCAGTCTGGGACCGAACAAGTTCTAGGTGAAGAAAAGCTTAATTCAAGGCTTGATGGAACACACCTTTAATCCCAGCATTCGGGAGACAGAGCCATGCAGATCTCTGTGTTCAAGGTCAATCTACAGAGCAAGTTCCAGAACAGCCAAGCTTAGGCAGTGAGGGAGTTGGAAAACAGAACGCTGGTAACAGAATAAGAAGGACCATGTCCCAGTCTCAGCAAGCAACAGAACTCAACAGCTTTGGCCATGTGGCTCTGGCTTTAGAGTCAAGAATAGAAGGGACTACTGGAACGATTGATGCTGGTTAGCTGGAGCTAAGAAATTAGTGGTGATTAAGAAGAAACCAGCATCACTGAAGTGAAATCTAGGAAGTGTTTTCTGAGATCACAAAGAAGCTGTGTTCCAGGGATAGCCAAGACTGTACCTCATGCTGCAGCTTTACTTGGTAACGTGTAAGAGACACCCAGGTGGTACTGGTTTTGAAGGTATGAAGGGGTCATTCAGAACAGCTGAGGCTTGGCACTGTTAGAAGTCAGAGAAGGCCATTAGCAAAGATGGAGCCTCAGTTGCAGTTGATGGCCCAGGACTGAAAGGGTCATGCAAAGAAGTTGAGGTCTGGCACCATGCAAAGAGCATATGAGAAGCTATTAGTGAAGCCTAGTTGCAGCAGAAGACCCCAGAGTATTACAAATGCTAGTACCATGGGATGACCACCAAGAACAGCAGCAGCAGTGGAGTGCTGTCAACCAGAGCCTAGAGTGCTACAGAGGGCAGAGCTGGAGAAATGAAGCAAGCCCTTTGAAGGAGCCCAGAGGATAATGTGTGGATACCCAGATATTGTACCAAAAAGCTATGACATTGAAATTGACTTGGAGATCTCAAGGTGTCAAATATGCCAGAGCCACGGGATATCTGCTGAGGAATGCTACTAATGGAGTGGAACCAGCCCAGGAGAAGGAAGTTTGTTGCAGTCAACAAAAATGAAAAAAGGAGTTGGAGATCTGAAGACATACATGGAGATGCAGAGTTTGGAGTTTGCCTAGTTGGTTTCCTATCTTGTTTTGGGGGTTACAGTTAAGTAATTGGATGAATCTCAGGAAACACTTTGAACTTGGCACTTTTAACATTGCCGAGACTGCTATAGACTATGAGGACTTTGGAAGCTGAACTAAATGCATTTTTTATTATGCTATGGCTAGGTGTGGCCCCCATAGACTCATGTGTTTGAAGAAGTCTATGGGAGCCAGGGATTGGAATATGGTGGTTTGAATATGCTTGACCCAGGGAGTGGTGCTGTAAGGAGGTGTGACTTTGTTGGAGTAGGTGTGGCCTCATTGGAGGAAGTGTGTCACTGTGGGAGTGGGCAATGAGACCTTCCTCCTAACCATATAGGATCCAGTCATCTCCTATTTGCCTTTGGAACAAGATATTGAACTCTCAATTCCTCCTGTACCATGCCTGCCTGGGTGTTGCCATGCTTCTGCCTTGATGATAATGGACTGAAATTCTGAACCTGTAAGCCAGCCCCAATCAAATGTTGTCTTTATAAGAGTAGCCATGGGGCTCTTGCTCCTTAACCCCTCTCTCCCCATTCCCCTTCTCTCTCTCTCTCTCAATCTCTCTCTCTCTCTCTCTCTCTCTCTCTCCAGGTGCTCTGCCTTTCTCTCAACTCCCCTCCCCATGCCCTGAATAAACTCTGTTCTCTATACTATATCAAGAAAAATAAAAGACAAGAAAAGACGAGAAGAGACGAGAAGAGACGAGACGAGAAGAGAAGAGAAGAGAAGAGAAGAGAATTGCCTTGGTCATGGTGTCTGTTCACAGGAGTAAAACTCTAAGACACCATGTTTCCCAGGAGGTAGTACATTTGGAGACCATTTAGGAGGATCCTATGGAACCTTTAGGAGATGAAACCTAGCCAGAGTCCCTAGAAATAAGCCTTTGAAGACTCTACTTCAGGTCTTGGTTCCAGCCCCATTCTCTGCTTCTTGGTCTTTTGTTATATACAGACCCACTGTTATGTGCCCCTGTTCCCACAAGATCAATCGTGCCATCCTCTCCAAGATGATTAAAATCCCCTGAAACTATGAGCCCAAATAAACCTTACTTTCCTTAAAATATTTCTGTCAGATACTGTGGTTATAAGAGCACAAATGTAGGTAAAATGGTACCACAAAAGTGGGATCATTGCTCTGAAGAATCTGACAATTGTGGGTCTTAGATCTCTGGAATTGGCCTACAAGATCAGTATTGGGACAACAGGTGCCAATCAAATGCTCCAGAGGATGAAAATACAAACTTATTTGAAAGACATTCATTTGGAAAGAAAGCATTATCTGTGCCATCCTCATAAAGGGACACCAAACCATGAGCTTCCCTGGGTTCAGCAGCGACTCAAGCACCTGTCCACCATAGTTCAATTTCTTATTAAGAACATGAAATAAAGGAATTTAAATATGTTACAAGGATCTCAGACTAGCAATATGAGGCTGAAGTAATTTCTAGGGAGGCCTAAGAACAGACTCTGATCAATCACCAAGCAGAGGCTCCCTCCTAACATGGGCCAAGGTCAGAAATCCAGCCACCTGAGTAGGAAAATTGAGGTAAATATTGACATTCCCCTGCTGAGAACTTGGGTCACCTATGCCCTGAGAGTCGTTAGGCACAGTCAAAAGCTGGATGAGGAGAAGACTTGTGGACATTAAGTAAGGAGCTTCCACATCAGAGGCCAGGCATACTTCTGAGAACAATGGAGTTAGCTCTCAGCCACCTACAGGGAGCACTTTGAAAGTTATCAAGCCTCTTTCTCCCCTAACCTGCAGAGAGGCTCCTAGATCGACTTCACAATTCATCTAACACTACCATAGTCACTTACCATGAGTCCCTTGGATAAGGCCACCGATGTATTTCTGGGTAAATTTGTCTTTCCAGGGTTTTTACCTCTGCTGTGAAAATGTCTTCTGCATAATTAAGAGCTGATATTTCATGGAGCTCAATGACATGATGATAGACACAGAGAATCATGCATCAGCTCCCAAGGGCATTTGCTGAGATGCAACGATAGATCCACCACCACTGCACTGAAGAGACCCCAGGGCTTTAAGATGAAAAAAAATGAATCTTTCCCTGGGGAAATATATATGCATATCTATTTTCTCTTTGAAGATGCCTTTTCAAAAAAGAGAACTGCTTGCAAGAAGATTAGTTCAGACTTGTGTAGCACCAACTATAATAAATAATTCCAAGACACAGAACACCTAAGCCAGCAGAATCTAGAGCAGTGGTTCTCAAACTATGGGTTACAGCCTCTTTGAGTGTTCCATATCAGATATCCTGCATATCGCATATTCACATTATGATTCAAAGCAGTAGCGAGATCATAGTTATAAAGTAGCAACAACAAAAAAATAATTTTATATTTGGGGGAGTCACCATAACATGAGGACCTGTATTAAAGGTATTATTAGGAAGGTTGAGAGCCACTGGTCTATCATGTATCTCAGATCAGTCAAAGGCCTTCTTCTCATGGACTTTGCATTCTAATAAAGTAGAGGATAAAGTAGTAAGCTCTTCTGCAAGCCTTATGCATTACAAACAGATGGGTGACTCTCCCCAAAGGTGTTGCCTTACTCCAGGCTCTGCTTACCCCTTTCTTCTGAACAAAGTCTCTAAAGGATGTTATCTCATCCATTGCCTTTCTCTCCATCCCCCTTTTCAGAGTGGAGATGCCCCCGAGGCTTTGAGCTGTGTCCAATGAGAGTAATTCCTCTGGAGTAGTAATTCCTTATCCACAGTGTAACACTACTCATGGTGTGAGGCTGAAGAGAGCTGAGGTTCCTCACTCATTGAGCAAGTTCTTCAGCCCACCAACTACTGAGGCCTCATAAGCAGGATGCACTGACCAGATCCACCCAGCAGCATGTCTTCCTGATACAGCAGAGACCACACATCATCTGCACAGCCACAGTCTCCTGGTTCCACATGGCTTTCCACACTCAAGAATAGCTCACACCGTACTGAGGCAAAGGCATAACGCTAGCCAGCCTATAGCAGCAGCTGTTGTGGGGCCATCTGGCTCATTCTCCTTCCTCAGATGGATTGAGAGATGCAAACACTGGGCTACCTCCTCACCCACCTTCACTGTGTTGGAGAAGTTTACTGCCCTTCTCAAGTGTTGTGAGCAGGAAGTGTCAGCAGGCGAGTGGCCTGGCTCTGCCACAGGCTTCCCTCATTTGTCCTTCTTCACTGATTTAACCTTTACAGAGTGCAGGCTCTGGGTGCAGCACTGCTCTAGGAACTGCAAACAGACGGTACCTCCTAGAGCTCAGTCAAGCAGAGGAAACAGGCCTATCAACACCTGAGCTTCCCATCACAATGTTATCACCAACTGACAGCTGGCAGGAAGGGAAAGACCTGGGATATGACTGGAAGAGGTAACTGCAAAGTCTTGACAGTTCTGGGGGATTGTCTCAGACTCAATGGGATTTGTCCAGTTGGAGGTGTGGGAACAGGATGCTTTCAGTTTTATCCTTCTAGGAAGTCACTGGAAAATGCAAAACAGAGTGTGCTCTCTGAGTTTATGCTGTTGTGGACTTTGGTGGGATGTCCTTGGGAAGTTTGCTATGAGACATCATCAGAACCAGTCCAGATTCTGCAAGAAAGACTTCACAGACAACATTAAAAAGTCCATGGGATTTAGTAAAAGATGACCCTCCACCATGTGAGTTAGCCCCATCCAACAATGCTTCCAGGAAGTCTGAGGTCGCCTGAAGGATTTCTGCCTCTCCCCATCAGCAACATTAACCTTCGACCCAAGACTCGACACTGACTCTGCCTTGAACTTTGTTCTGCCCTGTATCCCTCCAACCTTCCATGAAGTGGAAGTGACTATTTCCTTTTAAGGCTCTAGCAACTCTGAGTTGAGTGAAATGTCACACACCTGTGATCTCAGCATTCCGAAGCCCAAGACAGGGGGACTTCGAGGCCAAAGCTAGCCTGGGCTTCACAGGGTCTGTGCTTGAGATCCAAGTCTGCTGGACAGCACAGTCCTGAGGCTCCAGAGGACAGTGATGCCATATTGTGCCAGTCCTACAAGGAAACAGAGATCTGAGCACCAGGCAAGCAAGTCCCATAGGCAGGACAGCTCTGTGTGGTGCCAAGTGATTTTAAAACAAAGAAGTACATTCACCCCCATGACATGATACCCAATAATGAGCACATTCAGATAGGAACTGTTTAGGAGTTGGCTTGGGCATATGATGGGCCAATGCAGCCATGACTTATACTCATATGAGAAAATACAGCAGACGTGGAAATGCCCAGAGGAGGAAGTTGGGAGGACATGTTGGAGTAACCCTTGGCCTAGGGACAGCATCACTGAGGTCTGTGGACATAGAGACAGTCTGGGAAAGATGTTGATGTTCTGAAAGACAAAGACTCCTCTCAGATACCATAAAATAAACAGAACTTCTCAGCATGGGGGAGCTGGGATGGTAGGGATTTATCAGTGAGTCCAGCATTGTCTGGGTCAGGAAATGTTCCAGTTAGGCCTAGAAACCAACATCGTCCCCAACATGACAAAGGGCCTTCTATTGCCTCTGTCAATCGTCCTTGTAAAAATGACCATTTCTCCTGGACATTCAGAGTGCTCAGTAGGCACACATGTATTTGAAAGCACACCACCCAATGCCTTTTCTCAAACCCTGCTCTGCCTAGAGCAGTGCACAGTACTCTATCATGCCCAGTGACCTAACCCGAGTGGAGCCATGCTAAATCCACACTCAGAACTCCATCCAGAGTCCTGGCCAGCACTGTCCATGTCCAGTGAGGGGGGCCATGGGTATCTGAGGAAACTCATCTCTGCACTTAGTATGATTTGTTCACAAGGTGGCATTACAAAACCGCAGTGAAGGCTGTATTCCAAGTGTTCCCTGCAAATAAGACACCCTGTCTTAGTCAGGGTTTCTATTCCTGCACAAACATCATGACCAAGAAGCAAGTTAGGGAGGAAAGGGTTTATTCAGCTTACACTTCTGATTGCTGTTCATCACAAAAGAAGTCAGGACTGGAACTCAAGCAGGTCAGGAAGCAGGAGCTGATGCAGAGGCCATGGAAGGATGTTACTTACTGGCTTGCTTCCCCTGGCTTGCTCAGCCTGCTCTCTTATAGAACCCAAGACCACCAGCCCAGGGATGGCACCACCCACAAGGGGCCCTCCCCATCTTGATCACTAATTGAGAAAATGCCCCACAGTTGTATCTCATGGAGGCATTTCCCCAACTGAAACTCCTTTCTCTGTGATAACTCCAGCCTGTGTCAAGTTGACACACAAAACCAGTCAGTACACCCACTATCCTCATAACTGTCACTATCCCAAGGTCTTCTCTGTGACTTTGAGGTCCTCATCCCCACTGGTAGGATTTGTGTAGTAATTTTCCCCCCACTGAGGACAAAAGGATAAGAAGAGCAGGTGGCAGAGGCAGGGATCTGGATCTTGCTTTCCAGGTGAGCATCTGCCTCCCTCTGCGTGTCCCTTCCCCCTTCCCACAACAGCCCAGCCACAACCAAAATGAGGCTGCAGAGTGCATGTCTGTAAACATAGAGTACCTGTGGGCCCCAAAGCTCCATGAGGAAGAGAAATCTTTAGAGGAGCCCCCATCCCTGGAGATATCTTGTCAAACCCATTGATTTGGGCTGCAAAAGGCAGAAGGACAGAATGGCCAAGGGGATAAGAACCTGAAAACATGGAGTTGCATGGGGTGTGATCCCCGCTTGTCCCACTCCCCAGGTTTTTTCTCTTTTTCAGTCAAGAACCTAAGTTTGAAAATCCTGCAAACACCTAAGAAACTTAAACACGGTGGTTATAAATTTAAAAAGGTCAAGTGTACTTAACATGCTCGCCAATTAACACCATGAAGAGAGCTGAAGTTCAGCCAGGTTCCCGTGGGTGTGGAGACTGTCTCTACAAGAGCTGCCTGGCAGAACCACCCCTGACTTCAGCTCCACATAAATGATGCAGAAATGGCTCCCAGTGTGAGAGCTGACATTTAGAGCATGAATTTAGAGCTGAACGAGCTTCCCTCAGACAACAAAAAGGCCTCTGCTCCACCCAGCGCCCCGCTGAGCCTCTGACCTCGCTGGATTTCGTGCTCAAGAAGCCTTGCACCTGGCAACAGAAATTCTTTTTCGGGCATAATTTTCAACAGATAAGGTTTCTTGTTTTTTCAAATCCCATGGCTGGTTGGTGCTTCTTCTAAATGCTGTGGTTACTCTACGTTTGTTAAAACTGAATTAGCTAGTGCTGAGGAGGAAGGACGCCTGATGGTTGACAGAAGCAGGCTGTCCTGAGTCAGCTCTTGACCTTGCAGTGTCCCACAGAGCAGTCAGGAGACACAGCATTAGTTCTCAGCTCTCACTCCCTCCCCCCCTTCTCCCTCTCAGTCTCCCCCCTCCCCCTCTGCCACCTGCCTAAGGCCAAACCACAACCTAATCAAGCTGCAGGGACTCTCGCTCACCTTCTCCCTCCCTCAAATCTGTGCCATCAGCCTGGGGTCCCTCTTTGGGGACCCAGCTCCCAGCAGCCTCAAGTGCCTTATAGGAAGCCATATCTCTGCTCCCTAAGATTCCTTATGGGCATCAGACTCCCTATGCCCTACTCCCTCATGGGGAGTAGGTCACTCCCTGTATTCCCACATACTTAATGGGGAGCTTGCCCTCTGCACACTGAGGTCCCTCGTGCAGAGCTGATCCACTAGGTCCAGGCTCCTGATTGGGAGCTGGCTCTCCATTTCCCTGGTTCCACGTGAGGAGTTAATTCCCTAATCAACCAGGCCCTTCCTGGGGAGCTAGTTCCCTGAGACCAGGGGCCCCTTAAGTGGGTATTCTAGGACAAAGAGGCAGATGGTGATGCAGGTGGAGATACATGGACAGAGTCGTCCTTCCTCAGAACTGGATGGTACTCATCTCAGTCTTGGAGCTCGACTACAACTGTTCTAACCACCGACTGTGATAGTGCACTCAAGGACAATGACAGTGCACACAAGGTCAGTGACAGTGCACTCAAGGACAGTGAAGGTGCACTCAAGGACAGTGAAGGTGCACACAAGGACAGTGACAGTGCACACAAGGACAGTGACAGTGCACACAAGGTCAGTGAAGGTGCACACAAGGACAGTGGCAGTGCACACAAGGACAGTGAAGGTGCACACAAGGACAGTGACAGTGCACACAAGGACAGTGACAGTGTACACAAGGACAGTGACAGTGCACACAAGGACAGTGACGGTGCACACAAGGTCAGTGACGGTGCACACAAGGTCAGTGACAGTGCACACAAGGACAGTGACGGTGCCACAAGGTCAGTGACAGTGCACACAAGGTCAGTGACAGTGCACACAAGGACAGTGACGGTGCACACAAGGACAGTGACGGTGCACACAAGGACAGTGAAGGTGCACACAAGGTCAGTGACAGTGCACACAAGGACAGTGACAGTGAACACAAGGACAGTGAAGGTGCACACAAGGACAGTGACAGTGCACACAAGGACAGTGACGGTGCACACAAGGAGAGTGACAGTGCACACAAGGACAGTGAAGGTGCACACAAGGACAGTGACGGTGCACACAAGGACAGTGACAGTGCACACAAGGACAGTGAAGGTGCACACAAGGTCAGTGAAGGTGCACACAAGGACAGTGACAGTGCACACAAGGACAGTGACAGTGCACACAAGGACAGTGACAGTGCACACAAGGACAGTGACAGTGCACACAAGGTCAGTGACAGTGCACACAAGGACAGTGACAGTGCACACAAGGACAGTGACAGTGCACACAAGGACAGTGACAGTGCACACAAGAACAGTGAAGGTGCACTCAAGGTCAGTGACAGTGCACACAAGGACAGTGAAGGTGCACACAAGGACAGTGACACAAGACCCTTGACAGTGCACACAAGATCAATGGCAGTGCACACAAGGTCAGTGACAGTGCACACAAGAACAGTGATGGTGAACTCAAGGACAGTGAATGTGAACACAAGGACAGTGAAAGTGAACACAAGGACAGTGAAAGTGCACACAAGGACAGTGAAGGTGCACACAAGGACATTGACAGTATACACAAGAATAGTGAATGTACACAAAAGGACAGTAACACAAGACCCTTGACAGTGCACACAAGATCAATGGCAGTGCACACAAGGTCAATGAGAGTTCACACAAGGTCAGTGACAAGGATACGACCTGACCACCAGCCAGGATACCAGAACTCTGCTATTGATGGACAGCTTCCCAAACTTTGTATCTTCCTCTAGCTCAGAACAACCAAAGAAAGCCAGATATATACCAGCAACTCACTTGGAAGTTCTACTTTCACTGAGATGCCTTCCTTCTCTGAGCCATCCATTTCCTACCCTTCTACACTACTTGAGCCAAATATCATGGCGACCCCACTGTTCATGGAGCTCTGAGGAAATGGCATCAGCTCTCCTCAGGTATGCCCATTCATTCCCACCTTGAGAAGCTGGGTTGCAGTTAAAGGACCAATGCCATCCTTAGGCTGTCAGGATGCTGTGGTACCTATAATACTACATAGTACTAGAGAATAAAAGGGGACATCTCTGCCATGAAATCCCAGGTCACAGTGACAGTAGTGAACAGGGTGCTGAAGCTGCCCAGGCCTGCCTAAGACAGCCCTGAGCTCAGCAGGCAATTTCCTAAGAATGAAGGGGACAGACGGGAGTTCTGTTTTATTGGTACCTTCCTACCCAGGTAAAGAGTCATCACCCCAGGTCCAATGACCCAGGGGACAGGGTGAGACAACACCAAGAGTAGACAGTTTCTAGGGCTGACTGGCCTAGGCAAGCCAAACATAGTACTGGGTGGGGGGAGGGTGGCTTTAGACCACAGAGCAGCAGCATCTGTCTGCTTGACTGAGGTGTCCCTGGTAAAAGCAAATGGATTGCCTTTGACCATACGGATATGCGTAGGAAAGGGCTAGGCTGAGGGGCACTTCTTGTGGAGGCTGCCAGCCCAGCCAGGGCTAGTTTCTTACCTTTGATACACAGGAACATTTTTATTGATAGAAAGAGACTGAGACAGAGAAGCAGCATGGTATAGAGATCATTACAGTTTGTAAGCAGTGCATTGGAAGGGTCCTGTCCTGAGCAGGTGCCCCAGAAGACGTCTCTGTGGCTTCCTCCAATGCCAGCATCAACGATAAATGCT
Source organism: Tokudaia tokunoshimensis (assembly GCA_036184795.1). Taxonomy (NCBI): domain Eukaryota; kingdom Metazoa; phylum Chordata; class Mammalia; order Rodentia; family Muridae; genus Tokudaia; species Tokudaia tokunoshimensis. The sequence continues at coordinate 131,845,092 of BTHU01000012.1, read as the reverse complement.
GTGACTGTCTTCTGACACAGTGGCTGCATCCATGAACACCAAACAGCCGGCAGTGTCCCCCACACTAGACTTTTGAGAGCCCAAAGCAGCCCCCAAGGGTAAAAATTCCCCAAGAGAGACAAAAGCATAGAACAGTGAGGCCCGAGAACAACAGTCCCAAGAAGATGTACCAGAGGCAGACACATCAATTCGCATCTTTTAAGCAAGTGGCATCCCACCCTAGCTGGCCACTGAGGGGCACAGGTCTATGACCTCTCTAATCTGACCGTGCCTTAGGCTCTGAAAACAGACATGCACATATTTGCTTCTGAGTGATGCACATACATGTGTACATTCTGTACACACGGGGACAACAGTCAGAAAACTTCCAGAGCCTTCCCACTCACCAATGGCTCCTCCTTCATCTGCCTAGAGGCTGTGTGCAGTATGGATCCACTCTTCAGAGACTCTACACAAAGATGCATGAACAGAGAGTCTACAACAGAGACAAGGACCTCATACACCCCCTCCTGTAATCCTGACACCCCCATCTTGTCCTCACATCTCTTGCTCATTTGCCTGACTTTCCCAGAAAGATAATATGTAAGTTCCAGCTTAAATATCAAAATAGCATCCTGCCTAGAAAGCAGGGCATCAAAAGACCACAACGTTCCACTTTTATCTTAGAACAAGTCTTCCAGATAGGGTGGAATCCAAATCTCAGTATCTCAACATGAAAAGTTCTACCTGTACTGAGCATCTCTCAGTTTCTTTGTGCCTACGTTTCCTCATAAAGAAACATTTCCACCTCTCTTGGGAGAATAAAGACCTCTGAAGCATTTTGATAGGGAAAAAAAGAGGTTGTGTACATGTGCTAGGAGGCAGAAATGGGAGGATACCTGGCTCCCTGGGCAGCCACTCTAGCCAATCACTGGGCTCCATATTCAGTGAAAGATCCTGTTCCCCTAAAATAAGTTAAATAGTGTTTCCTATATGTGTATACAACTATCTACCAGAGCACAGGCAGCCTCTCAGGATCGACATCTCTGAAGAAAACTTACCCCCACCCCTACCCCTACCCCCTCACCAGCCAGCAACTGCTAGTCTCACCTTGGTTATGGATGTGACCTCATGTGTGCCTCCCCGACCCATGCTGGGATTTTGGCTGAGTTGGGCTTGTGCAGGTCTCATGTATGTAGCTAGAACCCCTCTGAGTTCATGTATGCAATGTCCTGCCATGTCCAACCAACTCTGTTTCATGCAGACATTCACTCTCCCTGGTTCTTACAGTCTTTTTTCACCCTACCTTCCATGATGATCCCTAAGTCTTGGAGGAACAGAGTATAATATAGATGTCTCATTTAGAGGTGAGCACTCCACAGTCTCATTATTCTCTGCATCTGACCAGATGTGTGACTAATCATGAAATATATATACAAAGGAGGTTTCTTTAATTAAGTTTGACAGATGTACTAATGCACAGATATATAGATAAAAGCTCAGGAGGCAGTTTATTACTATATTAACTTATCAGAATAATATTTTATAATATTCGTAGACTCAGTCAGCTATAGGGCCTATGACCCAGCCAGCCATGTATTTTTGGCCCAACTAATATAACCAGTCATGAGTTCTGTCTTGTAAAGACTACTTTAAGCCCAAGATGAAGGTGTCGGTTATTCCTGTAATACTCCTCCATTATTGCACCAGTGGGTGTATCTTGACAGGGCAGTCATGACTGTAGTTCACAGGGTTCAGTGCTAGGTAAGTCTGTTAATAACTCTTCTCCCCCAGGAGCAGATATACAACCTTCCAGAATTATGAAAGCTTGCCAGCATTGATAGAAACTTCCAGGTTGGTACCAGCTTGACTTCTCCATGTCATTTCACTCAAACATGTGGCATCTTCATCAATAGGATTTTAACATCGAATTTTGGGTGGTAAAGAAGAGCAGCGGCAGCAGCTTGTTATGCCATATTCATGTGGTATTGTCTTGGGTTTTCAAGGTCAGTACTGCATAGAACTCAGTGGGGGAAACAGTTCACCACTGCATCCAGCACACTCCTATCACATACACTCTGTTTTCCAACTTGTTACAATTTTTGTCAGATTGCTGTCTATTAAATTTCTATGTTCCCTCTATTTCACACTCTTTTCCTGTGTCTCTTGTCTTTTACTTTTTCTCAAAGTGCCCAGTCATCCTGGGCTGCCCACTTACATTTAATAAACACGTAGAGAAAGGCAGTCATGTCCACCTGATGATCCAGAGTGAGTGTCAGGGGAAGGAGATGCCACTGAACTCCTTCCTCTTATTTCCACCCCCAAGCCTATCAAATGCACATACATATGCACACATACATGTATGCACACATGTGCACACAAACAGGCACACACATGCCACATCACATACACACACACACACACACATATGGATACACACATGCACACATTCGTACACACACCACACACATACACACATATACACATGCACACACATACACACCACATGAACACAAACACACATATATGCACAAACACACACACTCTCTCTCTCTCTCTCTCTCTCTCACACACACACACACACACACACACACACACACACACACAGAAAGACACACACACAGCAGAACCTGGCAAAGAAAAGGTACAGTGGACAAATGAGATTAGGAAGGCTGAATTTCTTTTCATGTGCTCTCAGGTCAGCGAGCACTGCATGCCCTCGCACTTAGTCTCACAGGGATATTCCAGACGCTAAAATGGCCATTGCATTAGAATCATTCCACCTGGGGGTGCAAGAGATAGGGCATTTATACTCCCTTCCTTACCTGCCATGTCCAAACTATGACTCTTCCTGAAGTCTGAGACTTAATATTTAGATGCTATATTTATCACAAGGAAACTCAACAGACTCTATACATTCCATAAACTTTGTCACAAGAAAGGGAATAACATGTTGATGTTCCTTTTAGGGAGCCAGCTGAATCAGTTTTTGTCCATACTTTAGGCAGACAGAGCAGACATTTCTTAGTGAAATTCAAGGCATCCTACCATCTCTACATTCATATTTATATGAATTTCTGAGGCTTTTATTTAGCTTTATTTCTGTATGTTTAACGGACACAAACTCCTCATATGCCTAATTGCAAAATCCTTTTGGATCATAACAAAATTAGAGCCATCAAAATCAACAGGCTGCTGTAAGGCAGCTCCTGCCAGTGTCTCTGATTATCTGTGTTGTTCCTGCATCATTATGAGGTCAAGTCCATGAAAACCTAATGAAAGTAGTTGGTGCTCGTTAACCCCTGGTCTCTCTTTCAATTAGATCCAAAGCACAAGATACTGAAGTCACTGCCTTGCTCTGAAGAAGAGTCCTCCAGCACTGAATCCAGCCTCCTGGCCCCAACCATGAGTGCAGACACACAGGGATGCAGGATCTAGGCCTTTTTGTCACTCTCATGAACCTTGAGCCCCACATACAGTATCTTTCACACAGACAGAGGCTTCCCTACATAGCCCCACCATGTCAGCAGATCTGCACATACCAACTTAGCTCTTCAAATGCCAACCAACAGTCCCCACAGTCCTGCCTACTCGCAGAACCTGTAAAGTCACCATGATGACTTCCCTTGACAGGTAAACGCTGAGCAGAAAATAACCTTGGGCTCTTCTCCCAGTGACAAGCAGTGCCACCCCATCTGCTAATGTCCAAAGCCCAGCTTTGAAAGAGAAAGATCTGTGCAAACCAAGATAAAGAATGAAAAGCAAAAGCAGGAGTCAACCACGGGGAGGACATGGAGGGTTCTCAGCATCAGAAGGGACACCTTGGAGAGCAGTAGCAGTCACAGGGTCCTGCGGTCTTTGAGGACCTAAGGTTCTCAACGGGAGAACGAGAACTGGAAGGGCAGAAGCACAATTTTAGACATCCATCTTTGCTGAGTAGAGTACCCTGAAGGCAAATCAGTGGAGAAAGGCGTTTAAAACAGGTGGAAGGAACTGAGGGCAGAGCGTAAAAGGGACAGGGCCATGGAAAGGACAGTGGCTCCCAGTGTCTGACAGGAATCCAGCAGATGCCCAAAAAAGGACACTAGAAGCTGGGAACTGATTATGTAAATTCACTGCAGCTCAGACAGGGCCACTGGGCTTTCTTACAGTCTTCTGCCCATTGGTTCAGATTGTCACTGTATTCACCAGCGTTCTCTAGAGGAACAGAACCTACAGAATGAAGCTATGTATAGAGATGTAGGAAGATTTATTAGAGTAACTTACAGGCTGTGGTCCTGCTAGTCCAACAATGTATGCTTACCAATGGAAAGCCCAAGAATTCAGAAGTTCAGCCTATGAGGCTGGGTGTCCCAGCTGGTCTTCAGTATACACCGGAGTACCAAAGAAGTAAAATCTAATGCCAGTGAAGGAATAGTTTTGCTGGGGAGAGTGAAAGCAACAGGCAAAGACCAAAAAGCTTCCATCCTCCATGTTCTTTAAATAGGTTGCCAGCAGAAGGCGTGGTCTAGGTTAAAGGTGGATCTTCCACATTGAAAGATTAAAGGTGGGCTTTCCCACTTCAAAATTACCTAATGAAAATAATCACTTACAAGTATACCAAGCCTGGGTTTTAGTTAATTCCTGATGTAGTTACGATGACAACCAAGAAAGCTGTCATCACAGTAGGTAAGATTAGATTTTTAAGACGAGTATCCACGTCCAAAACAGCAGGGAGGGGCTAAAAAACTAAATGTGGAATGGGAGGACCAGGAAAGTCCAGAATCTGAGAAGAACAATGGTACGGGCCATGACAGGTTTGCAGGGCTCCGTGAGCAGAAAGCAGCAGGACAGAAAACACCTGTACTGACTCCATGGCTGCCACAGGGTGGAGACCCTGCCACTGGAAGGCACACATCTCAGGGTCACACTAAAGAGGCTGGGTTAAGAATGTGACCCCTATGTAACACATCCACCTACATCCTAAATGGTAAACTCACTGCAACCTGAGGCTAAGAGAGGCTCATGCTTCTACTGTCACGCCTGACTGAAGTTCCCACACCCTCAGTATGGTAGCTTTGCATTAGGACATCCAAGTTAGGAAAATCAAAATGGCCCCCTAGAATGCAAGCCCCATGGAGATAAGCTCTGGGTTATGTGCACTACTAAGCAATCAATGTTTTCAATGTGGTACTCAATATTTGTTGGGTAAAATTAAGCCCTTCCCCCAAATGCCATATATTACACCTACATCTTCTGATGCAGCTAACCCCTGACCTTGCACAAGGCCACCAATTGACTCCAATAAAGAGAGGGCTCATGAATGGGAGAGAGGGATCTGTTGCCTTCTCACTGCTTCAACATCCTGATGAAGAAGAACATAATTCAGAAAATGCACTGAGGTACCCTGGGAGCCACGACCAGCAGAGTGATACAGCTCTGAACTAAGGCTGCCCCAAGCGGAGGATAGGCTAGTAAGAAGGATAGTTCCACACAGTGGCCATGTGGACACTCCCTGCTTTGCTCCACTGTAAACACGCTCACCAAAGGAGCACTGTGAGGCAGGTCAGAAGGAAAGAACATCTTCCCAGGCCTCTCATGGCAATACAGTGGTGGAAGAGTGAGTGGCAGGTTACAATCAAGAAATAATAAAGCCAAGAGATCAGCTCAGAGGGCATCAGACAGGTCTGAACAGCAGGCAGTTGGCCACACTTGAGATTGGACCTAACTAACAGCAAACTCAAAGATGCCCTGCTAAGTCCAGGGCCATAGGATTCATGTGTGCTATGCCCTTTGTGGATTCCATGCAGAGAAGCAGATACATCTTTGACACCAGGAGAAAGCAATGAAGTCCCCCATTAGACTCCACACACAACATGTCCACTTATGCTGGGGAAGAGAGCTTGCACCTCGGGCCCCGCAGCTCGTGCCTTCCTCCTAACTTTTCACCATTCAGGTATCTCAGCCCAGGTCGCAAGTCTGTGGGTAATCATAGCATGGTGCAGTTGACTTGCTCATCAGGATTCTGGCTTAGGGAAGTCCACAAGATTCCTGAGGCAGCTACATCTTATCCATCCTCATCACACCATTGGCTGAGTCAACTTGAGCTAGAAATGACTCACCTGAGTACCATCTTCACTCATAACCCACCAGAGTCACATTGCCTGTGCTTTGTATACTCCAAACCCAGAGGCTCTCAAGATTTGATAGAGCTGTCCTTTGGCTTTAGGCGCAATTAGTTGCCATTCACACAACCACCAGTAGGGAAATCCCAAAGGTGCTCAGTGAGGTTGATCCGGTGCATGAGCCAATATGTATGCTTCCAGATGGGCAGGTGGAAGCTGACTGCCGTCAGGATAAAGTACAGAGCCAAGGAAGCAGCTTTGGATCCACCAGTGAGAGCTCTTCTCTCAGATGTCATGAACCCTGTGGTCCTGTGGATCCATTAACAGTGTCCTATGAGCCTTTTGCCAGCAGCTTTGAAACCCAGATGAATTTAGCTACGATACTACAAGCTTGATCTCTGCTATCAAGAAGTCAGATGTTGGTTTGTGGTGTGGGGTGTGTGTGTACATGAGTTAGGGGTGCACACACCCATGTATGTTCACATGAAGGCCAGAAGTCAATGTAGAACATCTTCCTATGTCTTTCCCCACCATATTTTTTGAGACAGGGTCTTTCAGTGAACCAGGAGCTCACTAATTTGGTTAGATCAACTGGCCAGCAAGCTCCCAGGCTTCACCCATCTCCAGCCTCTAATCATAAGCCCTGGAGTTACAAATATGGATCTCCATGCCCAGCTTTTACATGGGTTCTGAGGATCCAAACTTGGGTCCTCACACAGCAAGCACTTTTCCCACTGAATCATTGCTCCAGTCCCTTGGTTTATGTGTTAGATAATTTTGTCATCTTGACACAAGCTAGTCATGTGTTAGAAATGAACTTCAGTTGAGAAAGTGTCTCCATAAAATTGGATCATAAGGCATTTTCTTAATTAATGATTGATGTGGGAGGGCTCAGCCCATTGTGGGTAGTGCCTTCCCTGGGCTGGTGGTTCTGGATTCTATAAGAAAGCAGGCAGAGCAAGCCATGAGGAACAAGCCAGTAAGCAGCACCCTCCATGGCCTCTGCATCAGTTCCTGCCTCCAGGTTCCTGCCCTACTTGAGTTCCTGTCCTGATTTCTTTCAATGATGAACAGCAATATGGAAGAATAAGGTGAGTAAACCCTTTTCTTCCCAAGATGCTTTGGCCATAAGTGTTTCATCATAGCAGTAGAAACCGTAACTAAGATTAAATACCATGACAGCTTCACAGACTCTAAATCATTAGGAGTCAGTTGTCATGAGAAAGGCCAGGAACTGTGTGGGAATCCTGTATTTTTCATTAACGTGGCACCAAAATCAGGAGGGAACATTTGAGTGGAAGTCTACTGTAAACCTCCTGGCACAGACTTAGAAGACCCTCATGCCACTGTCTCTTGTGGAGAAGATCATTAATGACAAGCCAGGTCATTCATTGGCTAGAGATTTTAAGCCACATGGACCATGGGGCTGCCTCACCAAGGCATTGGCTCTCCTATGGCACCTCTCATATCAAAGTCCATGCTGGCCTCAGGCTCCTACAGTCCTTATTCACAAGTAGATAGTATACCTTTCAAACTCCACACTAGCATCCTGGCCCCTATCACACCCATCCCCTCTACCCTAAACTCGAGCTTCTCTCTGCTCAGCTACTCCTCATTCCCACTATAAGCTGCTACTCTCTACTAGCCTCTCTTGCTACTCTCTGCTATCTTAGCATCTCTACTGTTCCCAATATTCTCCCTAGCTCTGGCCATGCCCAGTCTGTTTTGGCTTTGTTTGTTTGTTTTTGGGTTGTGAGTTTTGCTTTTTTATTTTGTTTTGTTTTTCTCTTTGCTCTGGACTCTTCCAGAAGCCTCTAGAGATTTTTCTCTCTCTTGTGTACAACAAAAACCTTCCCTCAACGGAGCAACCACCACACTCTTTTCTTTACTGTGCCCTCTTCAAATATACTCCTCAGTAGAACTACTCTCTGGAAATGTCCAGAGAAGTATGTCTCCTGAGTGATTCTAAATTGAGCCAAACTGCTAATGAAGATTAACCAATCATCCCAGCCCCATTTTGTACAGTTTGTACCAAGCTGCTCTCTGAGTAAGCTGTTAGGTCCCCACACTCATCACTGGAGGCCAGGGTGGGAAGGTCACGATCTCAGATCGAGTATAGATGGAACAGCCTCACTCACTGAGTACTGTTATGATACTGGAGTTTGTCTATTTAGAGTGCATGAGGTGGTTTGGATTGCATGCCCCTGGCCTGTCCCTCTCTAAGCAGAATAAAGCCATCTTTAATCACCCAGCCACCTGGGCCTGCTTGCAGACAATTTTCACCTTGAGATGTCCTCTGGAAAGCTGATGAAGGATCTCAGCATCTAGTCTGGCCATCATGACAGTTTCCTAAATAATCCAACACATCACAATGCAGATCTTTTCATTAACCCAGAGGGCTCTGAGATCATAGGGATTATTCTCTTCCCAGGGCCAGGCGCTGAAGCTGTGTGCTATGCCCTCCTTCCTCACTGACTTTACTGGTGCACATACGAGGCCTACAGAATCTTCCTCAAGCCTGCCAGTGGTGTCCACCTATTAAGGTCAAAGTTGTTCTCCTATCTGTGATGATTCCGCAAAAATAAGTGAAATCACTTAAAAATAACTAGGCAACCTCTTCCAGGGCCTTTGGGGCCTTTAAGGTATCTTGGGCTGCTTGGTAGTGGTACATTGTAGGCCTTGGGGGCAATGCAGGACTTGGGGGCTAAGGAGTCAGACACCTGGAATAGCTACAAATTCTTCTTGCACCGTTCCACATGTAGCATGTGGAGTCAGGAATACTCTAGCCAACAGGCTTCTCCAATACAAAATAAAAATAAATCACATGCCAGAGAGATGGCTCAGTGGGTAAAAGCACTTGCTGTACAAACTTGACAACCTGAATTCAATCCCCAGAGCGTCCATGGTGGAAGGAAAGAACCAACTTCTGAAAGTTGTCTTTGTATCTTCTCTCTCTCTCTCTCTCTCTCTCTCTCTCTCTCTCTCTCTCTCTCTCTCTCTCTTTCTCACACACACACACACACACACACACACACACACACACACACACGACACAATAATTTAAAAACACAGCTCATGTAGTCTCATGCCTACAAACAGTACAACCTGAGTCCTTTGATAAAGACCAGCTCTGCCCAATGTGATTTGGGGGACCTAGCCAAGCAGGGTTTGGTTTTCTATTGCATCGTAGAATTAGATCATAAAGAATCAGTCCAAGCTCCATCGTCTGTGCACCACAACCTGCAGGAACATAGCTTCTGATTGTTACACAGGCAGTGCATACTTGTGGTTTTGGTAAATCTGCCTGCCAACAACTTTGGTATTAATATGTGGCAGTGTGTAGTGGATACACCCAACCCTATAGTATCCAATTTCACCCAGTGAAGCATAGCACATGGAGGGCCACACCTGGCTATACCAATGAACTAGCACGATGTCATCAAGTTCCTCCAACGTCAACCAACAACAGATCGGGAGGTAGTCCCATGGCAGCACCATGCTACCATAACCAGCAGACCTGCCAAGGTACTATGAGTGCACCAGCTTCTAAGATGGTACTGTGTGCTGACTAGTCTTTGTGGGATTCACCTCCAGCTTCTATTCTCCACACACAAGATTGGTTGGCTGGTAGGGGGCACTGTGGGGTAACACAAGAGTCTCTTTTGTTTCCCTGATGCCTCGGGCCATGAAGCTAACTAGGATCATTCAGGCTGGGGCTTCAGCAGATGCATTGATGTTGGCTGTTTGCTTGGGTCTATTTTCATCCCACATGGCCTCTTATTCGTGGTGCTTGTGCCCCCTGCTGGGGGACTTAGGTAGAAACACTTGGCATCATTTAGCCAAGAACCAGAGCAGACACTGGAGACTTCTTTGAGGAATAGTAAGTTCAGTCTGGTCACATCAGCTCTATCCTCGGGACTTCAGCAGCAGCCCCCAGAACTTGGTGTGTTCCTGCTTCTGCTTCCTGTATCCATTCACCCAAGAGTCCTAGATCCATGTCCCAGGTCTCCAGATCCTATAATCCTAAGATTCTGCAGGAATCTTAGGTATGCAGATGCATACCCCAAACTAACTACCTTAGTAATGCAGGCCCCTCTGCCTGATAGGCTCCTCTGCAATGGCCCAGGTGGCCACAAAGGATGTCTAGGCTAAAGGAAACTCTACAACTATAGCTTAGTCCAGACCTTGCCTATTCAGGTCACTGAGGCCACTGAATGAAGCTGTTCTGTGCCTAGGCTCTATAGAAATTTCTGTCTCTTTCCAGGACCAGGGGTCTCTCCTTCCATCTTCTTGGAAATCTATTGATATGCGAATTGTGTCTAGGGTATTCTGAGATTCTGGGTTAATATCCCCTTATCAGTGACTGCATACCATGTGTGTTCTTTTGTGATTGGGTTACCTCACTAAGGATGATAGTTATTGTTTTTCTGTAGACAGTCATCAGATGGGAGCCTGAGACCAGAGACTTTAGGCAAATAACTCTAGTTCCCTCAGCTTCAAGCTGGACGTAAATATCGTTCACATAGGACAGTGTCTAGTCTACAAAGAGCCCTGATACAGACAATGCTTGACCTCTGGCTGGGTGATGATGAGGCTGGGGGTCTTCAGACTATAAGAAAAGACCTCCAGGAACACCAACAAGATAGGAAAGTGTCCTGTGGGCAAAGATAAATTTGGTCCTCAAAGTCCTGGGCCCTGATCCATCCAGATGGCATCACAGCCTAGTCTGCAGTCCTCCCTGTGTCTGCTGAAATATGAAGCTCCAGAGTTAGACATTGGGGGAACTGCCACCAGGGACCACACAGTGAAAATCAGTGTCTCCCATCATGTTAGTCATAGGAGTTCCTGCAGAGCTTCAGCTCTGTGCAAATTCCCTCAGGGCAAGAAGCAAGCTTCACCTGGACCCAGTGATAGAGACACCACCTACTCTGCCACCTTGTGTCAGAGAAGTCTGTTTATTCAGCTACACTGACATCTGGTGGCTATCAGGGCTGGAAAGAAATACCATGCCAGGCACAGAAAACATAAAGGCAGAAAGGCACACCCCTGTGTGTCTGTGGAACTGAATACAAATTCAACCCAAAGTGGTATGAGCTGCTGATAAAATAATGGATGAAGTTCGGAGGACGCCGTGGCAAATATTCTAATCTCAATAAACCAAAAGAAAAAGGTACAACTGCCTCTTCCTGGGCAGATCACAATGGGCAGATTAGCAAAGGTGACCCAGAGTGGAATCTTAAGTTTGAAGACAAGGGCAAGAACAGTTGCCGTGCACCTCTCACCAAGGGAACCACGTACTTGGAGGATACTGACATTAGTGCCCCCTCACCAGAAGTAGATGCTAAATATGAGTTCCTGAAAGTTGACGTTTACTATTGAGTGTCACCAAATCAAATTAATAAAATGAGTCATTCAGTAAGCACGGGAAAATTCTGAATGATCAGGAAAGGGAGACTCCACAGATTGGGGTTCCTCTGTCTGCAACCCTCTTTAAATCCATGACTCTCTTTGTAATTTGGCTACAGGCTTGGGAAAAGAAAAGGAAAGTGGGTGTTGGCATTTCATTTAGGCTCCACCCCACAGTTACCTGGCAACATCCAGGTAAACCTGACTCACTATAAAAGTGGCTGCTTGCCCCTCTCCTCACTCTCTTGCTCTCTTCTCTTCTCTTGCTCCCTTACCCTCTTCCCTGTCTCTTCCCATTCCCCTCCTCCCTCTCTCTCTATGTGCTCATGGCTGCTCTCTCTCCTTCTCTCTCTCTCCCTCTCTCTCTCTCTCTCTCTCTCTCTCTCTCTCTGTCACTCACTCTCTGTCCCTCTCTGTCTCTGTCTCTCTCTGTCTCTGTCTCTCTCTCTTCTCTCTCTTCTCTCTCTCTCTGTCACTCACTCTCTGTCTCTGTCTCTCTCTCTCTCTTCTCTCTCCTCTCTCTCTCTCTCTCTCTCTCTCTCTCTCTCTGCCTATACTACCCCTTCAACTCCTCTCCCCATGCCCTAAATAAACTCTATCCTATACTATACCATCATGTGGCTGGTACCTCGGGGAAAGGGATGCCTCATAATGGGTCCGCAGAGGCACCCCCTCCATACCATACCATACCATACCATACCATACCATACCATGCCTGCACCAAATATTTCCTTGGCTCTTCACTTTCTTTTTATAAAACACAACAGTGGGTCCAATAGGTCAATAGTGCCGTGGGAAGCATCTCTCCCAAGAACTCAGGGCAGGCTTGCAGAGTAACTTTGTATTTGTCTCTTCTATCAGAATACCATTGGAAATACTGTTACTATGAACATTATTTTTAAAGAAACAATCATAACTGTCATAACATGAGACCATTCTGGAAATCACTTTTCTTCTCCTTAATAAAAAGGCCTACAAAGGCATGACTCCAAACCAGTCACTACACATGATGTCACAGCTCTTATATGGTGTCAAAAGGGGACTTAGAGAAAGTGAAGATGCTGTGGATCCGTCTGCTAGGCTCAGGGTTGCCAAACTATACCTAAAAGAGGCATGAGCTGGAGATGGATGGCTGAGCCCTTGTTGGGACAATGAATTACCAAGGAGAGAAGAGGGGAGAAGGAGAAGAGAGGCAGGCAGGCTTTTCTGAAGCCTTCACACACTTCTCCATACTGTAAAGGTATAGTACAGAGTCTACACTGTAGACAGTGGAAAGCTGCAGGTGCCTTATGTTCAGCAAATGACAGTATATGAGACATGAGCCTGTTCTCTGCAGAGAGCCAGGGAGCGCTGAGGACCTCCATAGTGTCTCTAAGAAGAGGTGATGGCCTGGCTGCCTTTCATCCCTCTGACACTCCAGGAGGGAAGAGCAGCCCTCACAGAGCGTACAGAGTCCAGAAGACACTGAAGGTTCTAGTAAGTATTTTAAGGGCAGAAGAATGTAGTTTTTAAGTTTCACCTCTCTAAAAACAGTCTGTGTTAGGATTCTGTCTAAGCTCCACCCCAACAGTTACCTGGCAACAGCCAGGTATGCCCCTCCCCACAGTTACCTGGCAACAGCAAGGGAGGTCTGGCCCACTATAAAGGGGGCTGCTTGCCTCCTCCTCTCTCTCTTACTCTTTTGTCTCTCACTCTTACCTCTTGCCCTCTTGGGCTCTCCTTTCCCCCATTCCCTTCGCCCCTCTCTCCACATAGTCATGGCCAGCCTCTACTTCTCTACTCTCTCCTTCTGCTTTTCTCTGCCTCTACTACCCCCTTAACTCCCCTTCCCTGCCCTAATTAAACTCTATTCTATACTATGCCATCTCTTTTTTTTTTTTGGTTTTTCGAGACAGGGTTTCTCTGTGTAGCCTTGGCTGTCCTGGAACTCACTTTGTAGACCAGGCTGGCCTCGAACTCAGAAATCCTCCTGTCTCTGCCTCCCAAGTGCTGGGATTAAAGGCATGCGCCACCACTGCCCGGTGCCATCTCTTTTTATGATCACAACAGTCTGGTTTTTCAAAAATAGAAAACTGGTGTCTTCCTGAGCTGACTTTATGCACTTGCTTTCCAAAGTTTGGGGGAGCGGGTCCTAGTGCCTACTTCTGAGTCCATGTAGCCCAGCTGTTCCATGGAGCCCTGAGGCCATGCGCCTTTAATACCTTTCTCCCCTCTCCCTAGTGTGGCTACATGTAGCAAACTATTGAGAATTGTCTTCTCTACATTTTGAAGTGGGTTCATGTAGTCTTGGCTGGCTACAAACTTTCTAAGTGACCTAGAATGGCCTACAATATCCTGAAAGGATGCCTTCACCTCCAGAGTGCCAGGATTACAGGCATGAGCCACCCGAGCAGGTTTATGTGGTAAGAAGCATCAAACCAGAGCTTGGTGCATGCTAGACAAGAACTCTACCAACTGAACCTCATCCCTAAGCCTGGAGAGGACTTGTCATTAAAGAATATGTATATCCCAGATGAACACACTCATGTTTTCTTTTGTTGGGATTAAGTATCTCCATCAGTTTTCCTTGTTGAATTTGCTTGCCTGAGAGTAAAAGTCACCTTCATTCATTCACACTGACTGCGCAGGTCCAAGCTGAGTGGGCAAGGAGCAGCAGTGTGGGCTGAGCTTTGTATCTGCAAGTAGAACCTGTAGTAGCAGCTTATGTCCTTCCAGACCCAGGGACCAGGAGCTGTTGTGGGGTGAAGTAGATTCAGGGGCCAGGTGCTGTCATGGGTTAAAAGCTCTAGAAATGCCACAAACATTAAAGCTGTGATTACCTCTGAATGTCACCCTCAAATAATCCCTGTGCTAGGGGCAAGACAGCTATGCTGACTGGTGTGTTGACTGTTAGTGAATTTTCATACGTTCAGTCAGGGGAAACTCATTCTTTAAAAAATAAAGAAAGAAAGAAAGAATTTCTTGCACCAGCCCAGTGCCTGCTGAGAGTCGCCTTTAAATGAATACACACCTGAGAATACTCCGCATCTGAGTTGGGGATGCGTAGCAGCCCACCTCCATGGCACAGCTACTTGGTCTTCCAAGGTGCCTAACCAATTTGAGCCAAAGCACTTGCGGATCATGATCAGGCACTGTATCAATAGCCTGACCATATCACCAGCAATGGCTGCTGGGACTGAGAAGCACATTGCAAGTTCCTTCAGACCCTAAAAGACCATCAGGTGAGCCAACAGCCAATTCTATCTCCTCCTACTCTAAGCTTCTACTGGAAAACAGGGACCTCAGAGGCCAGTTGGTCTACCACCACATCTGGTAGAAGCATCACATTATCCTACCTATGCTGCCTACCTCAGGTGAGAACTCTCTTCAGAGGTCAGGCTGCCCCATGATTTCAGGGGGCTGATTGTTTAGGTGACAGGGCTTGATCCTGAGGACATCATGGGACTTTTTCAGGCTCATCCCCTGTAAATTCAGCACAGCAGATCTATTTTATCCATGGGGTCACACACTAAGGTCATGTGCATGCTGACTTAAAGACAAGGACCTGGATCTACGTGACTGTCTCATTACCCTCCTTACCTGATACTGTTTAATAAGAGTAGACCTTCCTTTAAACATGATTGAAGATCTATAGGAAAATCTGCAGTGAAGATAAGAAGTATGAACCAAAGTTGTATTCAGAATGTAAAGCAATCCTGTTAGGGTTTTGTCTAAGTTCCACCCCACGGTTACCTGGCAACAGCCAGGTATGCCCCTCCCCACAGTTACCTGGCAACAGCCAGGTATGCCCCTCCCCACAGTTACCTGGCAACAGCCAGGTATGCCCCTCCCCACAGTTACCTGGCAACAGCCAGGTATGCCCCTCCCCACAGTTACCTGGCAACAGCCAGGTATGCCCCTCCCCACAGTTACCTGGCAACAGCCAGGTATGCCCCTCCCCACAGTTACCTGGCAACAGCCAGGTAGGCCTGGTCTACTATAAAAAGCTGCTCAGCCCCTCCTCTCTTCTCCTCTTGTCTCTCTATTACCTCTCTCACTCTCAGCTTCCCTCTTGCCCCTCTTGGGCTCTCCTCCCCTCCCCCCTCTCTCCTCGTGGTCATGGCTGGCCTCTGCTTCTCTACTCTCTCCCTCTCTCTGCCTTTCTCTGCCTCCACTACCCCCCTTAACTCCCATCCTCTGCCCTGAATAAACTCTATTCTATACTATGTCGGTGTGTGTCTGGTCCCTCAGGGGAAGGGATGCCTCGACATGGGCCGGCTGGGGCACCCCCTTCCCCCACACCACCATATAACCACTTTCTCCAAACCTCTTTCTCTTTTTTGGATCACAACAAATCCTTTGTCTCCTTTGTAACGAGTTGGGGGCAAGAGGGTACAGGAAGAATCACAAGAAGTGATTTGGTTTAGTTTCTAGGGTATGTTCAAATTTACTCTACAGTAAACTTGACATACATATCCGAACACAGCATAACTAAACAAATAACATATATAAGCAACTAGAACACACAGACCTAACACTGGATCTAATAAGAAGACTCATCCACTGAGCTGGGAAGTCAAACATATCCACCCTGGATGTGGATCTGGATCTGTAGCTCACAGGTAGACTTGTCCCTGGACCTTTCCTGCTAGAGCCCAGTAGGGCTCAGACTTCTAGACATCACACAGGTTGTCAAGTACCTGCATCACACCTTTCCCCCGGTTTCCCTAAAGAAGGCCCAGTGAAAGGGCCTCTGTGGTTTGAGATATATCCTCAGTCCAGACCCAAAAGTTGTGCCCTCCCCACAGCCTTGAGCTGGCAAGTGCAGACCTTGTTTTGCCACAGTCGCCCACCTAGGGTGGAGCTTTCCGACCTATGTGAAGTCTGTTGTTCTTCCAGATCTGCAGCTTCCTGCAATCAGCCAGCTACCCACTGAGCAGCTGAACCTGTTTTCCTGACCAGACCCTGGCATATTGGGGGATGGGTCCCCCCCCCTTAAATTCAGAGTTATCCATTAAACATTAGGCCTTGATCAGAACTTTGTCTTGGTTTCACTATTCCTCTCGCCCATCCGTCCGTCTGTCCGTTCTCCTTTCAGCTCCAGCTCTCCTCCCAGATGTACCCAGTTTGACGGAAGCTGCAGGACAGCAACAGGAAGTCTCTGAACCTGAACCATCTGAAGCAAGAAGGCGCCACGCAGCTGTGGCGCTCGCTCAGAACATGTGGACATGGTGGTCTCAGCTCAGCACTTTTCACCTTGGGCTTCCTCTAAGTCCTCAGGCTCGGCCTTCCCAGGTGACACCTAAGCCACACGGAGGTGATACAGCAAAACCTGAGCCACTCAGAATGCCGGAGGAGACTCCGACAGTAGCCTGAAGTAGAACACACGCGGTCCCTGACACGCAGTGTGCTGACAGCACTCGAGTAAGGAGTGCCACACCAAGCCACGCCAGCGGGGAGTGTTCACCTTTGGGCTGGAGTGGTGCACTGCCAGAGTAGTTAACAATCACTCTCCGCTCCTCCATAAGGAGAGAAAATAACCTTAAAATAGAATCTCTGTGCATCCCCCCCCCGCCCCCGCCCCCGACCAAATTTCACTCCAGTAATTGCATCTGTGAGAAAGAGAATTGCAAAAGAAGTTAGCAGTTCTCTGGGCTCAGCTGTAAGTAATACATCAGAGCCACCCGCTGAGAATTCCCATTAAGAAGAAGCTGCTAGCTGCACACAGAGAGCCAGCCTGAGGCAGCCCCCATTTTTATGGCCACAAAGCCCACACCTAGGCCCTAAATCCAGCATAATTGTCTGCCTTGTGCTGCCCTCTTGCCAAGCCCACATCAGTGTGACCTGCTCTTCCGGCTCCCACTTAACAGCGGAGGTGTGTGAAAAAGGGAGGGGCCTTCCACAGCCTCTCCGCACACTCCCATCCACCCCAAATCCATCACACTAATTGAATGGAGCAAGCTGTCGGAAGGAAAACGTTATTAGTCTCCCACGTGAGAGGAGCGAGAAGGGAATCTCCACTGGGCTGAAAGCGAAGGGTGGAATTAATGGGGCTGTTCCTGAGGCAACTCTGTTTAACAGGGGTTGAGCAGCCCGGCTCAACACAGCTCATTCCCCTCTCTCTCCATGACCATGCCGTGTACCTCAGTCTCTGGCTTCCGAGTTCTTTT
The DNA here is from genome assembly GCA_036184795.1 of Tokudaia tokunoshimensis. Lineage (NCBI taxonomy): Eukaryota > Metazoa > Chordata > Mammalia > Rodentia > Muridae > Tokudaia > Tokudaia tokunoshimensis. The sequence goes on along the minus strand of BTHU01000012.1, from coordinate 131,827,454 downwards.
CCTCCCTATTCCCCCACCCAGCCACCAAGGAAAACATTAAGTGTCTGTGCAACCTGATGGGGAAACAGGTGGGATCTGCTGGTTGGAAGTGAAGCAGAAACACACAGCAGGTCGCTCCGAGCCGCCCTTCCTCTAGCTGGAACCAACTGACTTGCACAGGCGTGGGAAAGAGCAGAGACCACACCTGCTGGTCTCTGCAGTCCACCACAATGGCCTTCAACCCCAGCACAGAAGGAGGTGACCTGGGACTTTGGAAGACAGGCACTGTGTGGCAGGTTGGTCAACGTTTCTAAAGGTTCCCCAGATCAATGTAGGAGCGTGGGGCAGGTTTAGAAGAGGGCCTCTTCTGGAGATAGAAACTATACATCACAATCCAAACCTCTAAGCATGTCTGAGAACTGTCCCCCAACACCCTGATTCAATATCCTACACATGAGGAGGGGAAACCCTTAAGGAAGGCATATTTATTTTCTACCTTTGCTCCTCTTAGGTTCAGATGAAACTCTAATTCCCCAAACTCCAAAAGGCAGTCCAAATATCCAGAAACGAGCTCAACCTGAACTATAGGAAGATTTCTGACTGTGAGGTAAGAGCCAACATTTCTCAGGAACTTCTGAAGCTGGTTCCCATCTACCTCTGGCAGAAGAGACAAATGGCTACCTGTGGTGCCTATTAGCATATCAAATCCCTGGTGGCCTCCAAGCTCCCTCAGAATCACAAGTACCTGTTAAACTTTTCAAACTCTAGTCTAACATCCTAGCTCTTCTCACCTTTCCTCCTATGCTATACTTCCTCCAGCTCCTGGGCATCCCTCCTGTTCCTGCCTTCCCCACCCCACCCCATCTTCACCCCCCCCCCCCCTCTCTAGCTCTCTCTAACATTCTGTTCCCACTTCTCTATGCATTCTTTATGCCCTGTGTTCTCCCATCTCTCACAATCCAATCTGCTGGTCATGTCTGATCTACTTCCTTTTCTTTCTGCTCCAGACTCTCCCCATCTCATACCTACAACAAAAACTTTCTCCTTAATAAAACCATGGAGCGTGTCTATACATCTAGCCTACACATCCTGAACACCCGGATGGGACACAAATGGACCCCTTTCCAAGGAGCTCAACCTCTCTTAACCAACCAAGATGCTGAATAGTCTCCTAAGGTACTGATCATTTGTTTCTCCTGGCTTCCGCTCCAGATTTTAGAGTCCATCTCTAAGGCTGCTTCTCTTCTCCAGCTGTTCTCTCCTGGCACTTAGGGTAGGTGTCACCCCAGAGATGCCTGCTCTGTGGAGCTTACTACTACTACAAAAGTCTTGCCAGTGCATTAGGAAGTTTCTCTCACCCTCCTGGGAACCCACCACTTGGATAGGAACACTTTTCACCTGTGAGTTGGGACATTTCTCCCAGAGCAGTCTCTGGGTCACTTGGGAATACTTTGGGCTGAAATTCTTTACCTGGACACTCTCTCTTCTCTTCTCCATCCTCCCTCTCCCTCCTGCCATGTTCCCAGCTTGCTCCTGGAGTTTCTTCTGTCATGTTTTCCTACTTGCTCTATTGCTCCGGTCTCTAACCATGGGCTCTTCCCATCAGTATACTCATCTGCTTTCTCCTCACACTCAAAAGATGCCATTAAGTCACACAGTCTTGCTGCAAATGGTTTGGTCTGGGTACAGCTCAGTGGGCAATGATGATGCGCTAGATGTCCAAATTTTTACAGATTGGAACTGCTTCTACCACTGTCCAAACGATTCCAAAATCTCTTATCTCTAAACGTCACTCTCCGCTCTCAAAAATCTCGAATCTCTAATAATAAAAATCTCTAATCCTTGTCTCACTCTTTTCTTATCTCTGGGCCTTCTGTACTTTGCTGTCTCTAGTGTCCCCCTCTGATCACTGGTTTCAATCACAGAGATTCACATCTTAGGGATGGAAAATATTCAAAGAATGTGTTAGCCAAGTATTGGTGTTGTGCCCAGATATATCGGGGTCCTCAAAGACCACCAGGAGTCCGAATCTGTATGCAAAAGCAAAGAGCCTTTATTCTAGCTTAAGCTCGACCCTCATACTACTCAGATGCATGCTAAAAGCCCAGAGCCTCAATTAGGCAGGGTTTTTATACTAGTTAGAGCAGGGAACAGGTCTCCAGAAGTTGTCTTATTTGACAAGGGGTATCTTGGCCCTTGGGAATAGATCACTGATGACTTCAGCTAGCTTGAACAGTTTATCTGTAACCTCTGGAATTTTAGGCACTTTTCTTCTATTCCCTTTTTGGTTCTGGCCCAGGGCAGTTCTTTCCTGAAATTGTTTGTGGTATTTCTATTAATCAGAGTTCAAACCAGTGACAAGCAGGCTCAAGATGGAGTCAGCTTACAAATAGTTTCTCCAGTCACTTGTGTTTCTCAGTGGCACATGCCTTTAATCCCAGCACTTGGGAAGCAGAGGCAGGTGAATCTCTATGAATTCAGATTTCTCTGAGCTCAAATCCAGCCTGGTCTACAGAGTGATTTCAAGTCCAGCAGGGTCTACAGAGTGAGTTCCAGGACACCCAGGGCTACACAGAGAAACCCTGGTTCAGAGAGAGAGAGAGAGAGATGTTGTGATCATAAAAAGAGAAAGAGGTTTAGAGAATATGGTATATGGCAGTGTGGGGGAAGGGGGTGCCCCAGCGGGCCCATGCTGAGGCATCCCTTCCCCGGAGGGACCAGACACACACGGACATAGTAGAGAATAGAATTTATTCAGGACATAGGATGGGAGTTAAGGGGGGTAGTGGAGGCAGAAAGGCAGAGAGAGGGAGAGAATAGAGAAGCAGAGGCCGGCCATGACCACGTGGAGAGAGGGGAGAGGGGAGGAGAGACCAAGAGGGGGTAAGAGAGAAGCTGAGAGTGAGAGAGGTAAGAGAGAGATAAGAGGAGTAAGAGAGAGAGGAGGGGCTGAGCAGCTTTTTATAGTAGACCAGGCCTACCTGGCTGTTGCCAGGTAACTGTGGGGCGGGGCATACCTGGCTGTTGCCAGGTAACTGTGGGGAGGAGCATACCTGGCTGTTGCCAGGTAATTGTGGGGTGGAGCTTAGACAGAATCCTAACATCAGGGAGGGGAGACAGGGGAGAGGAGGGGAGGGGAAAGAAGGGGAGGGAAGGGAAAGAGAGGAAAAGGTTTTATGCTATAAAAAATCAGGTTCTGGAGTTGAGTTATGGCCCTCGTCTCTAGACCCAAGCATGCTTGTTTATAAGTTTCCTCCAAAGCCTCTGTCCTGGGTCAAGTTGACCACTTGACTCCATGACAGAGATAAGGAGAACAAAACACAACAGCAGAATAAGACACCATGTGCTTTAAAACACTAAAAAGTAAACTATTCCCAATAGAGATTGTCTCACGCTCCTCTTCTGGGTTTTACTTAACTCTCTAAACATTTCCCTCTCTTATATCTCTAAAACTCTTGCTAAGCATAAACTTTATCTCAAGATTTGTAAGACCATGTGTAAACTTTCTGTATCGAGATTTGTAAGTTCACTGGGTGTGGTTTAAAAATATTATAAAATTTGCAACCAGAAATTGGCTTAAATTTGTAAGGTTGATTAGTCTCAAAATCTATAGATCTATAATCTAGGTAATCTTAATTAGCTACAGCAAGCTTGTATGTAACTTGGATTCAACTATTGTTTAAAAGATCAATCATTGCAGTGTGCTGTGTACATAACTTGGATTCAATTATCGTTTGTGGAAAATAGAACTTATTAACAATAAATGTTTGATTTCAGTTTTTCAATTGCTAAGGCTGTAAAGGTCTATCAGGCTAACAGAAACTGACCCAAAGGTATATATCGATCCACTTATGTCTTTGCTAATGGTTTTCTATATAAGGCTTCTAGAAAATTTTTAGATAACAAAACACATATGCTCATTTAACCTATGTTTCATAAATCAGGTTTATAAATTTCTAAGGTTAAAAAGGTTTATTCAGGCTAACAGAAACCGACTTAGAGATAGATGTCTAACTACTTTTTGGTAACTGTGTTCAACACCAAGTTCCCAAAAACTTTAGATAAGGAACAATATATGTTTGATGAATAAGGTATGTTTGATAAATAAGGATTATAAATCCCTATGGTCTATTCACTGACTGAGTATGTATGCTGCCTTAGGATTACTATTGCTGTGATGAAACACCAAAGAAGCATAGGGAAGAAAGGGTTGATTTGTCTTACACTTTCACAGCACTGCTTATCACTGAAGGAAGTCAAGACAGGAACTAAAACAGGACAGGATTCTGGAGGCAGAAACTGATGCAGAAGCAACAAAGACATGCTACTTACTGGCTTGCTTCCCATGGCTTGCTCAGCCTGCTTCCTTATAGAATCCAAGACCGCCATTCCAGGGACGGTCCCACCTACAATGGACTGGGCCCTCCCCTATCAATCACTAATTAAGAAAATGTCCTACAGCTAGATCTTATGGTGGCATTTTCTCAGTTGAGGTTCCCTCATTTCAGATGACTCTAGCTTGTGTCAAGTTGATATAAAGCTAGCGAGGACATATGCCTAGGCTCTTGGTCTTTGCCAACTTTGCTAGCCTTTAACTATTTAGATAAACTAGTCATATGGGATCTTTCCATAATAGAAACAATGATATTATATAAGGTACATACTCCAAAGGGATCAGGAGAGTACAGTTCCCAGTCTCTCTGTGGACTGTATTTATGGTTTAAAGATTTATTTTGATGCTAAGGAATTTTCAATTAAATCTTTAATTAAAATGTTTAAGGTTCAAACTTAAAAGGGATAAAACAACAGGGATAAAATTGTAAATCCTCATCTGTAAACTGTAAGGCATGCAAGTTAATAGTCACCTTACAAATGATCATTTTCTTAATACTTTCAGAACTATGTTTATAGTCATGCCAAGTCAAATTTAACTCATTTACAGTAACAAGTTTTATCCTTCTGTATATGTTGTCAATGTTGAGCCTTAAGCAAGTACCTAAAAGTAAGTAAAGTTTTGTATAAAACCACGTATACTTAATATATTAGATGATAGCCCCCAAACCCTTCAGAGAGATCTGCTGAATATGCTATTTAAGATGTTTAATAAAAATGGCTTCCCTGATACACAATATACCAGCTTCCAGGAGCAACAGCTGGAGACTGTCTCCAAAGAAGATGGGCAGCAATAGACTCCACCTGGAGCTTACTTCAATTGTGGTATTGCTGTCCACTGAGCAAAGAACTGCCCATGCCTCACCCACCATCAGGGCCCTGGTCAAACTGTGGGCACTGTTGGGTTGACTGCCCCATTCTGCCTCACCAAGGGAGGTGAGTTTTCCTCAGTTCCTCCCTCACAGGAAAATCACTCAGACCTTCTGGGCCTGTTGACCTAAGGCTGATGCTGCCTGTATGTTCCCCCCAACAAAACCGTCAAGATCAAGGATCCCAGGCTGCCTGTCCAGGCTGTGGTGAGGCTCTGTCATTTTAATTGATAGAGTCCATTTGGATTATGATTTATCCTTCTCAGATCTTTGTGATGGTGCTGATGGTCAACTTTATCCATTTAGCAGCAGCTGCCTGATCAGTCCATTTCACATGTGAATATCGGGCCTTGCTTTTTCTAGAACTACTTGGTCTCTTGTTGAGAAAGGCAGACTGTTGTGATTATAAAAAGAGAAAGAGGCATAAGAATATGTTCTGCGATGGTGTGGGGTAAGAAGGTGCCTCAGAAGGCCCATGCCAAGGCATCCCTTCCCCCGAGGGACCAGACACACACGATGGTATAATATAGAATAGAGTTTATTCAGGGCATGGGGAGAGGAGTTAAGGGGGTAGTAGAGACAGAGAAAGGCAGAGAGAGGGAGAGAGTAGAGAAGCAGAGCCCGGCCATGACCACGAGGAGAGAGGGGGGAGGGGAAGAAAAGAGCCCAAGAGAGGGCAAGAGAGAAGCTAAGAGCCTAAGAGGCAAGAACTGCAAGAGAAGTAAGAGAGGGAGGAGGAGAGAGAAGAGCCCAAGAGATTTATGAACTGCTTCGGGAACCCAAGGGTCTCTATGTCCTAACTCGAATGCCAGCTGGGAGGCTGGTCACAAGGACCATGGGCTGTGAAATGTCCACCCCTTAGTCCTCAGAAAAAAGCTGGCCCGACCCTATCTGGGAAATTAGGGGCCCTCATGCTGACTGGAGAGAATCCTTATCAAACAGTATGGCGGTGTGTGTTTGTGGGTTCCGCAGTCTCTTATTTCTTGAGCCCACCAAAGCAGTCCTTCCTGCTTCTCCTGAGCCACAGAAATGTGCACTTTTCCCAGAGTCCCAGAAGCACATACTTTTACCTGGCTTCCCAAATCCGCTGTGTTCTCAGACACTGAGAAGGTCATTGAGCTTAGTGAGGAGTTACAACTCGAAGCTGTGGATGGTGCAAAATGTGATAGTCTGGTCCAGGAAGGGCTTCTGGCCACACCCAAAAAACAGTTAGGCGATGCTTTATCTCCTTCAAAGACGCTCAAGAAGGGTATCCAGGAGAATTCAGATGCTGAGCTCAGTAGCAGTGAGTAGATCATCGTCTCACACCTATTTCTCTTTTTTATGATCACAACACAGACTCATAGACAGGCTCACCTTCTGAGAGGCTTCACGCTGCAAGGTAAACTCATGAAACGGGTCTTGATGTAAAAACAAACTCAAATGATCATGAATTTATTACTAAAAATTTACTTTTTGCTCTTCTTTTATTTAACAGAGCTTGCTTTTCGGTGAATCCGCTCAGTCATCAACCGTCTGTGTCTCCTGGCAAGTGACTGGATGAAAACGGGGTTTAAAGTTCCTGTAATTTGTGAGGGTCTAAGAAAGTATCTTACGGTATGTAGATGTAATTTAGGAGGGTCTGAGGAAGCGATTTGTGAGTTTATAAATGTAAATGAGAGTTGTAAAGTCTGAGGAAGCGATTTTAGGTATGTGAAAAATGAGACTTAAAGATGATGCATGGCTTTAAGATTTCTGAATCTTAGCCTATTAAGCCGTGGAGTTCACTCAGTTGAGCTATTAATCTAGCCAGGGTAAAACACTGGCTACTGCTATCATAGTCACAGGCTCAAAAATTTAAATTTCCTATTGTTGTTCTCTAAATACACTTAAAAGTGTTTCTCATTGTGCTGAAAACATCCCTGTCCAATCTCTATACATCTCCAGCCCTCTGGACAGAGGAAAGAGCGTTCATGCTTTTATCCGGGTTTGGCTCCTCAAGCTTTTGCTATGACTCAAAGGTGTGACTATGCTCCAGCTGTTTGTAGACACTGGTTACCTACTTTTACCACAGTGTGAATTTTAGTGCAGATTACAGTAGTCATGCAAACATACCTAAAACATTTATCTCTGTTTTGCAAACTTTAAAAAAATTCATGTAAGCTTCGGGGAGTTGAGACTTGGATCCACGTGTCACAGGTCAAAGTGACTCCAGATAGGTAGTCCTGTCAGTCAACAACTTAAGCTTTCCTGACTACTGCCTATGCCTACAGGTGGGCTCTTTCCTTCTCTTAGTGCACCACCCAAATGTACACCTAAGATAAAGATTCTCCCCTAAGCTCCATAATTTTACCTTTTATCCCTAGTCTATCTCAGTCTTAAACTGGTCTCAGCACTCAATCCTCAGAGCAAACAGTCCATTTAACCAGTTCCTGCATATAGCCACTGTTTGCCACCCATGACTTCTGAGAATACAGATGCTGTTCCAACATCTGTGAGGCTGATACAACACTACTGGATGAATTCTGGGTCAAAGGCAGATAGACACATGTGAAACCCGTTTCGTGAGCAAGTCAGAGACAAGCTACTTATTGCGGCTGTACTAACTAGTTCACAAGCACCTGTCAAGAGTCTGTCTTGGGTGACTTGGCCCTAGCATCTCCAAACCCACATTAATGTGATAGTGGGTCTCTGCCATATTTGTGTCTGAAACTGAGGCCAGTGACCAGGATCTGGGCAGGCATCCTCTCTTCCAAGCCCAGCTGTTTTCCCCACTAGCTCCTGCAGGCAGCTAGCTGCTCTCTCCTGGGGTTAAAAGCAAACCCTCCCCACTCTCCTCAATACATGGACATAAATTCTCTAGTAGTAGTGGAGACTAGAGAATAGGGCCTCACTCAGCTCACAGATTCTTAACCCTCAGCCTACTGGGTCTGGCTGAGAGGTGTTACCAGCCATCTTTTCCCCTTGGAAGTATTAAGAGTCACCCTTGGCTCTCTTCAGAACATTTTTTTTTCTGAGTCAGAGACTTTGTCAAACAGGAAAGTACACATTCCTTGCCTGTGCATTAGCCATCATCCTTGGAAGCCGGGTCCTGCCTTTCTGCAAACAGAAACACTCGATGCTGCAATGGCATTGATAGTGATGATAAATTCAAGTTTATTTCAGGAGGGATTATCCTCATCTCCATCATCTCAGGATTCAGAACAAAAATATCCCAATTGTATCCACTGCCGTGGTTTGAATCCTGGATGTCCCCTCAAGGTCCACAGGCTAAGGACTGGGTCCCCAGACCCTGGTGTAACCTTTAAGAGGTGGGGCCCAGAAGGTCCTCAGACAACCAGGAATGAGTCCTTGCAAGGGATGCTGGGACCCTGACTCTTTCTTCTCTCTTCCTTTTGGGTGTGTGTGCGTGTGTGTGAAAGAGAGGAGAGAGAGAGAGAGAGAGAGAGAAGGGGGATCACAACTGAGTGACCCAGGATAACCTATGATGCATGATTCTCCTGCCTCAGACTCCTGAGTACAAGAATTATGAGTCTGTATCACCATGTGTGACCTTGACTCATTTTGATCACAAGATGAGTTTTCTGCTCTGTGCATATATGTGTCTTAGTGTTTCACTACTATGAACAGACACCATGACCAAGGCAACTCTTATAAGGACAACATTTAATTGGGGCTGGCTTACAGACTCAGAGGTTCAGTCCATTATCATCAAGGGGGGAACATGGCAGTACAGAAGGACCTGAGAGTTCTACATCTTCATCTGGAGGCTGCTATCGGAATACTGACTTCCAGGCAGCTAGCATGAGAGTCTTAAAGCCCACATCCACGGTGACACACCTACTCCAACAAGGCCACACCTACTCCAAAAGTAGATAGTGCCACTGCCTGGGCTAGCATAGACAAACCATAACAGCGTGTTTGCACCAGGATGGACTGCCACAGGGTCAAAACAATGTGGCAGGTGGATCATGGCTGAACATCCAAAACTGGGAGCCAGAATCCCTCTTCTTATAGGTCAAGTGCCTCAGTGTTTGTTCCAGTGTAAAGCTGGCAACACAGCCATCCACCATGTAGGTTAGTGGTAAGCCGCGCATATCATGTGTACTTTTAGCTACTGCCTGTTCTCAGGCTTCGAAGAATAGAACCTGTTGGGTTGAGGCCCATGCTACTAAGAAATATAAATGTGTGTTGTTTCTTGGAATTTTCAAATTTATTCCTAAATTGGATTAATACACCCTAGGTTTTCAAACGCACAGTGATGTGCAACATTGGATTATTTATGCAAAATGCCCTGCAGAGTAACATCTAAAGCTCTGGTGTGTTTTCTGCTGTTGTCGTCGTTTTCCTTTTTGCAGTGTCTCTGAGAGAGATAAGTCAAAAAGCGGCTTTCTTGTGATATGCCTCAAAAATAGATGGAAAGGAAGGAAAGTAACAGACGGCTTGAATGAAATTTGAACAGCGATAAGTAATGGCTCTCAAGGCAGCTGGCTAATGTACTCTCTGCTCAAAAAACATGTTTGATCTGAAACATGAAAACAATGTCATGGTTTCCATGAAAATGGAAGGAAATGAAGTCGTATATAGAGAACCATGGGTGTGTCTCCTCCTGGGTGAGGCACTACTTGAGGGTTTGGTGGGTGGGCGGGGCATTTGCTTGACTCAAAGGGACTATACAGGGGTTTAAATTGTTTGCATTTAAAAGCAGAGAGACCAAGGATGGGGAGATGGTCGATGGTAACATGTTTGCTGCACAAACAGAAGGATCTGAGATCAGAGCCACCGCTGCCAACCTCACATTGGGCAAGTTAGGCCGAGCGAGCTTGCGCGCGCGCGCGCGCGCGCGCGCGCGCGCGCACACACACACACACACACACACACACAGTCGCAGCACTGAATTTTTAGGTTCAGCACTCTTGCTGAACCCTAACTCAAACAAAAAACCCTATCTCAAACAAAGAAGGTAGAAAGCAGTAAACAAAGACACCCAGGATTGACCTCTGCCCTCCACAGGTACTAACATGAGCATATGCATGCACATAAAAGTATTAGAAAGCAATGAAGAAGCACTTATACCATGCACATGTTCATCAATACCTTTGAGATGATAAATGATCTTATTAGCTTGAGGTATGGATTAAAAAGAAAAAAAAATCTAAATGAATGGCCAGCGGGCAAATGTTTTTCTGCCAAACTTTAGTTCTTGAGTTCAAAGCCCAGGACCCACATGGAGGGGAAGAACCGACTCCCACAAGTTGTATTATGACATCCATATATATGTGCCACATGTGTGGCCTCCATACAAATGTTCACAAACTAAGTGAAGTATATCTTGGCCCTCAGTTCCCGGGAGCTCCCTCTGTTGTAGATATGTGGCTTATGCAGGCTGAAGCCAAAGCTGGGGATGTGGGGTTTGTGGCTTTGTTGCCAGTCAGTGTCCCACAAGGGTAATGGGGGCTTCCTCCAAGGATTTCTTTACTAAATTCCACTCTCTAATAACCATCTGCAGAAGTATATCAATAAAACGCAATTTTGTTGGGATTTGTTAATTTTACAGGTTTAAAGGCTCATCTCTGAGAAACAAACACAGTGGCAGAGCCCGCCTACACGACAGCACAGATCAAGCACAAAGATATGTGGACAAGAGGCAAACCAAGCTACAAGGATTCCCTCTGTTAGGATTCTGTCTAAGCTCCACCCCACCATTCCCTGGCAACAGCCAGGTAGGCCCCTCCCCACCCTTCCCTGGCAACAGCCAGGTAGGCCTAGCCCACTATAAAAAGGGCTGCTCGCCCCTCCTCTCCCTCTTGTCTCTTGCCTCTTGCTCCTCTCAGCCTCTCTCTGCCCCTCTTGGGCTCTCCTCCCCTCCCCCTTCTCTCCACGTGGTCATGGCCGGCCTCTACTTCTCTAACTCTCTCTGCTTTTCTCTGCCTCCACTACCCCATTAACTCCCATCCTCTGCTCTAAATAAACTCTATACTATGTCTGTGTGTGTCTGGTCCCTCGGGGGGGGGGGGGAGCGGGAAGGGATGCCTCGGCATGGGTCCACTGGGGCGCCCCCTTTCCCCACACCCCCGTATACCACATTCTCTAAAACCCCCTTTTTTTATGATCACAACACCCTCCATCTCTGAAAAGGAAAGGCAGGGCCCTGGGCTCTCTGGTCAGCACAGATTGGATAGAACTGGAATAAGCACGCTGAGAAGGACAGGCACGATCTACCAGCAGCGGCTTCCAAATGCCCTCTGAGTTTATTACAATCTGAACTTGGGAGTGAGAAAGGAAAGTCCAAATGCTGTCAGGTGCCCATGTCAGATGCACATGCAACGTCCTGCCAGTCTTAAAGTAAAATCAAAAGACAGAAATGAGAAAAGATGGAAACTCTTCACTCCTTATGAAACACAAACCCGGCATGATGGAACACAGCCACGATGATGTCAGAGAAGGCTCCCAGGAGGTACTCCCTGAGCCTTGGTCACAGTGATGTTCTTGAAGTCAGCCAACTCAGACAACCCCAGCACTGCATGCATCTGATGATATTTGACTCGTATTTGAACAGAGATGAAGAATCCTCAAAGGTCCAATGCCATGCTCCAATACAAAGCAAGCGAGTAGGCACATTGGGCTCTGTCTGGGGTCAAACCAGTCTCCTGGACGTGAGCCACTTCCTCACATTTAGGACAACAGGATGCTCTTCTGCATCAGCCAGCACAAAGTGTCAAGGAACCGGAAGCCTGTGATCAGTGGCCTTCTAAATGCAGAAACCTCCAACATTGTAACAAAAGAAATAGGCTTGAGTCAAGAATACACTGTATCCAAGAAATCTTTTGGGAAACAGACAATAGAACAGGTATAATTAGAGAGACAGAAACCATAACCCACATTCTCTGTTCTCTAGAGGCTGCTGGGGTTTGGGCAGTGCCTGGTGCGGCCATATGGATCTTAGGAACTATGCAGTCTGTCCTCTACCTGCTTCCTGTGGTAAGTAATACAAGCCCCATCCTCTCTGGGCACCTGTGTGACCCTGTGACTGAAACACAGAAACCCTCAGGATGGCACTGCTCTTAAGAACTCTCTAATAACCCCTGAATGTCACACCCACTCATCAAATGAATATTAAATGGCATTTCTTACTGAGAACTCAATTCAACCAAGATAGTCCTCAATGCAGAAAACAGCTGCCCTTGTCAGGCACTTTCTGGATAAGAGACAAACAGATGATAGTACTCTGTGTGCCAATGCTAGAATAAAATCATGACTAATGTGTTCCAGATTCTGCTCTGCTTATTGGCTTGCATGTGTTATTTTGCTTATTTTCACAAAATCCCCTCCCAGGGCGCCTCCCAAGAGTCATCTCATAGTTTCACTTCACAGATAAGGAAGAAGCAGCTTAGATAAGGAAGAAGGAGTCTTTGTATTAGGTCTTGGAGTGGGGAAGGAAGCCAACAGATCACAGCATCTTTGACCATGCAGATCAGCATATCCCATGCACAGAATCCAACTTAATAAGCCAGACAGCTTGCTAACACATGGCCTAAGGTGTGCTCTAGGCAGTCCACATACCCCAACATGGACACAGAGAGGCCAAACACAGGTGCCATCCATTCTTGATTTATTGACATCTGCTCAAGTGGAAGTATAACTGCAATAACAAGTTTATTGACCTTTACAGCTGTAAGGGGATTTGGTAAGGGAGATAAGTGAGGCCTCTTTCTCAGAAACTGCCTGCTCATATTTTCTTGCTCTTAAAGGCTGTAATTATAACACATCGGCTAAGTCACCCAGTGGATGGCGCATCATGCAAGAAACAGATGATGTCCGCCACTGCCGAAGAGAAGTAATTGAAGAGCTTCCGTTCTTAATGTGTCTCTGGCTGTCATTAAACAAATAGCATATATAAGGAATGAATGTAGCTGACGCCAGCTGTTGAGGAATGCTCTAGAGCCCAAGATGCCCATGGATGAAGGTCAAACAATGAATTAAAAAAAAAGCAGCTATGGTCACATGGGCCAGTTCATCCATGGCAGCCAGATGTGGGAGCACCATTAGGAAGAACCCTGTAGTGGAGGCTTTGTCCAGCTGCTATGATGATGAAGTTTCTGTACCAACCCAGCCAGGCTTTGCTGGCCAGTTAGTAGATCAAACCGGGGGCTTGAAGCACAAGGACACCCTCTGAGCATGCTTACTTGGTTGAGCAAAT